>VMKM01000234.1:0-431608 GCA_008360985.2 Macquaria ambigua | reverse complement strand
GCTCCTCACCCCACCTCCTCCTCTTCTCCCCCCCCCCCCCCAACACCTACCCTTCCCCATCTTTCCTCCCTCTCTGCTTATAATTTCTTTCTCCCCCTGTCTCATTCTCTCTCCTTTCCTCCTCCATGCTGCTCCTTCGTTACCTTGCGTTGTTATTTCGCTCTCTGAGCAGCCTCTTGCCCCGCTCCTTTTTCAGCTGAGCTCTCTCTTCACACTTATAGCAAAATAACTGTATGTTCTTACATTTCTCACTTTATTTTATTTAATTTATTTATATGCAATATTTATGTATTCAGCCATTCTTAAAAAAAAAACACGACTAAAATGCTGATGTCTGCTGCCTGCTGCTATCTAAATGCAAAATAAAGTTTTGCTGATCAAAATGAGACAATTGATTAATCGTGTATGTAAGAAAAAATATGAGAGAGCAGAGGAGAGTGGAGAAACAATGACACAATTTTTTTTTTGTCTCATTTAAAGTCACTCATTTAAATAATTTTATGTTGTGCATTTTCTACATGTCACTCCTTAAGATTATATCATCATCATAGATTAATGAAAGAATGAACTCATGAATTTTCAAATCTATGCACTGTTGCATGATTTTAAATGCTTTGTAATTGTTCCACAGACGCTGTCCTGTGAGAACCATGTATGTCCACAACGTCAACTTTTCATGAGCTTAGAAATACAACTCTGTTATCATCTTTGTGGCGATGCATTATTCAGATAGCCCAATGGATTTTTAATGGTTTACTTAGCTTTAACAAGTAGGAGAATGTTCTCAACCTATAAATGAACACTTGATTCTTCGGGTTTGTCTGAAAAATAAAAAAAATAAAAATTTGGAGATCAGAGCAGTGGAAAGTAACTAAGTAGGCTACATTTACTACAAGTACTGCACTTGAGTACAATTTTGAAGTACTTGTACTTTAGTTGAGTATTTCCATTTTAACTCCACCACATTTCAGAAGGGAATATTGTACTTACTCCACTACATTTATCTGATAACTTTAGTTTCTAGTTACTTTGCAGATTCAGATTAATAACACAAAATATAATCAACAAATAAATTATGATGTATTATAAAAGGTTAAGATAAGACTTTATTGATCCCCAGGGGTAAATTCACAAGTTACCCAGCAGTATATAAAGTAATTAAAATTAGCTGCAACATAAAAGTGATGAACATGAGCATCAGTAATTATAATCCAATAATACAATATACATTATTCTGAAACAGACCATTCTGCATTATTTTTGTACTTTAAGTATATTTTGATGCTAATACTTTTGTACTTTCACAACATTTTGAATGCAGGACTTAACAGAGTATTTCTAAACTGTAACATTGCTATTTTTACTCAAGTAAAAGATCTGACTACTTCTTCCACCACTGTTAATAAGTGAAATGATCTCAACCTTTTGACAGAATGATTTTGGTTTAGTTGACAATTATGTGACTAATGGTTACCTGGTAAGAAGAACATTTCTTAGAGGGTGTAATTAAGAAAAGGAACAAGACAAAAAGAGCTACACTATGAGAAAGCACAGGACCAAAAAAAGAAGTCCTGACATGATGTCTGAATCCCCATCCTGGCATTGTCCCTCATTTTCTCCCTCCAGTATCTCCCTTTCTGTCTTCCTCCCAACCTCTCAACCTCCTCCTCCTCCTCCTCTCTCCCCTCCGTCTCCCTCCCAGACTCTGGCCTGGAATCAATACCACAGCCCGATTCTGGCCAGTCGATAATCTCATCCTCTGGCCGGCCGCAGTGGAAGCCTCATCAACTTAGTGCTTCCATCCAAAGGGAATTACCTCTGCCTCCACACACACACACACACACACACACACACACACACACACACACGCAAACAAATAGGCCTACCTGTTGACTTTTCTCACTTTCTCTTCCACCACACTTTTTTTAAATTTTAACTAACACCGTTTTTTCTCGTTTTTCTGGCTCTGTGTCTGCTCCTTGATTTGATAGCATATTAAACATTTGCATGACATTTGCTTGAACTGATCAAGGTGATTTAATATGCTTCTTTAAACTTCTATTATATTCTATTCTGTTGTGTAGACACACATAAAGGTGAGCTCAACCATTAACAAGTTGCCATGGCTACCATCATCACAAAAATACAAAACTTGGTTAAACAAGGCTGAGGTTTAGATGGGAATTAACAAGCGACGGTTGAGTGTGAATGTTTTCACTTTCAGAGTGTATCTGCTCTTCACAATTACCGAAGGCAACAAACACTCCAGTGCAGGTGTAGACGGGAGGAAGGGGTGAGGATGAGGGGGAGGAGGTACAAAGGTGGAGGAAGAAGAGAATAAGGAGGAGGCAGGGAAGGATTTCAAGAACGGATGAAGCAAAAGGGGGAAGAGAGAAAGAGAGCGAGAAGACGAGGAGGAGGAGGAGAAAGATGAGGAAGCGCAAAGGGGAGAGAAGGAAGGGAGGCGAAAAAAGTGGCTCCCGTTGTATCGGAGCAGCGGTGTGTGAAAACACACACTCTGCACTCCTATCGCCTCGCTGCTTAATGAGGAGAGCCTCTCAGGAGTAAGCGCACGCACACACAAACACAATGAGAGCACACACACACACACACACACAGATGAAAACACCCACAACCACACACATACAGTAAAGTGCGCACACACACACACGCACACACACACAAACACACACACACTCAAAGATTTACAACCAAGCCTTTGCATAATAACTTTTGCTGTCCAGTTTCAGGCCCATCCCCCACTTGCTCTCTTTAATGTGATGAATGAGAGTCCCTGTAACCCTCGTCCAGCCACACGCTCACACATAATTACAGTCCCAAAAATTGTGCATATTTTAACAAGAAACAAAAGGATAAACAAATGAACATATAAAAAGCACATACATGTACATTCACACAGACGCAAAAGCCCAAATGCTCAAGGAGACGTCTTCAGGTTTTTTATGCAGACAAGGAGGCAGAGATGCAGTCAGATGGAAAGCGACAGTCACAGATGAAAAGTCACTGGCTTCCTTTCTCTCTCTCTCTCTCTCTCTCTCTCTCTCCATCTTCCTCCTCTCACATCCTCATCCTCCCTCTTCCTCTTCGCACTTTCATGCGTTCTCATTATTGCTGCTGCTCTCTCTGCCTCTGATTCGATCTCTTCTCTGCGCTTCATTGTGCTTCATTTTTTCACTTCCCTTTCCTTATTTGGTCTCTATTTTTTTTTCCCCTTCCCTCTGCTTTACTCTCAAAGAGGAAATTGGAACTCTTTCCTGCAATCCATCTGTTGTCACACTAATGCCTGCACCAGTGCCATGCTCTGTTCTTCCTCCTCTTTTTCCCCCATTTCTGCTCCTTTTCCATCCCTGCACCCTCCAAACCTACCCCACCCCTCACCCTTATACACACACACACATACACACACAAGAACTACTTTCGCTCATGTCCAGTCAGCAGGTTGCGTAACTCCCAGTGCATTGTGGGTCTGGATGCATGCATTTGTGTGTGTGTGTGTGTGTGTGTGTGTGTGTGTGTGTGTGTGTGTGTGTGTGTGTGTATGCAATGTGAGCTTGCGTGCAGAGATGACATTGCAAAGTAAAGAGGACAGAGGCAGTTTTGGTGCATAATAAAACTTGATCTATGGATGCTTTGTAATCACACTGACCCGCAGAATCAGAGACACACTCACATACACACACACAGTCCGTCAGGCTCTGCAGTCTGCAGATACGTGCACATTTAGCGAATAGACACACATGGCGATAAATCATACACGCGCACAGACACACCAACTGCTCCATAAATCATGCATGTAAAGAAATCTCACATATGCACAAACACAAACGGCCTATGCCTATGTGTGCGTATACTTTGTGCACAAGCACATTCTTAAAAAGAGCCACTTAGCCAGCACGGGCTTGTGTCCCTGTCAATGAAGAGTTAAAATGCAAATTATTAATCCTATTTTGTTCCAGGGAGAGAGCCGGCTAGGAATGTGACTGTGAAATCCTGTTTGAATTGTGCCCAGCCTCACATGGTCCACTATACTGTGTGTCAGCCGTCATGTGGAAATGTCAAAAATGACCAGTCGGGCTAAAACAAAACCTAAGTATAAAAGGGAGAATTTTACAAAAAAAGACATTTAAAGCGGAAATCTGCATCCAATCTTTTGTGGCATTTTTGCACTGAAATGGGGAGCTTGAGTTTCTGTAGGTGGTGCAGTTTTCTTTGTGTGTTGTCATGGTGGCTATTGCTGCTTGTGCTAACTACCAATTAGCATTTTATTCCAAACAAACCAGAATTGTTAAAGGCACCATTTTTGTGCAACAGAGTGCATTTTCCCCAAGAATGGCACTACAGAGTAGACAGAGTTAAGACCAGAATGTGGAAAAGTTTTCACGAGTTAAATCACTATTGCATTATGTCAATTCACATATGGACATTTATATTATAGTAGAAATAATTTATGAATATGGCATGCATGAAACTGTTGCATTGTTGATTGTTATTTCCTCCTCTCCTTGCTGTGTTTTACAGTAACAGTTACATTCAGTCGCAGACAGAAAAACAGACAACAAGCAGACAGACAGAGATGGATAGTGGGTGCGGGTGGATTTGGGGTGGGGGGGTGGGGGGTATTGGTGGTGGGGAGGGTTGTGGTGGTGTGGGGGCTTATCCAAACATGGCCAAGACAACTGAGGAACCACAAAACAACCAGCCGGCAAGCCACAGCACCACATGTTAAGACAGAATACCAAATGAAGCAGACTCCAATATTACCCTGCCTTCACCACTCCAACTGTCTGGGGGAATCTATATGATGAATCATGAAGAGATTTTTTTTTTTGTATAACTCTCTGCTTCTCGCTCTGCTTCTGTCTTTGTCTGTTTTCTCTCTCTCCTCCCATTCTTTATGTTATTCTTAATGAACTCCTCTGTGCTCCCTCCGCTCCCTCTCTCCGCTCCTATACTTCAACTTCTTCCATTCTTCTTCTCCCTTTCTGTCTCCTCTCTTCCTCCCTCCTTTTCTATTCTCTCCATACCTCTCCTCCCTCCCTTTCCTACTCTCTCTCTCTCTCTCTCTCTCTCTCTCTCTCTCTCTCTCTCTCTTTTCAATGTACATAACAGTGTACTCTTTAGGAGGGAGCCCTGGCGGTATCTATGGCAACCGGATTGCTAGGCAACAGCCGATTCTCCCTTCCTTTCCTGCGCCGTGCAGCAGCGGCAACAATCAACCAATCAAAAGCTGAGAGAGGAATGCCGGTGTACGTGAAAAGTTCAGAAGACATCCAAAAAGCACTGCATGCTCTCTATTTCCACATGTGCTGTCTTAACATGGAGACATATTACATAAATGGACATTAAATCAATCTGTCTTTGCATTGGAGGACAGGAAATTCAAATTGAAAATGTGTTATTATACAGAATAGGCCTGAAAAATACAATTAAAAAACAAACCAAAAAACATTTCGAGGGTTTTTCCTCTGAATGTGAAACACAAAGCCAGTTTTCCTACTGTTACTGTGCACGTGCACACACAGACACATAATAGGCAATTTAGGTACACATGTGCTCATTAACATACAATTTCACCATGCACACACCACTGGAGCCCAATGGAAAGACATTTAAAAGATGACTTGTTAAACATGGGCATTAAATGATGTTTCATTAAACATGGGCATTTTGGGCAATTTGGCAAGCTTTGGCATTCTCCATACTCCAGAGTGTGTCTTTGATATTACATTTGAGAGCAAAGATAAAGCCAAATATCATCAGAAATGTATTCAACTTTGAGATCATTTAAAAAATAAGGTGACTTAAATTTAACACAAGCTAAATTACAACGCATTACTCCACTTTTTCTTCAGAAATCACAGTCAGAATTTGCAGGTTTGGAAAGTTTTGGTGGCAAACAGCATTAGATGCAGAGACCTAACAGCTTATGAGACCCAGTGAACTGACAAAGACTAGTCCCAGTAGAGAAACACATCTGTATCTGCCCAGTGATACTGCTATAAATGGCAGTGTAATAGCTAAAGCAATAAACACAAGAGCTGGAGTCTTACCACACTTCAAATCATCTATGCTGTTATTCAGAAGAGAAAGACAGATAGATGTAGAGAGAGGGAAAAAAACAGAAGCAGTGGTGCACATATGGAGTGACAATAGACACAGAGTGGGGAGTGGCCATTTTAGGTTCTCAGCATTGTTTTATATTGATGTTGGTTGATCAAAATTCGTCCTTCACTCGTCAGTCTGTAGACAGCGGGAGGAGGACAGGGAGGCCATTTTGAGAAACAAGGCAAAAAAAATGAAGAGGGGAAAAAAAAAATCCAACAACAACCAACAATGGTGAGTAGGAACAGAGGGATGCTGACCTTCAAAGGGCTCAATTACATGTCACACACACACACATACACACTCAAAGTTGGGCATGATTGCCCATACGCCGCATTTCACACACACACATGCAGGCACACACACTCAGAGCGTCCCTGCTGCTCCACACCGTAGGACCGTCTGTCCGTCCAGATAAAGTGGCCTCTGAATCTCAGCTCTGATTTGAGAGGGGGGATTTAATGACAACTATCCTCCCCCCTCCTCCCTCTCCCTCTCCCCTCGGCCTCTCTCTCTCTCTCTCTGTCTCTCTTTCTCTTATTTCTCTCATTCATTCACAGTTGCTGTTCCTTACAGTTTGTGTCCTTCTTGCCATCTATTTATCTTATTCCGGCTATTTCACTCTTTTGCTCTATTTTTCTCTCTTTCTCATTTACCTCTCTCTCTCTCTCTCTCTCTCTCTCTCTTGCTCTCTCTCCATCTCCACAAAACCAATTTTCAGGTGGACACTGCAGGGCCGACCTCTAAAGTAAACATCCCCCTTATTCATCCACTTCTCCTCAGCCTCCTTTTTCCTCCTCTTCTTCTTCTTCCCCCCACCCCTCCCACCATCACATCAATGCCAAAAGATCCCCCTCCCCACCCCATATCCAACTCTCCCTCCCTCCCTCTCCACCTCCAATCTTCAGTTTGGAGGAAAATAAGTAGGAGAAGAGTAAAAAAAAAAAACATAGTATGTGGTGCAGTCATGAATTTTAATGGCACTGCTCATATTGAGTAGTATATCAGCTGGGATCCAGTGTGGTGTAGTGGTGGTTGATTCTGGTACTGATGATAAACACAAAACAAAGAAATAAATTAAAAGGAAACCCAAAGCTGGATGATGGATGAAGCAAAACAAGAGAGAGGAGAATGGAAAATGAGAGGCAGAGAGGGATGGGAGAGGAGGGTTAAGTGAGGATGCAGAGCACAAAGAGAAGAGGAAAGTGGTGAAAGATGGATGAAGAGAAGGAGAAGGAAGGAAAATCTCATCTCCTGGTGGAATAATCTCTCATTTATCACAATGATAGTAAAAACAGGGAGAAAGAACAGAGCTGGATAAGGTTCACAAAAGACAGTTTCATAGTTTTTGTGATAAGTTTTAACTCACACTCCTGTTGGGGATGCAGCATACATACTATAGCGTCTAGACAGCTTTTTGAGCCAGAATATAGCATTAATTATACATGCAGGGTTGCTCTCATTTGGGGGAGCCATATTAATATTATTACATGTGTGGCAATATACCGAAGGGTGGAGGTTGGTGGAGTCTCCTCCATGACACTCAGCAAATTGGGTAAAGCTATATTGGCGCGCACACACATTAATGCATGCACACTCACACGTATGAACACACTCACAGAGCCTTGCAAATGCATGTGCACTTGTGCATGTGGACATACACACCAAGCCAAAAGGCTAAGCTTCCTTTTTCATTTCAGCAGAGAAGATTGCATTTTCTGAGGCTGTGTGTGTGTGCGTACGTGTGTATGCGTGTGTGTGCACGTGTTTGTGTGTGTGTGTGTGTGTGTGTGTGTGTGTGTGTGTGTGTGTGTTTGTGTGTGTGTGTGTGCATGCGTGCGATTACTGACTGTTTGGGAGGGAGTGATGGGGGATATTAAACGATTCAAATACTGTCTCTCTTGCTCTCCTCCACTGGAGAGACCTAAGACTGCAGCATGGCCACACACACACACACACACACACACACACACACACAACACAACACACACACACACACACACACACAAACACACACACACACACACACACACACAACACAACACACAGACATGCAGGGCCAGTCTGTTCTGTCAGACAGGCCAATTTAAAAACACACACTGCCAATTAACTGAGAGGCAGCATAGTTTCAGTGTGGACATTGTTGTAGTGCAGCATACACAGATAATGTGGATAGCCTATGTGTGTTTTTGTGTATTTATCTGCGTTCTATTCTGAGCAAATTGCTTGTTTTAAGACCAGGAGGAACAAAGACAGTGGATGAATAGTCTGCACTCCCTTTTCAAATGTCCACAGCTATTTTTTTTTTTTTTTAGTTTGAACAACTGTAGCCATTTTTCTGACGATTAGTAACCAAAACACAATCTCCCGCAGGATAAATGCATACTATTGTCCTTAAAAGAAGTGTTCAAAAACAAACAAAACACGCAGACAGAAGACAACACCGAACAAAAACCACACACTGATGGAAAACTGGCCCCGGGGGTGAAAATAAATAGCCACAAAGAAACAAAGACGTTGAGCAATTTGGTGAATGTGGATGCTGCAGCTGACAGGAGGGGAGGCTTCAGGTCTGATTCAAACCTAAATATTTGCTTTCCTTGTTGTTCACTGGCATTTATTGCTCTCTTATAGTACCCATGATACATTTAGCAGAATCTTTGTAGCCTTGTGCTAAGTGCAGTCTTGGGATACCTACAACCTGCAGTCCTATTATACATACTGTACGCTACAAGTCAATGCTTTTTACTGCACCAGTGCACGGACAATCATGCTCTACTGTTTAAATGCCTGTACAAACCTGTATCCCTCCAGGTTTTGTACTAGGCCCCTTTACAGCTCCAGGAAGTCTGCCAAAACTCAATAACTCTCATACTTACTTTCTGCAGTTCATCTTATTAAATATAAGCCAAAAGACCCACAGGGAATGATGTGGTGTGAGGTGAAGTCCACACCGATATTCAGCGTGAGTAAATTTACATCAGACATTTTTTCAGATGGGCATTATAACTTGTCAAACACAGGTGTAAGTAATAATATTTATAGTGGCCACATTCCATTAAATTGTTCCATGTTGTGCCAAGACATGGTTGGTATATGTTGGTTTACTGGGGCCTACAAACCTCATTGCCAGAGAATGTTAATAATGGATGATTCTGCAAAACCCCAGATTACGTTCAATGAGTCCAATGCAAATGTTGTTGTTTTTTAATTCCTACTTTCTACAATAGCTGCACATGGCAACTACAGTATTCAGGGAAAGATTGTGGTTATGGCAAATAAACTATGATAAAAAACAGAATTAGGGTTAAGCAACACAAAAACTTGGTTAAGGTTAGGGAAAGATCGTGGTTACAGTTAATAAAAAGGCAAACATATATTGCAGGTCTGTCTCCTGCAGGAAAGTCAAATATGCTACACCCCAACCTCTATACCCTTACTTTCTGCATTGTTTCATAAAGGACACACTACACCCTGCATTGGTACTGAACACTGACACTGGACGTAAATCATGAGGTGGGGAATTGTCCAATATAAAAGTAATTCCTAGGATAGTGGGCTGGGGCCTTCAGGGTGGGATAAACTGATGGGTATGCTACCTATGACAGTGCCTACTGCAACAAAAGTGATAATCTGGGCTAATGATTTATTGTCGTGACATAAAGTAAAATGTATGATACCTTGCATCCCTCAAAATCTTGGGTCAATTAGTAACAAGACAAGAGTCTACAGCCATGCTAGCGGCAAACATGAATGTTTGTACTAAATTTCATGGGAATCCACCCAATAGCTGTCAAGACATTTCACTCAAAACCATAAATGTGAACTTCATGGTGGCGCTAGAAAGAAAAGTCAAGGAATCACCAAAGTCACTGGGATTCACCTCTGGGGACCATGAATGTCTGTAAAAGAATTTCATGGCAATCCATGCAACAGTGGTTAAGACACTTCAGTCTGGGCCAAAGTGGTGGACCAACCAACAAACCAACATTGCCATTCATAGAGCCGCTAGCAGGCTAAACATACTTGTTTTTTTGATTGTATTAATCTACGATATGCCACTTCATGACAAAAACATCTGTGCCATTTTCTGTGCCCCTACCTTTCTGCATCTACATACATACCTACACTGTCTGGCAAGAAGTGCTGGAGACATTAGCAAACAATACCGTGGGTCTTCATTGCTACCTCTGGACCAGTGCATTAATGGATATTCATTAAGCCGTTGATGGCTGCAGCCATACTGTGTGCTGTAAACACAAAGGTAAACACGGTAGAAGTTGAAATATAAATGTAGAGTGCGCTGGAAACTTCCCAGAGTGTATGGTTGGTGTTTGTTCAGAGCTGACGAGTGTTGATTGAAGAGCTGTTTGTATCTTTTCAGCAGCTGTTGAACTGTCTGAAGTGTTACATTAACGCACATAGGTGATGACTGATAGAAACAGCGGAATGATGTTCACCTTTACATTTACAGAGTTAGCTCAATGCTGATCATATTGCTGTAATGTGAAGTCAGTATTTTATCATACAGTATGCTTGTCACCATCACTTCTTCTACTGCACGTAAATAGTTAGCTTTTTTCTGAGTATTATTATCCAGACAAATATCTATATGATTCCCTGTGCTTGTTGGCAGCTGATTCTGCATTCTACCTGACTGTCCGACCTTTAATACAAAGGGGTCTGACAGTGACTTCAGCCCAGGGCTACAGCAGCCCAGACAGTGAAAGGTTAAATGCTACATAAAAAAAAAAAAGAGGGTAGAATTTCCCTTGGGCTAAGTTAGCCTCGGGGCAACCATGCAAATATTGAGGTGTCAACCTTCGATATACTTGGAGTCACATATTTTGGCTCTCAACAGGGAACAACAAGCAAAAGTGTGACAATCCGAGTAAAACCACTTTTAATGCAGGAGAGGCACATATGATGCCTACATCTACTCAATGCATATTTAACCCCTGTTTGATGCAGTGACAGATTAATCCTTGTTGTCACTGTCTCTACAGAAGCTCCCATCTGCAACTGTAGCTGCATGAACACATTACTGAAAAACGATAGAATTACACAGAATTGCATTATGCCATTACCTAATAGAGTTTTCTCCGCTTTCTTTCACTCGTTTTTTTTTAGACGCTTAGCCTGTTCACCAAAACCAACGTCTGACCCTTGGTTAACCCAGGTGAAGAGTTGGGTCAAGAAGCCAATTCGGATGATTCATGGAGACCCATTTTCATCGATCGCAGTAAGAGTTTTAACCTGCGTCACTGCGTCAGTCTGAAAAGGGAATCAATGAATGCTGAAGAAGTCTGCTAAACCCAGTACTCCACTGAGAGAAATCTTATCCTTCATCCACACAAGTGCACACTTTGGATTTGGCTCAGTCAGCACTGTAACTATCTATAATGCTGCAGGAGGAACTCCAGGACGATCAATAGTTCTTGATAATATTCTGGGTATTAAGGATTGTTGGAATGACCCTGAAGCTGCTAAACCTAAACTATAAGTTTGTTCTGTACCTGAGGACCCAGGATCAGCCTGCCCAGCCAACCGAAACATTCCACATGAAGTAAATAATGGATGATGATGGACAGCTGGACTGCTTTAAGTAAGTTTAATATTCAGACAGCAGACTCACGCTTGTGGTTGTTCTTGCGCTGGAAGGGTAGTGTGTGTCGCTCCGAGTCTTCTTCCCCCTCCTCATCTGCCAGGTGTGTGTGAGTGTAATGGTAACTCAGCCCTGGGCGGTTCTTATAGCGCTTTCCACAGACTGTAACACACACACACACACAGTGTAAAAAAAAACTAAGTTTTTTGTATGTGTAAGTCAAGAATAAAAGAGTAAGGAGAAACAGTAACAAAGAAATAAAGTTTCAACGCTCACTGTCACAGACGTAAGGCTTGTCCCTATCTTCAATGGCAGTGGGCTCTTGTCTCTTCCTCATGCCCCCGACACCGTAAGCCTGCAGAGACCACACACACACACACACACACACACACACACACTTGTGAGAACTCAGACATGCCACATGTAATATCACACATGTATATAAGATACACACAAAAAGTTTGAACTTCCACACTTGTCACATAAGTCCTGTATGCACACACATACACAATGAAAAGAGTGTAACAGCACACTCCTCACTTGTGTGTGTTCAAGTCTACACACACACACACACACACACACACACACACACGTTTGCATTCTAATCATCTGCTCTCAGTGTAAAGCTCCACTTCCAGCAGGAGGGGGCTGATGACACCTAGCAGGGGAGCAACAGCTCCAATTAGCAACCCTGGTGTCTGCATGTGAGCATGCGTATGTGTGTGTGTGATGACTTTCAGAATACATTGTTAACACTTGATTATCTTCCCATAGGATGCCCAAAAAGAGTGAGGAAAAAACCTGTCTGATCTAATCAAAGTTGTAAGAAAAAAAAGATTATCCCAGCATGATTTAAATCTCTGGATCCGTTTCCATTTATTCTCCGTAAAGGGTGGTTTTTCAGATGACATTTCACTACAGACTCAGAGAAAGCAAAATTGATTCCTGATGTAAAAGTCAAATTCACTATATGAAATACAATAAATCATATCTATCATAACCTCAGACCAGGGATTAGAAGAAAGTTACATTTCTGTAGATGCAATTAGTACAATTTCCCCATGTATATATTGAAATGTAAGCTTTAATTGAATCCTTGTAATATTTATTTGACTCTAGCAACACAGGACTCTTACAGTACGCTTATATGGGTTGCACAAATGCAGCAGATTCCCTTTAAGTCTTGCGCATCAGAATAATCTCATTTTAAACCTCTTTCACACATAGTTCCCAGTAAATTTCTTGGATAACCTTTCAGGCACCTCTAGTGATTTTCCCTCTTCACACATGCAGCTACATTCATGAACATTTCCGTCTTGCGCCTTTTCACACATGCCATGGCAATGCTGGAATAGATGGGGCAAGGGACGGTCCAGCAGATGGCAGTAATGCAACACTTATGGATGCCAACCATCATAAAACTCAACAGAAGAAGATGAAGTAAGGCCGCATGTACGTACATGGCGGGCGAGGAGCTGTTTTGGTCCGGCGCCAATGTTCTTGTAATGTATTTAATATTCAGTTATCAAATCACCCGCGAAACACTGGCAAGGCAACCGTAAACAAGTTGCGGATTCAAATACATCACCAGCGGAGTCTTGTGATTGGTTAGCTCGCTCCACATGAAAGCGTATTTCGTCAGACAGACATAACCCTTAACGCGCTTGTCCCTGCAATGTTACTGCTTTCATTCACACAGCCATACCGGCATTTTCCCTGAAATGTTACCAGGTCTTGAGGTGGGAAGTTGGCGGTACAGACCTCCCTGAATATCGATCCCTGCTCCCATTCACACATGACCCCATGCAGGAAACATTTCAGGGATAGACTGCATGTGTGAAAGGGGCTTTATAGTGTAATCTAAATCAGAACTTTCACATCACTGTTTGATCTGGGTCATTTTTGCAGACTTTGGCTTCCCTAGCTTCACTCTTCTACACTGACAGCTAAACAACTTATTTCGTGGCTTCTTAGATCAGTATAAAATGACCAAGGAAAAAAGAGCCTTACCCGTGCTTTGGTACGGTTCTTGCGCTTCGGGACGTCTTCCTCCATCTCGTCCACCTCCAGTTCATGAGGGAAATCCCCAACCAGCAGCTTCTATGGATGAGATACAGAGAGCGAGAGACAGATGGACTGTTAGACTGGTTACTTAGTTTCCTTTTTTACCTTTCCTTTTCTTCTCTTTTCTTTCCTTTCCCCTCAACCATCTCAGTCTCTACCTGCTTTCGCTCTGTTCTACATGGACCCGTGGGTGATCACGAAAGTGCACGTCTCCCTGCTGGTTTTGAGAGTGTTTGCATTTAATCCATAATCCCAGTGCAGGAAACAACCTTAAGAGCAGAACCATTAACACTAAATATAGCCAAATGTGTCACCATTTCATTGCAATAAACGATTCGATTTACAACTTCCTCAATTAAAGGGGTACACCACACAATTTAGTATTGCACTTCCAAAGTCAGGGGACTCTCAAAAGGTACATAAAAAAAAGAATCAAGCAGCAAAGGCCAAGATATCCTGATTTTAAGGTCCTAATATGGGTGAAGCTCGAAAAACACTAGATCCTACATTTCCCATAATGCAACTTAGTCTCTTTTATGAGATAGTCTACAACTGTTTTCACAGTACCCCTCATGACAAACGAACTGAACTCCTTGTGTAAAATTAGTGGACTGCCCCTTTAAGAAAACACCAGCTTTATGTTAGAAGACTATCTGATTGTAGAACATACATAACACAATCTCTGATACTGAGCCATAAGAAGTCTGAACAAGATAGCAGTAAGGGACAAGAGTAAAGTGTGCACAGAGTGTTGAAGCAATGCCTGCCTGGGTGAGCCTCAAGTTGGGGTGGAGTCAGGGGAAGCCCTGGATTAGAGGACCCTAAACACTACTCTAGCTCTCAAAGGGCCACTGTGAGGGCCATTCACTCAACTGCTGATTGATTAGCTGTCCATCTGACTTCGAGAGCAGCTGGTGAAACACTCCAGCCAGATGGGCATTAAGGTTTTGCTCAGAAGTTACTGAGTGCAACGTGCTGTATAAAGGATGACAAAGAGCAAAGAGGTGGATCGACTTTCCTCAAACGTCCTTCAAATAGTTATTCACAAGGTTGATGTGTAAAACACGTGAGCCGAATCCCTGTAAAACACCAAGACCGGCTGCAGCGCAATCACACACAATCACAAGCACGCACACACTCGGTGCCAGGAGGGAGTTGTCAGAGCCGCGGGAGCCTGTGTCACCGCCAAAACACACACTCCGAGAGAGACAAAGGCAGAGACAGAGAAAGAAACACAAACACAGAGGGTAATACAGACTGATAAAAAAAGAAAGACAGCCTGACATAAGAAGAAAACAACAAGGACAAGACACGGAGAACAACAAAGTACTGAAGAGAGAGAGAGAAAATGAGAGAGGGAAGAAAGAGAAACGAGAGTCTCACCTGACACTCGCTCATTGGCTCTTCTTCCTTGGTTTCTACCTTCTTGTCCAGGGTTTCCCCGGCGAGCAGCGACTCCAACACAGGACCATCTGGGATACCCCCCTCCTTCTTTAGAGAAGCCTCGTAGTCTGGAGAACGAGACAATTACAATCAGAAAACAGCAGAGATCTCACAGCCATGCTGACATGCTCAGTTGAGCTGACAGTGCCCCGAGGAAACAAAATGTGGCTGGTTCATGACGGCGCAAGGACTTCAGCTTCTGCAGTGCACAGACGCTGAAGTGATCATCTGCAATTTGTCTAAAAAATCATGATTGTGTGTTGCTTGTGGGAAGTGTCCACACTTTCTCTACAGACGTTTTCTCTTCATGTAACCCACCTGCTGCAGAATGTCAGTAAATAAGCAAAATATGCAAATTATTGTGATTTGAACTAATAACTATGACTATAAATAAAACTTTCTTTCAGTGACGATACAAACACAAAGCTCAGTGATGGCACAGAGCCGTGAACAGCCACGAGCCACTGAGTGTTAAAGTTATTTCAAAGGTAGAAGAAAGTGGAAGTGGTGATATTTTCTGCTACAGTAGGTACATCTTGACCCTCACTGACCTGCTGGTGGGCCAGTCATTACCCAACCATGGTGTGCAGCCAAACATTGCTCAGATCCATAGAACTTCATTTTAAATTCCCAGACTTTTCAAAAACACCAAATATGTCAGGCTGAATTTTGGGGACGTTATATGTTTATAAAATTATATACAGTAGCTTCAGTGATAGCTGTACACAGAATATACAGCATATGATACTGTCAGATGATGTGGAATAAAGATGATTTTTCAAACCTTAAGGCTACATAAGGTGAATTAAAAGGGCAAAATGGCATGTTAAGGGCTTCAAAGTTAATGGCCAGCAGCAATTAACATTTGGCAATATGCACCCCATGTGAATACACAGATTTCACAATTCTGTCAGTGGTAAAAGTTCAAAATTCAAAATCAAATCAAAATCAATATTGCTTCTTAATTACCGATCTTAAACTCGATCGGTACAAGCCGTGGGTCCTCCAGGATGTTTAGCCGCCTCTTCTTGCGCCAGCAGCGAGCGGGATATGTGTACAACTGACCTGGAGCATGACCTGAAACACAGAGGAATACACCGCTCGGTTATAGGACTTACACCAAACTGGTTTCAGGTAGTAATAATAATGTTGGCTCTTGGTTCACTCTTCTTCTGTTAAACATCTGTTCCACTGGAGTCAAAGATGAGCTTTTACGGAACTTTATGCAGCGTTCTTCTCAACTTACACACAAAATGTTGCGCTAGCAACAACAACAACAACACTTGTTCTGACTACAAACTCTTCTTCTACGCTTGTTAGGGCTTTCTTCAATTTCTCAACTACGGCAAGCGACCTAGTTCAGTGTTACAGAGAATATGTCCCACAATATTATTTCCTATTTACTGTCTCAAAAATGGATGATTGGATAATCAGTCTGACATGCTAGAATATTATTATTATGTATGTCTACATCATTTTAATTTTGTTCTACTAATTTTGGTGTTTTACATTAAACTAGACTAAGAGTCTAGAGGCCCACTAGTGGCTCTGCGAGGCTGCACTGGGCTAAATGCAAACACATCTTATGCTAATATTTGCCAGTTAGCACTAAATACAAAGTACAGCCGAGGATGATAAGAATGACATTAGTCTTTAGGTATTTTCAGATTTTTTATCACTAAAGTTATTACAGTTTATCCTGAGGGGGGATGTCTGAACCAAATTTTATGGCAATCCATCCAATAGTTGTCAAGATATTTCACTCTGAACCACAAATGTCAACCTGCAGGTGGCGCTATAGGAAAAGTCTGAGTTCATCCTCTGAGGACCATGAACGTCTGATATATGGTATATGGTACTATACATGTTTCCAGACCAAAAATGTGTCATTATTAATACGGTCTATAAATATAAACCTTAAATTTTAAACACATACAAAAAATGTTAATAAATTCAAATTTCGGTTGAACTCAATACTATTCTATGCAAATCAAGTTATAACTAAAAACTAACGAACAAACATACTAAAGAATTTTGCTGGCAGACACCAGGCAAAGCCTACAAACTCAAATCATTAACACACTCATGCACAAGAACACACACACACACACACACACACACACACACACACACACACACACACACACACATAAGTGCATTCTCTCTGGAATAGTCGTTGCCAGCGGCGTATCATTGCCTACAGGGGTGTCTGATTCACTGCCAAAATACACTGATGTTACAGAGAAAGAGAAAGCGATGAGGAAACACCCTGTGGGGAAAGTTTAAAAAAAAAAGTTGAGGTGTGAAAAGTAGGAGGCCTGGAAAAGAGGAGGAGGAAAAAATGAGGGAGAGGAGAGAGGAAGGAAAGAGAGACAGACACAAGCAGAGCAGAGGAAGGAAGGAAGCCACGGGACAAATGACTGGAGAGAATAATTTGTGTAGCGCAACAGCTGGCAAACACAACGCACACACCAACAAAGAAGAGTGCTCTGGAGTGCTCCTCAAGCTTCAGCCAGCAACTTGCCACTTTAATCTGCTAAGGTATCAAACACACTGCTCACACACAGAGAGACACACACCTGGTCCACGGTGGTTCTTCTCCATCCAGATGTAACAGTTGCTCTGGGCCACGCCGGTCTGGGAGTCCAGGAAGGGGAGACGCATGGAGCGCTCGGCGCACAGACGGGCATTGTAGCTGCGACAGTGTTCAATGGCCTCCTTATAGAACTCCTCACCAAGACTGAGAGAAAAAAAGTGGGGAGGAGGAGGAGGAGGGAGAATAGGAAGAGGGTCAAAGGTGAAGGACAAGGAGGGAATACAGTCCAACGTTAACAGGGAAACAGGATGCCAAAAGCACGGCAGGCTTGTGTGTGTGTGTGTGTGTGTGTGTGTGTGAGTCAAAAAAGGAAGGGACAGGTGTAGGGCAAGTTTTTATGTGTGTGTGTGTGTGTGTGTGTGTGTGTGTGTGTGTGTGTGTGTGTGTGTGTGTGTGTGTTTGTGCATCCGCAATCTTCAAGCTGCGCACACTTCTGAGGCTATATGTGCATGTGTGTGAGTCAAAAAGGGCCAGGACCAGTTATGGTGTGTGTGTGTGTGTGTGTTTGAGTGTGTTTGTGTGTGTGTGTAGACGCGCCGTGGAGATGCACAGTCCTATTAACCTGGGTCACAGCAGATGAGCTTGCAACTACACACCGTTCAAACCACACACACTCACACACATGCAGTACAGTAACACATGTTTCACTGTGAGGACAATGTACGCGCTGTATCTTCTCACCTGTACAAGTGTGAGTTTGATTACCATTCAGTGTAATATTCGTCTCTTTGTTCCTCCCTCCTTTCACCCCCCCACCCCCTCCCACCTCTCATCCTCCCTCTTACCTGTTCTTGATGACTGCACCTCCAGATTGCCTGTAGGGAGAAGAAGAAAACCAATAGATGTGTGGTGAGTCACTCCTCCACTCCACCCTACTTTCTCCCTCCCTCTCCACTTCTCATTCTTTTACATCTTTCCTTCACTCTCTCACTCTTTTTTCAGTTTTTTTTTGTTGTTGCATATTTAACTTTCTCACTCTGCCCATCTCTCGCTACGCTTCCTTTTTTGTTAATTTGCATGTCTTCCCACTTCTCTGTCTTCTCTTTGTCTCTCTCCTGTTAATCACTCCTCTCTAGTGTCTTCCTGCTGAGTGCAGACATCAAGGTCACTCTGCTATACAGACGGTAGATACAGGACACACAAAACTACAGCTACACACACACATACAGCTACAGTGCTGGGCCAACAGCAAGCTCACAAAAACAATGCAGTGCAGCCGCTGCTAAACATTTGTTGGATTTGTTCTGTGCAGCTGCTAAAAAGTGTTACTGATTAATCATTGGTAAATTATGCAGGAACACTCAGAGTATGGGGACTTGACATCAAAATCTGGTTGCAATTGCATAATGTGTTTATGCATTATGGTGGTATATTTTAAAAGCAATGCACTCCTATAACATTGTTGGACTTGGACAAAATGAATGCAGCAGAACCAGAGATATCATCTTTTTTTATTGCACACATTCTTCTTCCTTGTCAAAACCTGCTGTCTACGCTAACCACAATGCAACACGGCCGCCAACAGGTCAGTTGGAGATGGGGCGTGTTATGCTAGTAGCGGCTAACGTAGCCTGGAGCTGCTAGCCTCCAGCAGAGATGAGGAGCGGGCTACAGAGGTCTGGTAAACTCACTTCTTTCTAACTCCACACCCCCAGAGGTTTTGCTGGAGTTAATCCTTTAAAAACAGACTACATCTAAAAGAATCTGGCAGACAATGACAGAAAAGAAGATGTATGATGTATCAAAATACAAAGTAAAAAACTTTTTCAGCAGCTTATGCATTATGTGCCAGATTTGTTAAAGATTGGATGGAATCTATTGTTCAAAATTCAAAATTGCAAACTTATGCTGATGGATTGTCTTGATCCAAGAAATGCAGGAGAAAAAATATTTTTACTGGCATTAAAAGGCCCATAAACATATTTAAAAAAAAAAAAAGAAAGAAAGAAAAAAACAAAGAAAGAAAAATGATCACATATTAGTGCTATCTGCACCAGAATCTAATCAGTTCCTTCTTGGCCCAAGGCCTACATTTCTGCCAAATTTACTGAAATCTGTTAAATGGTTTTTGAGATATCTGGTAATTAACAGACAAAAAGCAAACAAACTTCAAGCCTCTGCAGGACTAAAAGCCTCCTTGGCTGAGGTACCAAGCAGACAACACACTGCAACACACTGTAAAGGCACAAACAGAGCAGAAAATCATCTTTGTGCAGAATAAAAGCAAAATAAGGTTTGAAAGATGTGACTTTTTGACACTCAAAACAAAAGGAGGATTATTTACAGTTAAACTGGATTAAAGCTGATTTTTCAAATGAAGAAAGATGGGGGGGGGGGGGCTCTTGTAAAAATGTCAAGTAGAATCAACTGTCCTGGTTGGAAATAAGGACAAATTCAACTCTACCATCAGACCCGGCAGATGCTGGTGAGGTCTGACAGCTTGTGCGTGGCATCTTCAAAACCTCCTAAACCAGTTCTGCAACCTCGCGGGCCAACGCTGGATGTGTGACATTTAAAGGATGTGATCGGGGCATCAATATGTGGGGCATGCTGTGCTCATGTCCGTTAATGTGTCGTTGGGAATGAGCTACTTGCCTTCTGCTGAAGAGAATATGTTTCTCTACAGCTCAGCGCCTGCAATGGGCTGCGCATATGACCATTAGAGTATTTTATGGCCACGTTGGAGGTGCGTCACCAGAACTTTCCCTCACCTTATTTCACTTTGCTTTAGTGCTGTGCCAGTGATCCTCCCTGCAGTTTACAATAAACGAATGACGAATGGAGCAGGATAGAGGCTTGTCCAAAAACTAGCAGGTTACACCACGCACCCATTATAAGGCGCTGCGGATAATATTAAATCAGACTTTGTACTAGCAGAAGTCTGGCCATGATAGAAATGCAGCAACCATTCCTTCAGACACAAATATACCTACTGTTTGCATATAAATAGTCATGAAGAGGGAAAATAAACCCTCACACACACTGAGAGGTGCTCAAACAGTCTTAAACATTCAAAAAACACAGGTCCAGAAAGCCTTACATGCTGCTTTTTAAAATATTAAGAGGAACATGGTGAATAAAAGACTTGGACTTCAAGGCTGCACTAGTGACCAAACTGAAATACCAGAGAAAGAGACTGAGTGAGAAAAAAGAAAACATTCAAAATGTAAAACAGCTCACCCCTGAGCTCCTCATCCACCTCCTCCCTCAGCACCCCCCCCCCCCTCACTTCAAACCCACTCCCTTCCATCCCTCCATCACCTCCATCCCTCTCTCCTCCGCTGCCTTTAGAGGTACTGGAATAAGTCGGTCCCCCCTCAATAATAAGTTGACAGCTGTAGAAAATGGCTTCTTTCAATTTGGGTGCTCCCAATCTCATTATATTGTGATAGGAGAGCTGCATGACTGTTTGCCTGTTTGGAGGCTCGTACGGGAGAAGAGCTGAGGCACTCAAAGTGGAGGCTGAGAGGGAGATACGCAAAGAGAAAGTTGGGAGAAGACACTTGAATAAAGAAAGGAAGAGGGAATGAGACGGGTGGAGGAGAGAAGAAGAGAAAGAAGAAAGTCACAGCCACAGAGGGAGAGGCGGAAATACAGAAAGACGAGGAGGGAAGGGGTGAGGAGAGAAAGGGAGTAAAAGTAAGACAGAGAGGACGGACAAAGAGAGTCTGCAGTGACAGAGCAGGATGACCTGTGAAAAGTCGTGGCTGACTGATAACACCTCTTCATCCTTCAGATCTCTGTCGTTTCAAAGAGGGCTGCAGACATATTTTTCTCGGACCATGAAACCCCTAATTCTGCAGCAAATAGCCATCAGCGAACTCTCAGCTTCAATTTGTAAAATAATAATCTGCAGCTCTTAGATTTGATTCAAAAATCACAATGACGGGGTGGCAACAGCGGAAAGAGCGAGATCAGCAAACATTCCCTCAAACGCTACCTCTTATTGTGCTGGCCAGCTTGCTGAGTAGAATAGTAAACCTGAATAGCAAAGAAATAAACCTATTTTTAATTCAGCACCCTGTTACTTCCTCAAGGACCTGCGTGTGGAGCACAGAGAGTTCTTTAAAAAACACTCACCATAAAATAAAAACTGTTATATTAAGTTAACTTTTACTCAGGTGGGTGACAGGGTGGCTTTGAGATTACCAGCTCTTCTACTGCACCAATAGCCAATATACAGCATTAACTAAATGCTGGTAAATTGTACATGTGGCAGCATAGCAGAGACTTAAAGGAATAGTTCAACATAGTGGGAAATAAGCATATTTGCTTTCTTGCCAAGAGTTAGATGAGATGATTGATACCACTCTCTGTACAGTAAATATAAAGCTACAGCCAGGAGACTGTTAGCTTAGCTTACCACAAAGAGAAACTGAGGGAAACAACTAGCCTAGCACAGCACAAAGGTAACAAAATAATCTCCCTACCAGCACCTCTAAAGCTCACTAATTAACTTGTACTAACTAATTGTACAGAGCCAGGCTAGCTGTTTCCCCCTGCTTCCAGTCTTTGTGCTAAGCTAAGCTAACAGTCTCCTGGCTGTAGCTTCATATTTACCGCACATATATCAGAGTGGGCATTTCCCAAAATGTCTAATTATTTCTTTAACATAGACAATAAGGACGAAAGACTCAGTTACTACATACATGTTAACACAGAGGATTTTCCTCCATGTAGGCTAGAGGGGAAACTCTCATGGCTGCACCACTCTGGCCTGTGGCCACTGCGGTCCTACCAAGTGCTGAAAACACCGACCACAGGGAGAGGCACAGAGAAACCAAACTGCCCATCATCTTACCACACAGCCGATGAAGGAAAGCCAAAACCTGATTCTGCACTGACACACACACACAAACTGTGGGTATATGCCTCATTCAGCAGCAGTTCAAATCATTTTCATTTTTTGTAATATTTTCAACATTTATTTCTATTTCAGGTTTATTCCAGCTATATTTTACACTAATGGATGCACACAGACTCACAAGCGCAGAGAGAAATACTAGCAGCTTTAGGAATTAACTGGCGTAGCGCCAACTCTCCAACAAACTGGAGCTGACTACCAAAAATGTCCAGGCAGACATGACGGAAATGACAATCACACAGTGTGCACTGTGCAAGGGCACAAAAACAACACAAAGGACACCTGTACACACGCATGCATGTGCACACACATACACACAGCAACATATGCATCCAAATACATGCATGAGAACATAAAGTATTAAGGCATAGCAAACAGGACATACACTAATATACATGCACACACACAAAAATATAATAAAGACTTACATGCATGCACACATAATATAGACAATATTATGAACCTCTAACCACAGACACACACACACCAAATCAAGATTAGATGAAGAAAGAGAATGAGAGTGCCTGGAGCATGTAGTGTGTGTGTGTGTGTGTGTGTGTGTGTGTCTGTCCTAAGCCCGCATTGAGCTGTCTGCCTCAGCATGCACTAAGCAAACAGCAGGGAGGGAGAGGCTTCCATGAAAACACTGAAGAAACTGGTAACACTGGGACCACACACACACAAACACACTTGTACTCCTGACAGGCAGGAGACATACAGCCTTCCAAAAAAGCACAGCCACCCCACCAGGCCCACCCTGGGTAAGCTATTGTCTGAATCTCTGGGTGATCCCTCAAGTCCCATCCAGTAGAAGCAGTCCACTTCAGCACATACTGAGTCTCAGTCCAGTGTTGTATCCACACTGCTAAAACACACACACACACACAGACACTGCCGGCAGCACTTTCTGGTTACAGTGCAATTAACCACACCAATTAGCTGGTTCCCCAACCAATAGAGAAACAGAGGGCTCCCCCTAGAGGTGAAATTACATTATTGGAAAAGCCGATGAGAAATATGAGGAGATCATAAAAATTAGTCCACAATTACAAAAAAAACATCAACGCCGACAAAGGATTTCATTTCAATGGTGGTTTCCAACTGGGTGAAATGAGGTAATTAAACTGGAAGGAAATGAAGTAGTCCACATGTAAATGGCTTCATGAGGGCTGAGGGCAGATTGTATGGGAGTGATTTGCACTTTAGATTTGTTAGCAAATGCTGCCGAGACTATGGCTGTTAGCTCTGTGTGTATGGGTTAGTTTTAAGCCTGTAAAAACACTAGAGCCTATATACTCAAGTCTGTACACCTGGTCCACACACCTGTCTCATCCACCATTGTCCATCTGTGCAGTTACTCACACATATACACACATACACACACATTAGTGTTGTCTGGCCTAAGGTGCTTTATATGTGTGTGTGCGGTGTGTGTGTGTGCGCGCGCATGTGTGTGCACAGTGGAGAACTAATATCAAGCGGCCTACTACTGTACTGTTCCTCCCCTCCCCCCAACCCAGCACTTCCATGGCTGAACTCAACAGATTAAACTATGCAATATCACCCTTACCAATCCCCCCCCCCTCCTCCTCCTCCCTCTCCCCCCTCCACCTCCCCCCATCATCACCACCCTCAATTCAATTTCTTCTCTCTCTCTCTCTCTCTCTCTCACTCACTCTCAGTGAAATGATTTCTCTTTTTTCTCTCTTCTCCCAATCTGTGTGCGTGCGTGTGTGTGTGTGTGCATGTGCGCGTGAACACATTTTCCTGTTCTTCTGAAGATTGCTATGCTGCAGTGGCAAGGAGACATATATATATTTATATACTGTATATAGGCTGTAGTACTAAAATATATGGAGGAAGGCTGCACATACACACATTTACACACTGATGCAGCAGCAAGAAGAGATGCTGTCTGGAAAATATAGTTCTATATAAGGAGAGAAACACAGACAGTGGAGTACACACACACTAATGCAGTCCAGCTCCAGTGTGACTTAAGGAAAACAGGTACAGACATACCTTTGTGTTTGTGTGTGTAGTGGCAGAGTCCATGTCAGTCACAACATACAGACAAAGAGGCCACACACTCGGTTTGACAGTGACAGACAGACAGATGGACAGAAAGGAGTGTGTGTGTGTGGCAGTGTATGTGCAGAAGCGGACGTCTGCCACACTACCAGCTGGAAAACGTCAGTTTCCTCGAGTTGCTGTCACAGCACTGCATCTGCGCATGTGTGTGTGTGTGTGTGTGTGTGTGTGTGTGTGTCTGTAACTGACTGTTTGCATATTTGAACATGACGAGAGATCTGACAGATAGAAAGGCAGAGTGAGGAAGGTAGACAGAGGCAGAGCCATGCAACAGCTCATGTCATGTCTGTCAGAGCTTTGTGTTACCTGCTATGTGTGATTTTAATGAAGAGTTGCGTTTCATTTCCTGTGTGTCTCCCTCGTTGTCCACTGGGTGTGGTTATCTTGGAGTCACTATGAATGAATGAATCGCGGGCCTCTCTGTGTATGTACTGTATGTGTGCCTGTTTCACCCAGGCCCACACACACACACACCCATGGGTTTGCATCTTTGCGTGTTTTTGTCTACATATGAATGCACGCTCACATTAGTGCATACCTATTTATGCATGCTGACTATTTGTATTTGTGTGTGCATGCATTCCTGGTCTATGTGCGTGGGTGTATATAGCCCGTAGCTAGCTGCAGTGTGTATTGAGGGCAGTACATCAGGGTAAGGCAATCTGCCTCCGAACAGCTCCTTCAGGTGAGATTTATCACCACTGCACTTGGCCTCTTATTATGGCGATGGATTCCCTACCTCTGGATCTGGGTGTGCACGTGTGAGTGCATGTGTGTGTGAGTGTGTGAGTGTGTGTGTGTGTGTGTGTGTGTGTGTGTGTGTGTGTTTTCTTAGCCCCCCCCCCAGTCTGCATCCTTATTAAAGTGCTGCAGAGGGAAGCAGCCATTGGTTTGTGTTGACTCCACCCTCGACAACTCCTGATAGGGATCCACTGGACACGCACAGACACTGGGAATAATATAAATGGGGAATGACAAGAGAGAAGAAATAATGCTGAGGAGAGGACAGGAGAGGAGAGGCTTGGGTTGATTAATTTCCTCCTTCTCCCACCACACCTTTTGCATTCGGACTACAAGTTGCAACCAAACAAAACTACAAATTCCAAATTTCCTGGCTGGAAGTCACGCGAGGTCCCAAAGCAGTGGAGCTGACTGACAGTCAGTTAGGTAGCACTGGAGAAATAGGTCATAGAGCTAAAAATACTTATCTATGTCTCTCTCTTTCTCTCAGTCTCTCTCTATCCTGTCTTCTCAAAAAAAAAAAGACAAAGTAAAACAGATAGAAAGTCTAAATAAGGGGATGATGAAAGGAATAACTCGAAAAAAGAAATGCCCTTAAAAACATCAGACCCCAGGCTTACTCCCATACGACTAAAGAAAAAACTGAGAGCAAGAAAGGGAATGAGAGAGTGCAACTGTGTGTGTTTCCCATTGTGTGTGTCTCCATCCACACGGGTGATACCGCACAAATGAGCGAGTGAGGGAATGAAAGGGAGAGATTGAAAGAGGAAGAAAGATCTAGAAATGGATGCTCAGGCTGTGGTTTCTACCATCACGTGGGGCTGTTTGCACACAGAGCCGGTTATTACATGGAACTCATTTAGCTCGGCTCAGTCAGGCAGGGCAGAAATAATATTATATAGGCCCTGCCACAACCGCTGCCAATACCACAGCACACTATTATCTACATCTCGCCCTCTAACCAGCACAAAGAAGTAATATCGCTGAAATATACGCCACATCAACTGCCATTTTGACAAATTTGGACACCAGTGCCTTAAACATGATTGTCGTACAGTCAAATTCCTATTGTTAATTTAATTTAATTGCATTTTGTTCATAAAATATATTCATATATATTTATTATTAAGGATTTTATCATCTACTGCAACCATTTGGAGGTAGGATCTTCATATATACTTTGTAACCAACATAACACTGTGATGCTCCAAATGGAAAGGTAGTATAATTTGGTATGAACAGTGGACTATAAACACTTTCTGCCAGTGGATAGTCCAAATCTACAGTAAATCCCTCTAAAGGAACTCTTAGGAATGCATAGAGAATTTCTTTCAGTAGATTTGGCTGAATATTAAAGTGGTGACATGCCATGTCCACAATGTAAAGAACCACGGTGAAGGGTGGGGGTTCAGATGGTTTGAGGCCGAAAAGAAGGAAAATGGAAAAGAGAGAGCGAGCAAGCCAGAGAGGAAATGGCTGAACAAAAGGGAGATGGCAAAAAAAGAGTGATGGATGGAGAAAGTGATGAAGAAGGAGGCAGGGAACGTGGAAGATTGGGGCAGCAGGGGTGATAGGAGGACAGGGAGGAAATAAGAGGGAGGGAGATGGAGAGGCGAGCAGCGGAGAAGGAGAGAAAGAGAGATTAAACGAGTCTCTAATCCAGCAGAGAGATAGACGGAGAGAGGGCTGCTAGGGAAATGTCCAGTAGATTGGAGCTAGCTGCTCTTCTCCACTGATTTGCCTTCGCACACAAATGAACCCTCCACTGTACTTACACACACACACACACACACACACACACACATCAACTGTCTATCACACTGCATCTGCAAGTCCCACTCACACTTGGCTGGGCGATGGGCAACAATTGTAAATGCTTCCAACAGAATTTACATCCAATGAATTAATTATAATTTATTGCTGAGATCCAACAAAGTTTAAGGACATTTAGGGACACAACAGGCATTGTCTCCGGCGCACAGCCAGCCACCCTATTAGGGCCGACACCGAACCAAATTTTGCTAGTTGTTTTGGCCCATTTTACTGGATAGGCCTCTAATTTGTAAGCCTCTAATAGCAAGTTTGTTTGTAGACATGCTAATTACCAGAGCTTGTTTAAAAGCCAATCGCAGTGTGGTAACTGGAACGTAGTTAAACCCATACTGCGTAACGATGGCATTTATACAGTTGGTGAGATGTTAAAGGCAGCGTTGATTGCTGTGGCCTTGTGTAATAAATACATTCAGCTTTATTCCTGCACATAGAGTTAGATGCTGTAGTGAAACAGTGTGCCAGCATCCCTGCAGGTCTGAGTCTGGCTGACGACTTCGCTGCTTTGTTCTGTCTTCTTTTTCCTCTTTTGTCTAACTTTAAGCGCTTAAAATCAATCTAAGACCACCATTGAAAATTGGGCACCAGTTCATTAATTACTGGCCCTGAGCCTCTTTTTTAACCATTTAGTTTCTACTCCTTTTCCTCTTTCTTTATCCTATTCTCTTCCTGCTACCACAACCTCATCTCCCTCTCTGTCCTGGTACCACATCGGTATATATATATTCCATGCAAATCTGTCAATTTAATCCCCTTGACATGGTGTCAGTGAGGGCCTCTGGGAGCAATCTGTCCACACTTGGGCTCTGCTTGGATTAGCATCCCATAGAGGAGAGGAGGAAGGCGAGGAGAGGGGAGGAAGCTCTGAGCGCAAAGGTCCCACATTACTGCCTCCATGCAGTCCACCGGTCCATTCCTGTCCCATCATCACATCACATTACTGGAAACCATCTTAATTCAACCTTGGAATTATTAATCTTACATCTGTATTTCACTATTACTGAGATGTGTGCTGTGGTATGAGTAAAATGCATTTGGCCAAAACACTAAAATAGCATCACAGTCAATCAGGGCAGCACACAGTTGCCCAATCAGTACCATTCCAGTTTCCTCTCTCCTGTGAAGTGCACTTCAAAGCAGGCACGTACAGGGCAGTCGTTCATGGAATTGCACGAAATGTCGCCTGTGTCTGCATCTCAGAGAGACTGACAGACAGACAGACAGGCAGACAGGCAGGCAGGCAGACTATAGTAGTACTAGTCTATATCCCATATCCCTGCTCAGGTGAAACCTGTGCAGCATCCAATGTGTGTCCCTCCTTTTGCGCACAGGTCTATGACTTTTCTTTGTTTCAAACTGCCTAATCTGGACCTTTTGTGTGCCCAAACACTCCTTGGTTGTATGTTTATATTGGAGCTATTGTGAGGAGGGGGGGGCGGCTAGATCTCTGTAAGTACCCGCTGACAGACGCACATCAGCCACCTTTTTGGCCGGGAGCCCAGGCGGGCAGCAGGCGTCTGCATTCCGCTGAAACCAGTCTCAGAAAAACAAAAAAAGAGCCCCAAAAAGCCTGCACAAAGGCGATCATTACAGAGGAAACTTAACGGGAAATCCACCCGTTTAAAGACCCATTAGTGGAAATAAATGTCCGTTAAGATGCACGTTGAGTGTAAAACGCCAGATTGCAATTTAGATTTTATTATAGGCTTTATTATGGGCGCTGGAGGTGAAAGCAAGTCTCGGAGCTGAAGCCGTACACCAGCGTATTTACCTCAGCCTATATATTTCCGAGAGGTCCGGCAGTGAAGGTAACGCTGTAGCCTAAAACACGAGCAGTGAGCTTCATTCTGCCTACCTGTTTACCCCCTCTCTGTCCAAAAATGTGCACACAGGTACTGTAAAGCCATCTAAGCTCCCTGCCACCCCAGCCTGGCTTTGACCGTGATCTTGGCTGGCTACACTGGCAAGGGACATACCGGGTCACCCAAATCTACCTCCAGCATTCCT
Source organism: Macquaria ambigua (assembly GCA_008360985.2). NCBI lineage: Eukaryota > Metazoa > Chordata > Actinopteri > Centrarchiformes > Percichthyidae > Macquaria > Macquaria ambigua. The sequence goes on along the minus strand of VMKM01000234.1, from coordinate 402,244 downwards.
CCATATCCCTGCACACACGCTGCTGTTGGCTCAGGGAAATGATTATATGAATTGCATCGGAGCGCACAAAAATCCCCCCATGCCAAAAAAACAGAAACCCTCGTCAGCTTCAAATATAACTTTTCTTTAGGGCTGAATCGCATCCGCTGACATTATCTCTATCCCTTCTAGTATGCATTGCATGTATAGACGTGTTGGTAATCATGCTGAGAAATATCTGGGAATCTAAGGGTCTTAAATTGCACTGACAGCATGCACAAAAACAAAAGGCGCAACGCTCAGGAAATGTGTTGTACTTACGATTTGAGGGGGTTCTGTACCGCTGTGGCCATTTTGATATAGTATGATAGAATGCAACACTGCAGAGCCCGGTATTGTACATGTAATGTAGCAGCTATTTCAATTTCATTCATTCTCTGGGGCTGCGGCTGGAGCCAGCAGCCAATGGGAGGCGGGAGCGCTCTGTGACAGCTTTGGGGAAGTGTAGTTTTTTACGCATGTCAACATGAGACATACCGAGGAGGAGCGCACTACAAGTACCAGCGCGGATAGCGGTTTAAGTGGACCACAGTCCCGCCTCGGACTTGTAAGGGCAAAGCCATCCCCCAGTTCCGAATTTATATTAAAAAAAAACCCGTCTACAGTTATGTTAAGGTTGGGTTGCAGGACTGTCTGTCAGTCTGAGGATGCCAGGTTCTGTTATGCACTGATGCCTTGTCTGGATGCTGATGATGGGTGTGAATCTGCACTGACTAGTCCCAAAATTGCATCACATCATAGAAGTGGCACCTTGATGGATACATTTCATACTGAAGGCTGATGATTGAATTTCAAAGAGAAAATAATTTTAAGAAATCATTTGTAATATATTTCTTTTTTAATATGTGGAGGGACAGCAAGTGTATACATTTAGTGAGGTATAGACCAGGTATCATCTTACCTGTGTGCTTATTATAGGGAACAACTAGAAGAACAAAAAACAATTATACTTCAGAAAAGCATTACTTAATTTCACTTAAACATACAGTCAACATATAAAGGTGGTCAACTTTATTCTCCTAAAGAAAAGTTGGATAATATATTAATTATAGACTATTACCCCTCAGTAACTCTCCATTGGAGGGCAAATTAAGAGACGTTGTGTCTACATAACCTTGCATTAGTGGTGGCATGTTGATAGACTCATGGTTAATCTTATATTATCTATGCTAGGTAGCCCTGCACTGAACAGCTTTAATTATTCATTAATCAGGAGCGATGGGTTGGGAGTAGGCCTATAATTGATTCTTTCAGACATTTGTCTCTCATGGTTGAGCCCGGAGAAAGGCTGGGACCCTCTCCGATCTCCTCACCCCTCCATCTTTTATTCCTTCCTTCCTTAATTCCTTCTTTAATTCCCTTCCAGCTGCTTTCTCTCCCTGCTTGCATACTTTCTTGCCTGTATCTTGTATCACTATTTTATATACAGACGAATGTGTTATACTAGACTAAGGCTTATTTCAACTATTACTGTTTATTTGAACTGCCCCCAACATTAATCTAAACCTTTACACATGTGGGAAGGACGGAAGGAAGTAAGGAAGCAAGGAAGGAAGGTCGGATGGAGCTCGGCCAGGACTGTTAGAGCAGCAATGCTGGAATTTCTTTCTCCATGTCATGTTAGCAGCAGTGGCGCCGCTCTGAAGCCATTCAGTGACATGTGATATTTATAGATCTGTGCTAACAAATATTTAATGAACATTAGCAAGCAGCTCTAACATGGCAGCACTGCTCCAATAAAACACGCTTTGTCAGTTAAATGGAAACTTTGATTCTCTATGTTCTGCTGTGTGATTTTGAATTAGTTGCGGTTAAGTACGCATATTTTTCAGCTTTACGCAGTGGAACAGAACATATGACTTGAATTTTGTTTGATTTGCATAATTGATCTAAACTTTAAAAATCTACTACATAATACACACAGAATTGATGGGTCCGTGAGGTCATCATCTCATCTAATTTTATGCTTTCTTACCCCCTGATTTCGGAAGTTTGTTGAATGGCAGGTCCTGTGTTATTCTGCATTTTGACCACAAGGTGGTGCTGATGTACCAGACAACGTGCTGACCAAAAGGACACATAATGCGTCTAACGTCACTGCCTGCGTGCCCCGTGGTTCCTCCCTCCCGCAGCGTCAGCAGTACACGCGCTGTTGTTGTGATTGACAGACAAACAGGAGTCATGTTCAACTTTCGTTTTGCTTTTCGCCTTCACAGACATGTTTTAAGTAATTAAACAACGATGTCCGAAATACTGATGAAAGAAATGGAGAGTATATCGATCAGTCCAATGAAGGCAGAGGAGCGTCCGGACGGTGTCCCGAGCTTCCTGTTGGTGGATGAACAAGAAAACCTGCAGGTAAAGTTAGCTAACGTCAACTAAGCTAGCGACTGCTAACATTTAGCTGCTAGGCTAAGAAGAGGAGGACAACACACATTCTATTGAAGGCCATTGACCATCTGTTGTCACTGATGCTAACAGTTACAGTGTTAATACATGAGTCCGATTAGCTTACAAAACACCGAGCTAAAGTCAGGTTATTCTTTATAACTCAACAAAGTGTGACAGGTTTCTCTCCTTCTCTCCACGATATATCAATGTAACAATAAACGGCTTTTACCCGTGACACCCATCATGTTTAGCCTACAGATTTGTTTCCGCTAACAAGGGCCCATGATACCTCAACGAAAAAATGGCATAAACTACAACTGAGGGAGGCAGAACAGCAAATGCGTTTCTCATTGGGAAAATCCCTGGTGACTCATACAGCACAGCTGACCCGCAGTGAGGCACCCTCACACTGCGTTGTTGTTACAACAGTACAAAGTGCAGGCGATAATGATTATTTTCCAAATAGTCTGGGATGTACACACAACCAATTTTGTCATTAGTGTTTGTCCTAAGACAGCTGAAGGCTCAGCAGCATATTGTTGATTAATTTTTTTCTGAACTGATTGCAAATAGTCTCAAAGATAATTGAACCCAGTTCTTTATTTTGTCGTGTGTTAAGGCTCCTTGTCATCAAAGTATGGATTGTTCACGCAAATACAATAATGGTTTCCCTTGATTCAAGTCTTGAAGTCAGCAGGGGAGACAATGATATCATGTTAAGAGAGCCCAACAATCCATCCTTTGTCCATAAACGCCTCTCCGCTTGGTGCTCTCCTCCCTCTCCCTCCAGGTCCGCGATGAATCTGAGTTTGTGGACAGACTCGGCTGTGGGGACGTGGCAGGAGTCAAGGTCCTCTCCATCTTTGGCAACACAGGCGATGGCAAGTCCCACACCCTCAACCACATCCTATTTGGTGGTAAGAGTGTGTTCTACACCTCCAAGTCCCCCAGCTCCTGTACGGTGGGAGTGTGGGCCGCGTATGACCCCACCCTCAGCCTGGTTGCCCTGGATACTGAGGGCCTGTTGGGGGCTGCAGCCAATCAGAACCAGAGAATGCGGCTGCTGCTAAAGGTAATTTTAGTGGTCGCTGGTTGGATTTGTTGGAATTAACTGATAGCTGGATGTGTTTACACAAAATGATAAATTACGACTACTGGATTGTCACATCACGCAATGTACAGTTCACTGCAATGCAGTTGTCTGTAATAAGGCTGAGAAAACATGTGCTGATACATTTTGGCCATGGCTGGTGGGTTTTGTTCTCAGACAATTTCATAGGTAGCTAGTAATCATTTAATTGCCCCATAAGTTTTTAATAGATCCTAAATTGCATTATAGTGTCTCCAGAGCCCCAGTTTTTGGCCCAAGCTCAGTGTTGCTCCAGAGCCATGTGATGGTGGCAGTATCAGCACACAGGTGCGAGAGGGGTGCTTGTTTTTGAGGGGTATGGACTAACATCAAGTGTATGTCCTTGTAAATTTAGTGGGCTGGTTTAATAGTGAGATGTGATGTGAATTTTGTGGAGTTACCAAAATTACCATTTAACATTTAAAACCATTTAATCTTTTAATTATCTTCCTCACACAATAAACAATATTTCTGAGTACCGTAGAGGACTCCAAATCACATGCTGCTTGTAAGATATTGTGTGTTCAAAATAACTAAGGTGTGGCATGTCTTTCTTGTCAACCTCTCCTCATGCTTGCACTGTAATTTATCAGCCAATCCTTGCACACTTACTTATCTATATTGCATTTCTCCATGTGTCCTGTTTTCATGGTAAAGGTCATATACTTCTGTCTCAACTATATATATATATATGTATACACTCCCTTCTTTTCCAGGTATTGGCAGTGTCTGATATAGTACTCTATCGTACACGGGCAGAGCGCCTCCACAATGACATGTTCCTGTTCCTGAGCAGCGCCTCGGGGGCCTACCTGAAGCACTTCACCCCGGAGCTCAGGGCCCTCTCCAGCCGCTGTGGTCTGGATGTGCCCCTCTCTTCTCTTGGTCCTGCAGTTATCGTCTTCCAGGAGACAACGCACACCCAGTTGCTCGGTCATGGTAGGGGAGGGAAATATACTAAATGGCATGCTTATACTGTATATGATCACAGAAACACACCTCAGTTTTTAAAAGCATAATTCTTTGGTTTTTTACAGGATGTATTTTTATGGGTTTTAATCTCTTGTTCTGTGGTTCCTGCTGTCCCAACTAATATGTCTTTGCTTTTCCTTTCCCTTGTAGATTCTAAGGTGGGCGGCCATGCTGACACGCTGCTCCAGAAGCGTTTTCACGACCTGGGTTTGGGGACAGAGGCCTTCAGCTCGGTGCAGTACGTAGGCACCCAGACCATCACGCCTCCCACTGACTACAACAGGCTGCTGGAGGCTGTCAGGCAGCAAGTAAAGAACACTCACACACGCTCCCCCCGTCAGCCCGGGATAGTGTTCCACGCTCTGGAAGTAAGTGATGGACCATTACCTTCTGTGTTGAATAGACACCAAGTAGAATTTTAGAGAAATTTCACAGAGAGACGAAGACAGTTTTGCTCTTTGTTCGATGTTAGTGTCGTGGTCTCGACTCTTATCTTGTTTTGTGTCCTACCTCTCCTCTCTCCCATCCTTCTTTGCATTCCTTTTTATGTTTCTTTAGGCCCTAAGTGAGCGTTTCTGTGGAGAACTGTCAGACGACAAGATGACCCTGTACTCCTTTTTCCCAGACGAGTACTTCACCTGCTCCGCTGTCTGCCTCAGCTGCAAGTAAGTCATTACTACGCATTTATGAGCTGGTCCTCAGTCTCTTTTTGTCTATTCACCATCTTAGAGATTGAACTCTTTTTTTCTTCTTTGTAAACAAAAAAAAAATTTATTTGGAATAAAAATAATCCCTAGATTATGTCAAGCTTTGTTATAGATAACTAAGAATGTTGGGGATGGCTGTATCACACCTCTAATATTATGCAGGGTTCCCAGAGTTATGAAATTCCTGGAAAAGTTATGAAATTCCTGGAAAAGTTATGAAATTAGAAAAGTGGATATAGTTTGGAATTAACAGAATGTTTTGGAAAGTTTTGAATATACATTGTTTTGGGTATTGTTTAAAATATGTTCATAAAAATCCCAAAACATGTCTAACATTACACAAAATATGTTCGTTGTATTACTAATTTAAAATCTAGTGCTGCGCTGTGTGACCGTTGAAATGTCACTGGTATCACGTGATACACATTGGTGTCTGCAGCTAGTTGCCGGCGGGAATGTCTAACGAGCGAGTAAAGTTAGCAAGCGCTAGTAGTTTGCTTGTCCGCAAAAATGCCTGGGAAGTGCGCGTTTAATAATGTATGGCTTTCGAACAACAAATATAATACATGGCTCAAGAGAGAGACAGACCCTAGCCACGCTAGATGTAGGCACTGCACCAAAACGTTTGGTTGGCAACATGGGGGAAGCGGCTCTGGTCAGCCATGCTAAAGGGAAAAAGCATCAAGACAAATCTCAACATTAGCAGCTTCACAGATCTGTACATTGATCCTTTGCATCCTTTCAACAAATTGCAGATACAGTTTAAGAGCATTTCTTCCAACATTCCCAATAGGCCCACATCATTATTATTATTTAAAGCAGGGTATTGTTATATGTCTTAAATCGTGTCTGGTGTGGATCTTTAATTTCTAAACATTTGTCTAAATGGAACTCTATTTACTGAAAATACTCGAGTTAGGGAACATCTGTCTTCCTCAGAATCTTCATGCAGCAATTAAAGGCTTTTATTGCCAAATGGAAACACAAACAGAAATCTTTTTGTTGTCTCTGGCTTAATCACAGAATTGGAATGTAAAGCAGAAAATCTGTTGTTCTTGTAGATGTTAAATGTCTCCCCAGTGGGACACATAAAACTTGATGTGTTTTCCATATTTTTGGAAAGAACAAATGGGAGTCCTCTACTCTTTGTGTTTTTGGGAGAAATCACAGCACTGGTTCTGAAAGGATTCAGTCCTGGATTAATGGACTGTACTGTACTAGACTTTTACAAAACAGCTGTCATGTCAACAATTTGCTTTTCTGTGTCGTCTCCAGCATTCGCTGTAAAAATGGAATGAACCATCTGAAAGACAGGGTCCCCCACATGGCAGATGGACTGTGCCAGTACGCACACCAGTACAACAACAAGGTCCTTATCTGTAAGGTAAGACTCGCTCCTGACACCGGCCTCGTCAGCTAGTTCAAAATGTGATGTTCATGTGGTTTCAGCTGTTTGGATTTTGTATTAGTTGTTTGATGCTGTGTCTCGCTCCGTTGCCTCTTTTCTGATTATTCTTTACATGCTATCTTACAAAAGAAGAACACATATACATCTATATTATTTTCTGTGTTTTATGTCTCATGTCTCCAGAGGTGCTATGAAGGAGGCAGAGAGGTGATTGTCGTGCCCAAGACGTCAGCTTCCAGCGACAACCCATGGTTTGGACTGGCCAAGTATGCCTGGTCAGGGTACGTAAATACACACACACACACACACACCTTTTTATTGCCTTTCATTCAATCATTTCATGTTGTCTCCCCACCTCCCTCTCAGCTATGTGCTGGAGTGTGCTAGCTGTGGTGTAATCTACCGTAGCAGACAGTACTGGATGGGAAACCAGGACCCTGAGAGCGGCGTGGTGCGATCTGAGGTCAAGCATGTCTGGGAGGGGGTGAGTACTCCACCCTTCTTCTCTTCCTCCAGTTTATAGTTTCAGTACAAAAGTACACAATACTGAAATGATCGTTTAGGCATCTGATGGATGAGATTGATACAGGACATCATTAAAGGCATTATATGCTCACTCTAACAAAGTTTGCAACGTGCATAACATTTACCATTAAGACAACATTAAAATGACAACATCTTGAATGAAGTTTGGTGTGCAGTTAGCTTCAATTAAGAGACTGAGATACCACAAGTGATACATTTTACCCATTTATCACTGCTTCAGTAGGTGATAAATAATTAATGAATCATTAATTAGTATCGTATTGATTCACTGACCATCCAACCGTCTCTCGTCCCTCACTTTACTTGTCCCCTGTGAAACCCTGTGCACCTCTCCAATCGTCTGCATTTTTCACCCCTCTTTCTTCTCTCAGTCGGACACCTTTCTGACCACCCACCAGAACGCTGCCCAGAGGGTCCTGGATGGGATGAACTTCGTGATCCAGTCAGTGTCGGAGTACAGCACCGGCCCCACCAAAGCTGTCACTGCCTGGCTCACTGACCAGGTGGCGCCGCCATACTGGAGACCCAACACAGAGATCACTGTGAGTACGAAGAGCTAAAGCTGAGACAAACTGCAGGGCAATTCAGATATCATGGATTAAAGTTGTAATACACAAGGCCTCATGGGAAAATGTCTCCTTTTTAAAATGACAACAGCTTAACACACAGAAGTTTGACACTGTTGAACAAATTATTCACTCAGTGCCTGTAATAATAATAATAATCATGTCTGTCCTTCCATCGTTCAATCCTCCCCTCCCCCGTGTTCCTCAGGCCTGTCATGGCTGTCAGAAGGTGTTCGAGGAGGCGGAGAGGAAGCACCACTGCCGATCATGCGGCGAGGGTTTCTGCCATCCCTGCTCCAGCCACAGGATGCCGGTGCCAGAGAGAGGCTGGGGCAGCGGCCCTGTCAGGGTGTGTAAGGCGTGCTACAGACAGGGAGGGCCAGCTGACACTAACAGCCAGGGTAAGACACCTCCAACCAATTAGTGAACTTCAACCAGGCAGTGTGTATGTTAAATGACATAAATGTCATTTTAATAAAGCAAGAAGTATAGACAGATCATTTGACATTACCTGGATTCATACAGAAGAGAGTCAGTGAACGTGACGGGCCATTCTGTCCTTTAGCATTTAATTTGCTGGTCTTTGTCCTGCTCGTTTGTAATTTCAGAACTTAACTACACCCAGATTTCAAACTTTCGTTAATTGATTTTATTGTAAAATGTGTTAAATTTACAGACAGCATTAAAATGTTAGAAGTCATATAATCACATTTCTGAATATTTAAGGGATGCAGAATCCAGACTGTGCAGTGGGGGGAAAAAAAAGATTTCTTGTATTTAAATGCTAATTGTGCTCACATATAAATAATGTTATTGCTGCTTTTGTGTACCGTACATCTGTGTCTTTCTGTCTCTCACACATACACCTCTTTTCTTTAGTGTGCAAGGTGGAGCCTCGTGGTCTAATAGCCCGCAGAGTGACGGAGGTGGCCCAGTCTACACTGGACATGGTCACCACAGCTGTGGACTACCCTCTCTGTGAGTGCAGCTGCAGTTTACCATTACACATTCTGTCAGTGCACTGCAGCTGGTTGCACGTTATCTCTGGGTTAAATGGCTTTTGACCAATCAGATGATTGTTGAACATGACTCTTTGGCCGGCTGAAATTGTCTTTTTCAAAATAAAACAAAAGTTGTATTTGTTTGTCTGTTAGATAAACTTAAGCGGAAGTGAACTGCAACATTGTTGAGGGGAGGAAAATCCTGCCAACAACATGTGGCTGTGCTTCTTGTTGCTTAGGATTGATCATACAAATGACAACCATGTTGCAACAAACCCCAAATTTGTGCTGATAACAATAAATAGTTGACTCTTAAGATCTGGCTAATGAGGTGGACATACTGAACCACTGGGCCACTTTGACTTGATGGCTCACATGCAAGGAATGTGTGTCGTAAATAAACATCTAATGGTCTAGAAGCTATGCATCCATCTGAGATATTTAATGGCTGTGTGGAGATTCACACCATAGACATTAATAAGCTTGGGATCCTGTAAAGTGGTTTACACCAGCCCCAGTGTATATAATAATATTTCACAGAATGGTCTGTTCAGATATGGATTTTTATGATCGAATAAAAACCATATACAATCCCCGAATTAAATATTTTCTGTTCTATCCACTCCCGGGTTCAGGTTTTGTGAAAGATGTGGCTCGGCCAGACTACTGGGTGCCAGACCAGGACATCACCCAGTGCCACCAGTGCTCCAAAACCTTCACTTCGGCAATGTCCAAGCACCACTGCAGGGCCTGTGGACAGGGTGTGTGCGGTCCCTGCTCCACACACATCAGGCCCGTGCCCTCCCGAGGCTGGGACCACCCAGTCAGAGTGTGTGACAGCTGCCACGCCCGCACGGATAGTCTGTGAGCTTTTTTTTAACCCGGAGAACTTCTCAAAGTGCACTCAGTCTTCCTCCGATGATCCACAAAAACACTGTGAATCCTGGCACTGCTGCTCCAAAACAAGGAGGATTGATTATACAGCGCGAAATGGCAGAACTGGAATCAGTCTTTGTTTTTGTGTGAAAAGACAAAGCTGCTTATAATCTTAAAATGGGCACTAGGGTTGGTGTTTTATCAGTGCTGACCTAGGATCACCTTTCCATCTCATCTGCCTTCCTTGACCAAGTGATTTTGCAGCAGTTATGAGGTAAAACTCAACATAGATCACCGTCACTACAGCCCCACTGGGAGAGGTCCAACTGCTATGAAACCAACTGGACAAATGGAAAGCTCCTCTAAGTTCTCTGTATAACAGCAGAGCTTTCACTCTTAGCTGCACTCAAGTGTGGTCTTCCTTATTCATTCGTGTTTGCACACCCCTGCAGCACGCTGCCCATTCTCAATTTGAACAGTTTGCCAGCTAATAATGACAGGAGAAGAAATAAAAGGGATGCACCGGTAGATTTTTTAAGTTTGAGGGATTTTTTAACCTCTCTGTTTCAAAGAGTATCCAGCCATCTCAACAACTTGCAGTGTCTCTGCAAAGCCCTCAGAAAAGTAGAGACCGTGTGAGGTGATTTTTGTTTTTATCCTCCTCACGATCTTCCTCTGAACCATCTCTCTCCCTCTGGGGTGTGAATTGAACACTATGGACAGAGTGGCAAACGCAAAGCACTTCAGACTTTTGTGTGTGTGTGTGCCTGAATCACTCTGGGCGGAAAGAGATGCAAGCTGGAGCTACAGCAGCGTGTGCCTTCATGGGAAACTTGATTCCCATTTCTCTAGCCCCTAACGTTTGTTTGTGGGGATTCCTCCATATGTGCAAGCAAGGAGTAATGAGATTATCTGTGCCTAATTACAGAGCGATGTCATTTACAGCCTCTCTCATCTAACTCTCACAGGCGTATTAATATCAAAAAACAATATGGCGAAATGGATAGGAAAAGAAAATCTGTAGCTCAACACATTATAGACATTCCAATGTATGGAAATACCTGCGTACTGGGCACTCTCTTGAGCCACTGATGCTTCAGAAAGCTGTCTTAATATAATGAATACAACTGCACTAGACTGGACAATTGAGTTGTTTTGATATTTAAAAGGCACTCAAATCGCTTGCAATGTAAAATGCAAGTTAACATGTTGGTGGAAAATGACATTTTCTGTCTCTGTAACATACTGGATGCATTAATGGCATTTTTATCTTGTCTAGAAATAATCAATTCCATTTTAAAGATGTTTTCCAGTGAAATCCAGCAACTGACAATCTTTTTTTTTTTTTTTTTTTAAATCAGGCTCGTCCAAATAAAGAAAACAAAAAAAAAATTGTGTCTCTACAAATGTCTTGAGTCACTCACTGCCTTTCTCTCTCTAATTTCTCCCTAATACCCATTCATGCTTTATTTGCATGAATGGGTATTAAACGCTGTTGCAAAAGTAAATAGATGCCAACACAAAGACAATGTGGCAATAAAAAAGAAGAACATGTGAATCAAATAATGATTAACCTGCTAAATAATCCAAAACAATATCTGATGGTGAGGCTGAAATCTGCAGATATTCATGTTTCTGTTTTTTCACCCAGCAGAACACAGACTTGCTCTTCACAGCTTAATTAACAGACTTTAGATTTTTTTTTGCTCATGTTAGGAGATGTACTTCTCTGCTATGTTTGTATTCCGAGCAGGAGAGTAAAAGCTTCTGCTCATCTTCTATGTGTCCTAATCAACAATACCTCTGTTTTGCTTTTCTTTAAACTGATTCATGTCAGGGAGTAAATTTGCTAATTCTATGCAGAATTTGGTATTACCGTACTGTAATAAGTTGTTTTTGTTTAATCCCAGTACTCATAAAACTGTTTATTAGCAGTGTCTCTTTCTTTTGAGTTTTGTGGCTGTGGGTGGTAAAAGATGCCATTTGTGCTAATTTTTATATAAAAGCTTCACATTTGTGATGAGTTTAACAGCTGTCTTTTCCATTTGCAGTAGCAGTAAATATATTCCTTTCATTGTCATATAATCAGAGATTAAAACGTTTTATCCAAATTCTACTTGGTGGAGTAATACATATGTTTTCTATATATTTTCTTTCTACTGGCATGAAGGCCCTGTGTGCCTTTTCAGTCAGGGTCAAACCACACAGGTGATGTTCAAGCCAAGGAAGGTGTAGCTGATGGAGTGTTACTGGTGGAGTTAGAAATATGCTTGAATTCAAATATACTCCTTGAAAATTGCTTGATTTTCAGCTTAAACTGGTGTTCCATCATCTACATGATCACTCATGTAAACCAAACATCTTTTAATATGTTAAATTAAACGATCCCATCATCATTTTTGTTTGTTGTCTGCTGCATTTATAGTGACAATTTAGATGTGATGATAAAGGCTTCGAGAGTCCGGACATTTTTGGTTTAGGTACCTTGAAAGTGCTTGAATTGTACTCTTAAAAAGCTTAGGTGATGCAGTGTCTCAGACTGCATCGCTGCCTTACACCTGTTTGGTGTTTAGCTTTTACTGTTTATATTTGTCTCCCTTAGAAGACCAATAGTGTAGCAGGTGACAGGTAGATACATATGTGTTTCCATATAATTTCTCTCTCTTACAACCTCCAGTTCAAGGTTATCTGAAGTTCATGGTCCCTGATGTCCAGAGCTCTAATGGATCGCTGACTAATATCCATGAAGCAGTGCTCATTTCCTTCACAAACCAATTATGCAAGCCTAAATTGACTTTAGCCTCACAGTCACAATCTACACAAAGTGTCAGGGATATGTGTATATGGACTGTAGACTCTAGTTTTATGATACAGCACACAACACAGTGAATAACTTTTTTAAATGAAGGACATGACATAATGAGCTTGAGGTAAAATGATGCTGTTCTGAAAATATAACCTTTCATTGGTTGTTGGCTCTGAGGTGATCAGCAGCTGTAGACCTTCACACAGCTCTTCCCCTGCAGACCAGCTACACTGTGAAGTCCCCATGCTGTAAAAACTGATTTAGTGTGAAACTGTAGTTGTAGAAAGAGAACACACATGCTGGAGTTCAGTAGAAAAGTTGTGGTGTTGCTGCAGACAGGCGGAGGTTTTGACTGAGAGACTCTGGTGCTGCTACAGATAAATCACATTGCCCCCATGTGTCTGCACTGTTATTACTGTGTGTGTGTGGTCCAAGCCGCTGTGGAAAAGTCCATCATGAAGCACTGGCTTGAACAAGACACATTCAGTCAGTGATGACAAAACCACCAGGTTCAGCTTCAGTTTTCTCTACAGGCCTCTGGACAAAGTCTGGGATCTGAGTGTGGCTGCTGGAACAGGTGGGGGGAACTGGCACATGATGTGATTGTTATATGTGCTTACTATCTGTCACTATCCTGACAGACTGAAGGTTTTGTCCTGTTAATGTCATGTTATGCTTGTGAAAAAGAGGCTGCAAGAAATTTGTTTACAGTTACAGTAACATCATGGCCACTGAGTGAGAAGATATTGTTAATGTTCATAGCTTTTCTTGAATACAGTCAGATATTGTAAGATTTATATGTATGTACTGGAGTTGTTTGGAGAGCTTGTCAATTTTCATTTTATATATATATATATATATATATATATATATATATAATATACATACAGTTGGTTGTTGTATTCATCATTTTATACTATGTTCCTATAGTTATACTTAGTCCTTTCATAATCATAAAATACATCACAGTATTATGATGCATGAAAAAATTACCTATATTACATATATGATTTCTCTTATTATGCATTAATAATACTAATAATAACTTTGCTTGGATAGCACCTTTCATGCAGAGATGCAGTCCAAAGTGCTTCACAAAACAGGATTAAAAACAATGTTAAACAGAAAACGAAAATGATCACAAAACAATAAAACCAACAGGAAGAATTATGTAAATAGCAAAAATCTAAATTTAAGAGTGGACAAGATAGGAGTCCCAGATAAGGCCAGATTTAAACAAATGGTAAACATTAAGAACATTATTGTAAAATCTGAGAGTTCTAGTTGGAACATAAAAAGGTTTCCTGATATATGAAGGTGCTATCGTGATAATAGTCCGGTTTCCCAGATTCTGAGCGACTGGTTTTATTTTTATACTATTTTTATAATATACCAATTAATGAACTTGCAGGGCTATTTTGATTTTGTCCTTTTTGTCCCTGTACCAGTAGACGTCCAGTACTGCATGCCAGTGGTTTATGTATACAGATGAAGTTAATAGGCCTATTTCACAGAAGACATTTTGACATGTCACAGCAGGAAAAGCTCAGGTGTAAATGAATGATGGCTGAATTCCATTTAGCTGTTTCAGTTTCAGGGTCCTTGTATCAGTAACACCTGTACATTTCCTACTATGACAAGCCAAAATGTCTGCTATGAAAAAAGGCCTATTAGTGTAAGTATTGCTTGCTTTGAGTCTTGTTTAGTTTACAAGATTAGTATGGATAATCATAGAAGCTTAGACATGGTAATTACAACAAAAATAGTCACTTTTAATATTAGTTATTAGTTTCATATAATGACCTTACTGAGCCGTACTGAGCCTCTGTGTTCATCAGCACAGTATCCATCAGTGTGAAACAGTGTTTGTCACACAATGTTATGCCTTGAGTCAGAGCCATTTGGCAGTCTGTAAAGGTTACTGTTACTAGTGCAAGCCTTCAGACATGCACAGTTAAACAAAGACCTTACAAGAATCTAAGAGTATTGGCTTGAGCAAAACTGGTGGGATCTATTTTAGTTGTAGTAGCATAAAATAGGTTGTTGGGCGTGTGTTGTGATGCCCTGTTTCTACACAGGGGGGCGCTAGATGAACAGAAATATTGTAGCTGCACCATAGTTAATTTTACATGAGACCACCCACTGTTCACTGTCCTGCCTGAGTCCCAGCAGGGGATTTTACTATGAAGCTGTCCTATTTGGAAGTCAGAAATTTGCATCTTCTCTGCCACTAAGTTATTCATGTTTTAGGAGGCTCAATCTGCTCTTCATAAGCTGATAGCTGAAGCTGATATTACAAAGATGGTGCAGAGGAATGTTGTAACTACTGTTGTAATCCACAGTGGCTTAGCACACGAGTCACATGTAAAGCCAGCAGAGGTGATTGGGTCTGCATATGATTACATACATGTATTGTTTGCAGTGATGAGGTCACAAGTCATAATGCATCATCACCATCACATACTTAGAGGAGCTTTATATGATTACATAAGCAGAAACAGTTGTGTTAATACAGTGCAATCAGAGCCCTATAACTGTAGCATGATGAAAACATAAATATTAGAGGATTCACTCATATTACTGACAATCTGTCATCCATGTGATGGCAAACAGTGAGTGAGCAAGTGCTTCAGCTTGTGACTAAGCACTCAAATGACTTCATTTTCAAGACTTGTCATCTCCAGCTCCTTTAGGCTTATTAGGCGTGACACAGCATACAGGAAAGCCCCCTCTGTTTCTCTGTAGACCATTTACATCACTGCTTGGATGATTTGAGCAAAGCAAACAATGGGTGATTGAGAGCAGACTGGCTCTGGTCCTCTCTGGCACCCAGCACTGATGAGTGACAGCTGCTGGCAGGGGGTGGTAGAACTGTGTGTGTGCATGTGTGTGTGGACTTTGGACTGGAAGTCTCGCCTATGTTCTTCCCAATCCTTAACCCCACCAAACCTTAACCAACCATCTGTAATCTTAACTAAACATAGATATTCAACTTTATACCTAAATATAACTATCTCAAGTGTTATACCTAAAAATCGTAATATCTGCCGCAGACTTTCTGCCCACAACTCTGATGGGATTCATCATTTTGCATCATCCTTAAAACATTTACATTACTGCCCCTGTCATGCTGTTGGAACCAGCTGCTGCACTAATCAATAGCAAACACATGCAATTAATCAATGTAATTACTTCCTCCTAGCTGCAAGACCTGCAAGGTCACATTGCCAACACTATATCCATTGTAATTAGCAGCATTAGCCCAGTGTGTGTATGCATGTGTGAGAGAGAGAGTGCTGGAGTACAAGAAGTCTTGAAAGAACTTCTGATATGTCACTCAAAATGCAGGATATATATACAGTATATATATAAGTGTGTGTGTGTGTGTGTGCTTGTGCGTGAGTGTGTTTGTACCTTCGTGTGATGAAGTAGCTATAAGAAGGATAAATGAGTGCGTGTGTGTGAGTGTGTGTGTAGCATGGATGCATTATCCAGTGCTGATCTGACAATCTAGGCACGGCCCATTACACAAACACCATTACTGAGTCTATGCTCATACTGCTATCAGATGTTGCCATCAAGCAGACAGACGCATACACACACACTCATACTGTATGGACACACACACACACATCACGCACTCAGGCTCATCCTTTCTTTCCATCTCTATTTAATTGCATACATATAAACACAGCGATGCAAAGAGTTGAAAGTGGCAACAGCCTTCATTTTGCAGACATCCACTAAAAGCAGTGGAGAGAGAGAGAGAGCAGTAATTGGAAGTGAAACAACATAGCCCACAGTAATGTTTTCCATCCACACACACACTCAAAGATCGCTGCCTGTCTTCTACTATTAGTTGCAATGAGTCACACCACACAAAACTCACACACACCCTCTTGTATGATTACCTTGAAGTAATCTGTTCTGAATCATAACACACACACACACACACACACACACACACACACACACACACACACACTTCAAATTTGAGCCCTGGCTGCTGTATGTGCAAAAATTAGGCCTTTAAAACACAAAGAACAGGGGACGTCCACCAACACACACACACACGTTTGTCCTACCTGCCTTGAGAATACATTAGGATGACACTGTATTTTCCACTCCTGTCATTTCTTCTGGCACTTTAATTTTTACGTACAGGAGGCAGTTTTTGCCGACTGCAGCACTTTTCAGCTGTTATAAATTAGTCTTTCATTGTGTAGCCATGGCAACCAAGCATCTCATCCCCTATGTAGGCTGTTGCAACCAACTTTACTATACAGTACGACAGTGCACGGGTAGGTGGAGGCACTGTGGTTGTACAGGGTTAAATTGAAAAGCAATGTGTTGTGGTTTTATTTAATGCTTGTCTGTGTGGGTAAAATAGATTGAGTTAGTTATTATAGTTATATTAGTAAACTAGATAAAACGTAAATTTTACAGGAGTTAGTTATGTTTAGATGGTATATTGTCAATCAACCATACCACATTAGAAGTATAATTACCTGTGGATAACACGTAATAAAGCTAGCCACACTATTACAGTTTTTCTCAATTGCTTAAGCACATTTTCTGAAACACTCTTGCAGTTCTCAAAACATTAAGAGCAATCACCACACCATCATTTCATACTGAGCAGCACAACACTTTGTCCTGCAAAAGGCTGCCGCTCAAAACATTGAACTCGTCTGTCAAAAGTGAATACCTTAATCAAAAGTTCATCACTGCCACCAAAATAACATGTTCATTTATCATTGCTTAAGTTAAGACAGTCAAATGTCAAAGGGATTGTGTCAGTACGACAGAAGACACTAAAAATGTGTTTTTCTATGTCATTTCTCACTGAGACTTACATACAGTAACCCAATACTGCAGACAAATATCCTACACAGCCAACTGAATAAACTCATGGCATACAAACACCAGCTCAGTTTCTGCTGTGTCCCCTCATCATAGGAAGTACATTACATGTGTGTGTTCTGAATGACTGGTTCATTGTCCCTCTATGATGTCTGCCTCCTCCATGTCCAGTAACTGTGGTACCTACATACTGTAAAACTCAGTTTCACCCCCTGTGGTGTAAATGTCTCTGAGAAATGATAGCTGAGGAGTTTTTGTGTAAACTAAATTTGACCACATGTCATAAGTTGCACTAAAATTAGAGAATGAACATGTTAATAATTGAATTTATTTTAAAAATGAATCTGTTATCAGTACCAGATTACTGAAACCTATGAAACATTAATGTTTGAAGGCCTTGACAGCTGGCTTTAATGTTTTGCATGTGGGGATTTACACAGTGAGCATGTTGATGAACACGTCTGAGAGTTATACAGATATAGAAAGTTAGAAAAGCAGTGTGAGGGACTTTTTATTTGTATTGTGTGTGAAAGCAACAAGAAATGCATATGCTGTTGTGAGGAAATTAACTATACATTTGAGAACTGCACAGCGTTTTAAGAATTGCGATTTTCATTCGGCGATTGTGCCAAAGCAACTGAGAAAAAGTGTAATTACAAAACAACAAAGACAGACCTGATCAAAGACCCAACATAACATGAAAGCATCTAATTTGGCCTCATTAACACTGACTTTGATTCAACTTTCATATAATCAGCATGATGCACAATGAATGAATTACAATGACATGTATCAAAGGCGATCCAGCATCACTAGAAGACAAATGTCTGTCCACTGGAGTTTTACAACAGTTATCGAGCTCTGCTGATCTTCCCCCTTTGATTCCTCTGCAACACACACTCACTGACTCTGTCCTCAGATCAGAGGACAATGGCCGGGCGAGAGTTACTGCTACCACCACTCAAGAGCTCAGTGTGTGTGTGTGTGTGTGTGTGTGTGTGTGTGTGTGTGTGTACATCCACCCCGTTTCTCACGGCCCTTAAGAAGAAAAGAGGCCTTGTCTCGTTCCATTAGTGACCTGAGCTGCAGCCACAGCGCCGCTCAGCCCGGCTGACTGCAGGACAGCGATGGTTAGACAGCGGTCACATCCAGGAGCTGGGGGGGTGGGGGAGATTACTCTGAGAGGAGGGAGACAGAGTGCAGGCAAAAGGAGAGGAGTAAGGTGTCATACAAGTATAATAAGGTTATGATGTGTCAACTGTTTCAATCTGTCAACCATTTCTTAGTTTTTGTCTTTGGATGTCAGTGTGGTAAATGGCCACAATTTAGCTGACACTAAAGAGCAATAATAACTGAATATTTTGGGGAAATTTGCTTATTCACTTTCTTGCCGGAGTTAGATGAGAAGATCGATACCACTTTCATACCTGTCTGTTAAATATAAAGCTGGAGAGAGGAGTCATTAGCTTAGCTTACGTAGCATAAAGACTGGAAGCAGGGGGAAACAGCTAGCCTGGCTCTGTCCAAAGTAAAAAACAATCCTCTGACCAGCACTTCTAAAGCTCACTGATCAACATGTTATATCCTTTGTTCTCTGCAAAAATTGAAGTGTAAAAACAACATTTTGTGGTTATACAGGGGGTTACGTGACACGGTGACTTACTCCCAATAACACCACAACAGTCGTTTTTACACCTCAGTCTTTGTACAGATTAAATAAACAAGATGTGATTTTTAGAGGTATAGTTGACCTTTGAACAGTGCCAGGCTAGCTATTTCCAGTCTTTATGCAATGCTAAGCTAACCGTCTCCTGGCTGTAGCATATTTAACAGACAAATATGAGAGTAGTGTCAATCTTCTCATCTAAACCTCTGCAAGAAAGTGAGAAAATCTACTAAAATGTTGAGCTGTAGACTTGTAAAGTGGACGGAGTCACAGTACCGGAGGCATTCGATATTCCCATCTCAATTTCTTTCTTTAAACGATATTGTCAACGTTACTTAACATAGAAACGCAGGACTCCTTTGTGTGTGTTTTATGTTATGGCTGCCTCATCTATGAGAAATCATGTTTTGTCCGTAATTTTGGCATGGCGGACAGATATTCAGATATTCACCATGGAAAAGAGGCCGATCAGAGGCGGGATGATAGTGGTAGCAAATTCAAAACACTCGTCACAGTTGAGAACAAAACACGGCACCGTAGTTGCTGAATTCCCTTATAAGTGACCCAGAATTTAAAAGTGAACTGATTTCTTAACAGAATTTTAAGCTTGGCGATTGAATGTGGGGCTTGTACCTTCGAGTTTTTATCAAAGAACCAGATATTTTCTAACGCAGTTCTTAATCTTTTGTATTGATGATTTAACCGGGAGAGTTTCATGTCCATCCAAGACGTAGAAGTGTTCCAACTGTGATTAACTTTTGTCAATGAGAAAAATGAATGGGACTTTTAGTTACGGAACCAGGAGCACCCAAAAAAGCTCCTCCCACTGTGCAACTCTATTGCTTTCAACCATTTAGCTTTTAAGGCCTTCCACAGTGTTTTAAAGACATTCAGGAAGCTGTTAAAAATCCTTTAATCTGGGTGATGGAAATGCTCCTATGTTTCAGTTTTTAACTTTTGACATGTTCTAGAGGTTTGCCCTACATTCACTCAGTAACAAGAGTCAGATCAATCACAAGAAACAGCAGTTGAGATCCTGGGAGGCAGAAATGAAAAGAAAATGAAGGTGAGTGTAAAGGATAGAGAGATAAATTGAAAGAATGAAAAGGTCATGAAAGGAACGATGACACAAGGATGGAAAAGTCCTACAAAACATGAGCAGGAGTAATATTATATTACTTTATTTATCTTTTGTACAATGTAATTACAATACAAATATGTAGGTTTAAATACAAAAATTCTGTAAATAAAGATTAAAAATAAATTCCACTGGTTTGCTTTGTTACCATCACTAAACTATGGTTTTACAATCAAGTTCATGAGGTCATTTAGTTTGCTTTAACGCGGAACACAATTAACCTACATTTGTAATTTGGAGGGCGTGCAAACAAGAGTCGAGGGCTAAAATATATTTTCAGTGAAGTAAAAGCATTGATTTCATGAGTGAATCAGTCGTGTCTTGTAGAGAGAGGAGGGTAAAGAGAGCAATTTGGATTTGTTTGGTGGGGAAGAAATATTGATTTGTCCAAAAACAAAGGACAAAACACTGGGAGGACCCGAGATGGTATAAATTAGGCCGGTGGCACATACATTTAAGTTCTCTGAGAAGGCAGCCTATCAGACGGGATCGCTGCCACAGGAAGAGACCCAATAAGCTAATTAAACTCCAGGGAGTTAATGAGCAGGAAACCTAATCAGTGGCAGTCCATATCCATACAATTCAATTCTCAAGGAACATAACAGGAGCATCTCTGGCCAGATTACAGTTTTTATATAACATACAGAAACCACCTGTTTGCTACACGTCACATGAAACCCTTCTATGAAGACCATTTCTACTTTGTAATGTTGCATCTTCTTGAACAGACCCAAACTTTTACGACTTATGCCAGAAACTGCAAGTTAAAACGCAGAAAGCTTTGTTGACATTATTGAAGTTTTAAGTATATAGGGAGTTTCACATACTTAGAAACAATCATGTTTATGAGACTGCAGTTATATAAGAAGCAACTTTTTTTTTTTTAAATATGATCAAAAGTGTTTGTGAGGTTTTAGGAGTTGAGGAACATGATACTGAAATGGAAGTGGCTTGACCTTGAGACAAAAAGATGTAAAAACTGCAGACAGTGCTCTGGTTGTGGCCTACGTGATGAATGTGTCTTTGTTCTCAGTATTTTCAGACACTCCGTCTCTCACTCTTATCTCTTTTTTCATAATCATTTTCCTCTCTCCAGACTTCCTCCATCTCATTTTTTAAAGGTATAACTCCATTCTCTCCTCCAGTCTCTCACATACAGGTCATCTTTCCTTCTTTCCTCCATTAATCTATTCCTCTGCTGTTCTATATTTTCTCTTCCTGTTAATCTGTCAATCAATAATTCTGCATCAGAAATATACACTTTATTTCTCTCAATTCATTCATTTGCCACGCATCAGTCTATGTCTGCTCATTGTTCCTCTTCTCTTTTCACCTTTAATCATCAATGCCAAAATCTGTAATGAGTGCAGTACTACCGCAACTGAGGCAGTAGTACACAGACGTGAATACACAATCATACTGTACGTGATGAGGTTATACCCTGTGTTTGAACACATTAAAGGATTTATGAATGTTGGAATGTAGTGCATCACTTTTTTCAACCAGTTGCACAGTGTTGTAGAGTGTTTTTTTTCTTGTTTCCGCTGAGTTGTTAAAGTTCCTTACGTTTGTCTGGAGAATCCAAAGGACTGCTGTGCTGTATTGTCCAGAGTGTCTGTGTGCTGGATATCCTGAAGTGATTTTTCATGTCCCAGTATATGTGAGGGCTAACGAGTGGAAGAAACATGCCGCTATATACACTTACTGCCTCACATGTCGCACTACACGCTGCTGTACTGTCAGTCGTGGCTATTTGGTTCTGGTTGCATGACTCAGTTTCCCACAATGCTTTCCCTCGACTGCTGCCCAATCACACCTGTTATCTGTCTGCTACCTGTAGTTTCCCTCCTCTTTACGGTTCAACAAAAATAAATATAGGGGATAAAATACAACACACTCCTGAAACACTGCTTTAAAAATTTGAATTTTAAGTATATATAACTTGTTAAAATAAAAATGAAATACAATAAATAAAATAATTTTGGCCATAAATCTCTACTATTAGTCAGTAAGTCCTTTTGGGTTGGTAGGGTCGGGTCTTACATCACTGGCTAGTCCTTTCAGGTATCCAAACTTTTGCTGTGCTTGGCTAAGACCAGCATCAGTCTGATCATCAGTCAACAAACCGCTTCTCTGCTTCTCTGCATGTCTTGTGATGTAGCCATATCTGCTAAACTCTCCACCAAAATCTCCACCAGAAAAAAACAAAAAAAACATTTCATGGGTTTGGAATGCATCTGACTGGAGTCCCCTATTAAAGAAAGAAACCACTGAGCTGTGTCCCCTCCACAATGTCCTCCGGGGGGCACATACAGTACATCCAGGGACTTGCAGCAGGTAAAGTAAAGCCAGAGTGGAGAAGTGAAAGCAGGGAAGAGAGGTGGGTAGCAGGTGGAGTGGAAGGATTCAGTCCATCAAGTTGAGCGAGCTAGGGACCTGATCCTCCAGTGGCAGCCCAGCAATCTGCCAACTTCCTCCCAAGCTCTCATGGGAGTGTAAAGAAAGCTAATAAGATCACTGACTCCTATGAGAGCTTTTAGCAAGTTGCTAGGCTGCCACAGGTCAGATGCTAGGCTAACTTTAAGGACCTGCTTCCCGTTCTAAGCAGAGATGCTGGATGCCCGGCTTTCTCAGGCTTTAACTCCAGGGCTAGAGCTACAGCTTTGGGAGGCCAACTGTGGCTTAAAGCTCAATCTCAAAAGTCTTTTGAAGATTGTTGGAAAATGGGTTGGCTGCTGCAGCTGGTGCCTTATTCCCAGGCTGCTGAGGCGCAGGTTTGGCCTCCAGTGCTGCCCACTTGGCCTCAAAACGATCATCATCTTGGGAATCGCTGGCTGCCGGAGCTGTTAGCTGGCTGCCCTCTGGCGGCCAGCTGCTACTGCTGCAACCATTCCCACCACTGTTGGAGGTCCCATTCTGGAGGTCCATCATGGTGCTGCTGTGAAGTGGGAGGCCATTAATGGCTGTTGATGGTGGAGTGGAAGAGAATGGCGGTGTGGAAAACCCTCCAGTGTGCCCGACTGCACCAGGTGCTCCTGGGTAAGAATGGGGCTGCCCGACTGTTCCAAGTGTCCCCACTTTGGGTCCTCCTCCGGCTGAGCCCATGGCTACACCTGTACCAGATGAGCATGTAGCGCTGCAGAAGACATTAGCCACCATTTGCGATGGTGTGATGCCAACCACAGGCACACTGGCGTTGGGATAGGTCATACTACTGGCCAGGCCTGGCATGTAGGTCTGCATGGGCACGAATGACGGTTGGACAGGCTGGCTGGCGAACATTCCCACAGGGGCTGGAGTGGCATCGAAAGCCAAGGGGAAGGGCTGCATGGAGCTTGGAAGGGAGCCTGGGTGCCCGGGGAGGGAGGGCTGGATCATGGGGGCCCCAGACATGCTCGGACCAGACATCGTGGGAATGGACATGGAAGGTAGAGACATAGGGGGGCCTGACACTGGAGGGCCTGGTATTAGATGAACTGATGATATTGACATGGGTGGGAGGGGCATCGGGGCCTGACCTGAAAGAACAGAAGGGCCTGAGATGAGAGGTTTAGACATGGTGCCAAGGGACATTGGGACAGTGGACACTTGGGCAGCTGATATGGCTGCCTGACTGGACATCTGCTGACTCGACATGGAGGGTGGTCCAGGGATGGTGGGGATGGTGGGGCCTGGGGGCGGGGTCTGTTGAGCCTTGACAACCTTGGAGACCTCTTCCAGCCATCTCTCAGCCTCGGAGGGTGTGCGTCTGTGTCCACTCTGCATCTGCATCTGCATCGCCACGGAAACCGGAGGAGGAGAGTGGAGCGGAAGCTCTGGCTGCACCCAGGAAGAAGGGGCTAGAGGGATAAAGTTAAAGATTTAGAATAAGTGTAATAACAAAGTCAAACTCACCACTGAGTTTAGTTCAGAGTGTGCAAAATCAATATTAATATTGATCTGATGCAGTCTTTCTTACCCTGCATTGGTGCAGGTGGTGGAGGCAGGACAGGGGGCACTGTGCAGGCTGGAGGGCCATTTGCAGACAAAGAGGGGTTGGAGAAGAGCTCTTCCGATGGATTGGTGAAGGAGGTGTTGATCTGGCAACACAGGGCATTAATACTACTGTCTCCCTCACCTGGCAACCCCATATCCATCTCTGGTAGTGGCAAGAAAGGGACACACAGAGGGGAGGCGAGGGGGGGAGGTGGGAAAAGAGAGAAAGACAATGGAGATAAGGGAGATAATGAAAAGAAGAGGTGGGATGGGAGAAGAAGAGGATTGAGTAGAGAGACAAACACACAAAAAGAGGGAGAAAAAACATTTATTCATTTGTGCAACAGACCCACTTAGCATCAAAAGCATAGAAACTGGAGCAGATGAAGACTTTGATGCTGCCACTATTGACCTAAAAAGCACCAAAAACACAAGATTCTAAAGACAAACATGGCATTGTGCTAATCAGGACCTTCTAACTAAATATAAAAAGGTTCATGCTTAGTCACAAGAATGTTTACAAGCCAAGTTGAACTGTAAGAACTACCCTACGGTATGAACCATCATACTCTATGTACAGCCTGTTCTGTCATTGCCTTGTGTTTCTTGTGCATTGGGACGACTCAGACAGAGGTGAATTTGGCTTAACTTCTCCATGTTTTTAAACCAACTGTAACTGATCCGACCAGTGAGGGATTAGGCGGCATAATGTTCCTGTCTGACTTTGGTTTAGACTACAGCTTTAAACCTCTCCTGCACAGACCGCAGATATAAATAGATATAATATCTAATTCCCTGTTCCTTGTCCCCTGGTCCCTCCCTTCACAACGAAGGCCTCAGACACAGGAATTTTGTTTCTTCCTCTATTCCCTCCTTCTCTCCTCCACTGCCTCATCCTTCCTGTTTTTGCTGTCTCCATCCAATGCTCTTCATGGACACAGCTGTCCAAAACAAAGAGGAGTTTGATGGCATTTTTGACATTGTGATAAAGTTTTATAACACGCACATGCAGAGGAATGAATGTGTACCACAGATGGGTCCATTGCAGGTCAAACCCCAAACCTTTGTGCTGTGACTCTTCTAATACATGTATCTCTCTCTCATCAGAGTGCATTGTGTGGCTACAGGCCTTGATTTATACTGGAGGGTGCAGAGGGCGCTGGAGGCGTGTGTAAGGTCTCCCATTAAAGATTTCTCTGTGCTTTGTTCACACCTGTGATCCTTCTCTTTCCTTATTCCTGTCAGAGTTCAGAAGCAAGCACCTCACATGTGTGTCTATATGTGTGTGTGTGTGTGTGTGTGTGTTTCTCTCAGTGCAGTGGCAGGTTTGAGGGCTGGCAGAAGGCTTGCTGAAGGCTAACCAGGACAGCTGATTGACCGCACAAATCAATACACACATTGTTCAGAGAGTCACATGGGAGCAGGGAGGCAGTGGAATTGGCTGCTACCGCTTAGTGTGTGCATCTGTGTGTGTGTGATAAAAAAAGGTAGAGAGAGAGAGAGAGCACTGTGAATACTGGATTCAAACTGCATCAAATTCACCACCACTAGATATATACTGTACACTAACCATCATGAGGAGAATAAGAGACGGAAATGAAAGGAGTGAATATGAGAAATGGAGTGAGAGTGGGAGTTGAATGTTGTGGTTTAGTATTCCAGTCAGAGGAGTCCCCCAGCCAACTCTCTCATCTCTCCTAATGACTATAATCAGCCTTGCTACTGAGCGCTCTGATCCTGTGGCACCACACCGAGTGGGTGTGTCTGTGTGTGTGCGTCCCTGTGTGTGTGTATACATCAACCTGTGAGGGGTAAGTCAGTTTTTTATTAATTGTCCTTAGTAAAAAGCCAAGAGCCTTCACAGGCCCAGCCATCAGCGCTGGCACTAACAGCAATAATAACAGCACTTCACATAACTGCTTTTTATCTTCCCACATTCAATGAAAGGCAAGCGTCGGGATTAAACTGAAGAATTACACCTTGTCTGCATGAAAACATGAGCATCTGAGATTTGCTTACAGTTTATTCTGCAATATGATTGCTCCGACCTCCTCAGTTAGGGGTCAGTGATGCCAAACTGAAGCCAAATGGAAAATGTAATAATGCCCCAATTTGCAAATTACCATGACGGAAGTGGAACGCACGGAGTCCCCATGTTTGCTCCCTGTTTGTGTGTAGAGGCAGTAGTAATGGTGCTTGGCTTCTTTGAAATACCAACAAGCAATTTGGGGATTTGAGTTTGCAAAATCCTTCTAAAAGAATTATTGGGTTTTTTTTTTTTTTTTGCATCTGTAAAGGAAAGATCCCATCTGATTTCACTATGGGTACTAGAGGCATTTTGATATCAAGTGTAAATTAAATGTGGATCAATCACCTTTAGAAACACGACCAATGTTAATGAAGTTAGTTGATGTCATGACCTAATTTTAGCCTTTTGCATCTGCAATTTAATATTATCAACCTCCGATATAATTTGTTTTTTGTATCAAATATCTGACAAAAGAAATTATTCTAGTGTGATGTGGGATGATGTGATGTGGGAATTCTTGCCATTTAGTGGCAAATTTAATCAAAACTAATACTGACGCAAAATGTGACCCATTCCCTCAAAGAGACAAAAATAAAAATGATTGGGGTCGGGAGGGGGGCTGAACCATATATTTCACTTTATAAAAAAGCAACACCCTCCTCAGCGTTATTAATATTTTCTTTGGACCCTCCCCTTGACTAAGAAAAAAACTGCAACACCCTCCCCCCAATATGTCAAATAATATAATTGAGTTAGTATTGAGTTGGTACAATTTGTTTTACCATAAATAATTAAAAGTTGACCCTAGTCAACAGAAGTTACTAGGGTCAGGAGGTCAGCAGGTCCCTTCATCAGCATTTGTGAGTCTAACTTCAAAAACTTCTCAACTCACCAGGGTTCTTGGCCTGGAAGTCAGTCTTGCGTTGCAGTGTGGATGGCAGGTCATTGAGGCGGAGCGACAGCTGCCTCTTGAAGGGAGAGTTCTTCTGGCTGAGGGCCGGGAATCCCCGGAATGAGCCTTGACGCACCAGCTGTTCGATGGGCGCATGGCGGCGAGGGATGGCGTGAGGCCCACCAGGTTCTGGCCGCTCCATGGGGGACGCCGCACCCTCAGGTGGTGAGGCAGTGCCAGGTGGGAGGGCTGGGATTGCAGAAGGTTGGTCTGGAGGAGGAAGTGGGTGCATGGTCATTTCTGTTCAAGACCTATTACTGCGGTACATAACCTATTAATAATCTACTGTTAAGTGCCTTCTTGCTATGACCCTCTATGAGTTGGCTCAGTATGCGCTTGACTTTTAACTTTTTTCATGATCAACTCACATTTCCAACTGTATGAGCAGTACTTGAAAGATACATCTGAGTATGTGCGCACACTTACTTTGAAACATCCTCCTACCTTTCTTCTTGTCCTGCAGCTTGTCGTCTCGCTCGCTGCTGCTGCTCTGCTGGCTGCAGGAAGAGTTGGCGCGGAAGGAGCCCTCACGCACAAATGAGGTGCGGCTGGCGTCAAAGGACGCCGTCACGCCGCACTCCTTCTCCCTGCGCTGCTTCCTCTCCAGACAGGCGGCAAAGGCACAGCCAACTGCATGGCTCAGTCTCTCCCCCTGGTGGAGCAAAAAACACGAAATATAACACACAGTTCAAAGGTCATATATACAACTAAACCTGGATTGATCCTTTTCAGACCGACATAAAACAGAATTAGGGCTTGCACACTTCAACAGTCTTCACTGTCAGCTATATTGACTGTTTTTTTTCCTACAGATTCTTTTTGATCGTAAATGCAACTAGCCTGATTTTTGTTCATGTCAACCTTCAAATCAAGTTCATACATTCACATAAAATACAGCTCTCACAGGGAAGATCGGATTAGGGCGCAATTATCAACCTCAAATCTCTTCTGTTGTCAAACATCAACATGAGTTCATGCTCCGTGGCCCTGAATGCAACTAACTCCAGCCTGCCTTTTGCAATGAATTCCTCCTTTCCCACCACCCACCCTGCCTTTCTTCACTCTTTTTCTCTTTATAGACAGCCATGACTGCTACAGCAGAGACAGTTCAGTTTAAGATGAGCAGATAGAGATATGGAGAGTGTGGTGGAAATAGAGACAGACAGAGATGGACAGATAACTCCACAGGCTTCTGTCTAATCCCCTCTCCTAATCCCGCAGGTCTGTGCTGCGCTCTCTTCCGTGCACATTAATAATCCAACTCACGGTCTAAGCTGATGAAACCACCACGGGGTTGAAACCACAATGCACCATGACGGCAATTCTGTTGCAGTTGTCTTAAAATTATAACCTCCTCAGCCCAAGGTCAGTCAGATGGAAACACCAGAGGTTAGAAATCACACTAACTGCAACAGCTGCCTGTGTATTTAATTGCCTACCAGAGCTGTACTTGAGTTATTGGTGCTACAGAATGGGTTGATACATGCATGGCAGATTGTACTGTATGTTAGTGTGTGTTTTCATTGAAATGCTGGTACATTTTCATGGGAGTTTTTGGTAATGCAACCCAATTGTTTGTAGTTTCACTTTGTTAAATTCATAAAGGTTTCAACTTCTAATAGTGCTGTAGTGGACGCCAATTTGTCTTGTCCTGTGGAACACATTTAATTTTTTCACAAAGACAAATGAAAGAAATGCTGAATGACAGCTTGAATTGAGTTACAGAAGCAAGAGGAACAGAGGCTAGCCCGGACATGAGGTCTGGACTTCGACTCTCTATACAGTATAGAGAAAATCCCTGAAGGGTAGATGGAAGGTTAATTGCCCCCTCACCGAGTCTTTGAGAGCCATGAAGCAGTGGCACATCCACCGTCTGGTAGTACCATCCCGGCAGATGTAGGAGAAGGCCTTGTCATAGTTACGATCAGGAGCGCAGAATGAAACCTTCTCTATGGTCTGGTCCACAATGAGGTCCTGAGAGAGAAACAGAGAAGAGGAGACAGGGAGGTCAGAGAGAATCAGATTTGACAGCTCACACAATACAATCAAGTCAATCGAATTGTTCCAGCAGGTAGATTGCATCAAATCACATCTGACATGGTTTTGTCTTTCTAACAGCAGCTTAACCGAGGACAGACAGGAAATATAGCTTCAATACTGAGCACACCAGCTTGTACACCGATCCAGTACTTGACACACTGCTTTTAACCTCAGTTAACCCCATGAAACCCCTCTCATTCCAACCTATTTACACACCCACCAATGACAGAATAGAAAGTGACTACAGACTAATGACACTGAACCCTCTTTTCATCTCTGAGATGTTTCCACCACTTGCCCTTTCGTCTATAAAAGGGTTATTCAGCCTGTCTCTGTGTCTATAGTCACTATAGAGGAAACTAAAAGGGGCCCTTCTCTTTCTCTGTGTACATTAAGGGGCCCCCGGCTCACCTCTTTGACTCACCAAAAACAGAAAGAGAAGGAAAACAAGAGGCGAGAGGGAGAAGAAAGGGAAGAAAGGGAAAGAGGGTTCACACACTCATCCACGCACTTCCTTCCTCTCCTCCAGTGTCGCCGAAAACAAAGTGAGGGGAGGATGAGGAGAGAGGAAGAGGGAGGACGAGGAAGGGAAAGGAGAAGAAAAGAAGGAGAAAGAGGTGGAAGAATAACAGTCCTTTCATTGTGAGTGAATGAAGGGGGATGCTGGTACCGAGGTGAAAGGCTGAGCAGAGAGCAAAGTGTGTGTATGTGCTTCTTCATCACTGGTACAGTAAGTTGCTCTTTGTTACTGGACACACTTTATACTGTATGTATTGATGCGTTTTTCTGAGATTTATGATTCTGAGGTGTATTTTTGATGAAAAGTGCAAGAAGAAAGCGTTCGTGTGTGTGGGTAAAGGCGGCTCCGGTCACGTCCCGACATCACAGAAAGGAAGAATGACGCGCAGCAGCATGTGACTCATCTATACATTCACTGACTGTGGGAAAGCAATGAATAATGGTTGTGTGGGCAATATTAGGAGTGCTTGCTGATTCATAGATGGAGGCTGATCTGATGATAAAAGGTGATGAAGAGGCACTGAGAGAAAGAAGGAAGGAGGAGACTCTTGAATATAACAGACGTTAAACTCGCTTGAAGTGGAAAATGTATCAATAAATGAATTGTGCTTCTGCTGTTTTCACATGTCCAAACACATACACATACTGTATGAACAGTAGTTATGAGTGGAGTGATAAGGAGACATTAGCTGACTTTTAAAGAGCAATTTTTACCCACCAAATATTCATCCATTTCTGAGTCTTTGCTACTTTGTACATTGACATCAGTGGCTGGATATTCATGTGAAAATTACTGTAATATTATTGTGTGTTTTTTCACCTTAATGGTGTTAATATTTATTGACTTACTGTCAACAAATCCTATGAAAAGACCAAAACCAACAATACATTTGTCTGTGTCTCAATACTTTCTGACTTCACTACCCTGTCTGTTGCTCTCTAGCCCATTTATTCTAACTGAAGATGTAAATCTATCAAAACAGCTCCCAGTTTCATTTTAAAAAAGGCTAAATCATTTCCTAAAAGAGCTGGGCACTGTAGTTTTTTGCAAACATTACTCAAACAGGAAGAAATAGTACATTTGTTAGGGACTATTTTCACCTGTAGATTAATACACATTTGGTGCAGTAGTAGCATCAATTCAATGTTGGTTTTGGGATTTGTTGACGATAAGAAAAATATAGAGTATCTCCAGCCTTATCCTCTAATGTGTTTAGATGAGATATATCACTGAAGGAAAAACAGGAGGGAGATTAAAGTGAAGGGAGAGAGGGGGAGTGGGACTGAGGGATTGGGAGAGGTGAGGTCATGTGTGTGGCCTCTAAACATAAGAAAAAAGGAAAGCGAGAGAAAGAGGCTGCTCCATTGGGCTCGCTTCTCTCCTCTATTCTCTGCTGCTCTTTATTCTCCTCTGCTTTCAATAGATCCACAGCGAGCTGCACTCACTCTGTAGGAGGCCTCCCTAGCCACCAGACACTCCTCAAGTGCGTGTGTGTGTGTCTGTTTACTCGATCTTCCCTCCCCCACTAAGCACCTTCAGCAAGAAACCATGAGTCACATATGTCAGCTCTGAAACTGCACACACACACACACACGGGCCCAAACTAGCCTGGGAGCATCAAAACAATAGATGCATGGATCCTTCTGTTGTCAGCCTTAAGGTGGCGTCATCAAACTGGGACAGAACGAGACTTTTGTTGGTAGTCTGACGATGGAAAATGTGTCTTAACTGAGTCAGAGAATATAAACGAAAGAAGATGCTGCAAAGATGGCCGTCTTTTAGAGAGGCGACAAGCCAAGAGCATCAGAGGGCTTGAGGAGACATTTCTGTCTCCTTTTGACCTGCAAACCCTCTCTATTCTCGCTATCTGGTTGTCGTCAGAGCCTGAGAATAAAGAGATAAAATACCTGTGTGGTGTGTATTGTACATGACTGTAGGACACATACTTCCCCTCCTTGTCCTTGTTACCAGGTGAGTGATGAGGTAGATAGAAAGGGAAGACAGAGGGGAGGCAACACACACATAAAAAAATGTGTTTGCTTACCTTAGTTTTGTCATCCACCACCCTGAGTCCATCAGCTGAAACCCACAATAGTGCCTTGACTGTCTTTTTCCCACTCTGGAAAGACAGAAAAGTAGTAGTATTAAAGTAAATAATTTATAACTTAATTGTTGTTGCACAGTAAATGTATTTAAATCATTTGCACATTCACCTTGCATTTGCAGAGGTGCGATCAACAAGCTACTAGCATGTAAAGCCACTTTTACTACTACTCATGGTTATGTAAAGCGATCATTACATCCTTACAGCAGATGAGGTAGTGGTGGGTTACGAGCGGAGAGGCGGGCATGAGGTAAAAACTGTGCCAGCTGGCACAAAGAATCATTTCTCCAGAGGAGGGCACCAGGCAGAGCTAATAACACACTCAGCATGGGCCGGAC
This sequence comes from Macquaria ambigua, assembly GCA_008360985.2. Lineage (NCBI taxonomy): Eukaryota > Metazoa > Chordata > Actinopteri > Centrarchiformes > Percichthyidae > Macquaria > Macquaria ambigua. The sequence continues at coordinate 370,178 of VMKM01000234.1, read as the reverse complement.
TAAAAATACACAGGCTAAAAAACTCCATGTGAGTGTAGAAGCGTGTGTGTGGATGTGCATGTACACACAAGTGTGAGTGTGAGTGTGTGTGTGTGTGTGTGTGTGTGTGTGTGTGTGTGTGTGTGTGTGTGTGTGTGTGTGTGTGTAAGGGAAACAGAAAGCCGGATCACTGCAGGAAATGGCTTTGAAACCCACAGCGTAGCAACAAGGAGCCTCCATTTTTGCATAATCCCATTGACAGGAAGACAGAGGGAGTGAGAATAGAGGTGAAGAAGCGGAGAGTGATGGAAGGAAAAGAGTGGAGAAGGAGAGGGAAGCAAAATGAGGAGGAGGAGTGGGGAGTCAAAAGAAAAAGATAACTTGGGAAGAAAGTTTTCAGTGTGAGAAACTGCCGAGAGGGGAGAACGCTGCTAAAGAAAGAGGCTGATATGAATGATAGATGGAAAGAAATAGAGTTGATCCAGCAGGGAGTTGATCCAGCAGGGAGAATCAAAAGAGAAAAACAAATGAAAGGAAATGATGGTGAGAAGAAAGGGAGACAAGAGTGAATGCATAAAACATTTCTCCTGTATGCATTAAACTGGCTGTGATTCAGTTACCTCTATGAGATTTTATGACAGAGCAGTGCCTTTTGTTAGATAAAGTTACATTCTTACTTGGGGAATCAGGTTTAGGATGAGTGTACACTGAATATAGAAAATGTGCTGCTCTGCAGTTTTGTTGGGCAACCTGATTATTGCATGAAAGTCAAGTTTAATTCCAGTTACATCAAAAAAGCAAGATCCGAGCTCCTCGCAGATGTGAAGGCTGTGAAGAAAAGTGACACAGACTCCTGTTTTCTTCGCTGCAGAGTGTGTGTGGCTATCTGACACTGGCCAGTCTGTGTCACTCTGTTCACACGCTCTCTGTCCGAATCCAGCTTCCCGGGGGTGGGGGGCCAAACTGCGTGTGCGTCAGTGTGTGTTTATATGTGTTTATGTTAGGCCGGATCTCATTTTCTGCTCTCTTGGGCGTAGTGGGATCAGACAGATAGAAATACTGATAAGCAGACAGACAGACAGATGTGGAATAAGACTCACCAGGGAGGGCGATGAGGGAGATGAAAGTGGTAAAAAAGAGAAAATAACAAGACGGGAGAGGTAACTGCAGAGAGTATTGAACGTGTGTGTGTGTGTGTATGTGTATGTCTGCTCCTTTGGTCAATATTTTGGTGCATGAGCTCTGCGCAACCGGGTCTGTAATGAGCTCCAGTGAAGTTTGTAGATCCTTGGGGTTAGTATTTGTAACTGCCCCTATACAACAAAATGAACCTCCAGTACTGCAGCAGGGGAGGTGTGTGGAAGTGTGTGTCTGTGTTTGAGTGTGGGATACTTACAACTTTTAGCTTCTTCACTGCCTCCTCGCATACATGCATCCCTCTTGACTCCTCCACCTCGACCAACCCCAGGTACTGCAGAGAAAAGAAAGCAGAAATATGAATTCAGTTTTTTATTTCACTGTTTTTTCATGTTTTAGCAATGTTCTTGTCTAACCTTCATGCCAATACAGCACACTGAGCTGAACTCAAAACTATGTCAAAACAAAAGAAAGAGACAAAGTGATATAAAAGCAAGCAAAGCCTCATTAGTCCTGATCAGTATTGCTATAAGTGACAGGCAAGTAGCTAATAAGCACCCATACTGCATTTACAGCTGCATGTTGTTGCTGATGATAAGGAGAGGAGAGAGAGTGAGGAGGACTGCTATAATTTATAGCCTCACATCCCCTTCTGCTGTCTCTCCAGTGTTCTGCTCTGTGGTGTACGGAAAGCCCACAGGGACACAATTAAAGCTCCCCGCAGCTCTGATCTAGTCAGAAGCCAAGCAGTGAGGAAAGAGGAAGACACGTTTTCAGAGCTTTAAGGAGAGCTCTGAGTTTAGGGGAGCTTGGTCCCTGAACTAAAATACCTGTTGTAAACAATAAGTGGACAAGTGTATGAAAAATGAATGAGATTTTCTTTTTTTAATGATAGAGAAATTTCCTGTTTTGAGCTCGCAGAACACACATTTTCCAAGCGATGTCATCATTAGATGCACACGAATGCGGGGGGGTAGAAAACAAACCGGAATCAGTGAGCATATGGAGATCAACATGAGAAGCTGTTTATGTGTCATAAAATTGCACAAACCACAAAAGTATCAGGTAGATGTTCAACATCCAGAGAGGGAAACGTCCCTTTCAGCTCAGAGTGCATGATTAGCTATTAGCATGTAGCGATCAGGTCAGAGCCCTGGATCATAACAAAGTGATTTTGTGCAGAAACTGGTGAGGAAAAAACACCTATTTTAAGATACGACAGCTCACACTGTTACTGCATGTTTCTGATTGTTGAATGAATACTGCAAATGTTTACCAGGCTCAACGATCAATGCTTTGTTGATCAGTTTGACGTGAGTGTATTGGTGACAGCCATTAGAGGTGAAGATTGATGGTTTTGGATGGAAAAAAAACATTGTTACACTTATAATCTTTCATAGAAACTGTAAATAATGCTTATTAACTCATGTACTGACCCTGTTTCTTGAGTGAAGTTTTACCTGTATACACTGCAGTCATCCAGTATATTGCACTAAGGAGACATTTAGCATATATCTAGTGTCTGGTATATTTTGATGGTAAAAAGCAGGATTTTTTATACATGCTATTGTTACGAATATATTATCCAGAATAACAGCAGGAATTTCATATATGCTAACATTCTTTTACACTTTTTTAAAGTTTACTTAACCCTGCTTTTAACCCGTGATGGTTTGGGACACACACACGTCATTTCTCACTACCTGTAAGAGCTAACAGTCTGGGTTTGTGTTATCACTGCTACTAGCTGCTGTTCCTCACTTGAATTTCAAGTGTCGCGTTAGCTAGCTAGAGCTGATAGACGTCTATCAACGTGCAGCATTTATACTACTTTCCATATCCAGAGGAAGTGCAGGTGGTGGGTGATGCAAGACAGTATAGAGGGAAAAAAATCAATCAGTCAACTAACCATTGATCTACTGAGGACTGCAATATTTGTGTCTGTGTTTGCTTCACTTGGTAAACTTTCCAACAGGCCATTTTTCTCCCAAACTCTCTGCTTTTCTAAAAGTCAACTTTTCTGTTTCCTTACTCTTCCTTACTCTTACTCTTTCCTCTAGTACAGTTCAGCAGCTCTCGAAGAGGCATTAATAGTGCATGACTCGTGAGTACATTTGGAGTGAAAACAGAGAGAAAGAAAAGATGAACTGGGGAACATGGAGGAAAGAAAAGCTAGAATAAAGAGGCTGAAAGGTTCTTTAATGCATCCTTCGCTCTAAAGCTCCAAGCTCCACTTCACTGCCCGTCTCATCACCAACTCTGAGCAGCATTACCATCAGGACCATTTTCCATTAGCCTTGTATTTTTCTTTTGCTTCTGCTTTCTCCATTCAGTCTTCAGCCTTTCTCTCTTTTCACTTCTCTTATCCAGTTCTATCTCTCTCTCGCTCTCTCATTTCATATCTCACAATGTCTCCCCGTCCCCTCTGTGTGCCCTCATCCCTCATTCTGTCATTTCCTGTGGTCTCCTTAATCTATAACTCCACCTCGATGTCATTCCTCCCTCTCTGTCCTCCATCTCTTACTGTCATTGTCTCTCCAGCTCTTCAACAAATCACTTCAGCTCTCAGCGATTGGCATACAGCACACACTCAGACTGAAGCTGGTTATCAGGAAATTGGACCATTAATAATGCCTCTTATTTGCACTTACTGCATATGAGGCATTCAGCTGAGCGCTAAGAGTCTGTGTTAATTATCACATGGTTTCGTTAAGGATCAAATGTTCTATAAACCTACTAATATAAAACTATTTTCATTTATTTGACTTGAGTATATAAATAACAAAAAGACACCATCCCTGCAACGTTTGTATGATACAGTCCATTTTCATGATGAGATGGACATTAAAATTGTACCCAGCCCATTAAAAGCTCCAAAATCAAATCGGTTTTCTTGTGTTTTTAAAGGAACAGTTGAACATTTTGAAAAATACACTCATTCGCTTTCTTGCTGAGAGTTAGATGAAAAGATTGATCCCACTCCCAAGCAGCCAATTGGCTTAGCTTAGCATAAAGACTGGAAACAGGGGGGAGCAGTTAGCCTATCCACAGCTGTAAAATCACAGCTTCTTGGCAGATTTTTTTTTACCTTTGGACAGAGCCAAGCTAGCTGTTTCCAGTCTTTATGCTAAGCTAAGCTAATCACATCCTGGCTCCAACTCCACAGTGTACAGACAGAAGAGCGGTATCAATCTTTCTGCTAGAGAGCAAACAAGCTAATTTTCCATTTCTTTTACTTTTTTAAGTAAACTAACATGCATGTAAAACTATCTTATACTGCACCTTATACTCAAATCTCAAGACAATTGCTACATTGCTGTTATATAACAGGCCTACATGTATGAGGTGTAAATAGAGCATCTTAGACAACCTTGTCCAGAAGCATATTCTGGGTCTGAAGTGCTGAATAAATGAGGATCCAGTGCACCTGTTACTGTTGAGCATCCATAAACAGGATGCACTGACATGAGTTGTGATACTGTGGTCAATAGGCCTCAACCCATAAAAACTTTCATTTGCCCTTTTGTGTGGCTCTCTGATTTACTTTGTTGAGGTTCATGTTCCCATATTAACTGTGCAGAGATTACTGGTCTACATACCATACATTCATGACCATGTGACATTTTGACAGATTTGTTCAGTCATACTTATATATACCTTTTCATTATCAGAATGTTATTTTATTGCCCTTTTTAATACTGACAAATCTTAAAACTATAGTGTATCACAGTTATGTCAGACACATGTTGTGAGTTTATAGGAAAATATTATAACAACAAATTAAAATATGACTTTTACGTTATGCTGGTAGAGAATGGAGCAGCACTGTTCCGGCTTTGGATACTCACCCGAACAGGAAAGTTGCATTTGCCCTTACGTACAGCCTCCTCGTCAGCCTGCCACTGATGCGGTCTGCTGGCCTCTGGCACGTAGGTGGGCTTCTTCCTCCTCAGGCTCTGACGAAGCTTGTTCATCTCCGGGGTCACGTGCTCCCTGGTACTGTGGACACAGGAAGGGACGTTAGTTTAGTTGTTTAGCACAGGCAAGAAGGCCACAGGTTAACCCTGCAATTTGCTCAAGAGATTTTAGAAACACAGAGAAAAACTTGACTGACTCCCTTTAACACACAAAAGAAACAAACAATATAAACAGCATTCATTTACTCTCAATTTAACAGTAAGTCTCATTAAAAGCTGATTAAATGCCACAGTGCCAAACTGTATTTCAAAGAAATGCCACTTGAGAGCTTTGTACAGAAACTGTAGTCCTGTGTTTGACACAGGATTATGAGTGAAGTGGGATGGATTTCATTGATTTCCTCAAGCTCATTATGCAGTAATCATCCCTAACAAGGCAGTCAGTACATTAGCGTCATAAGCACTTCCTGCCATGATGCTCCATTGATTCTCCATTCAGAGACAGGCTGTACAAATCACACAGGTAGAACGTTAACGCTAATGAACACAAAGCATAGGACACGCTTTCATCTCTCCAAGAAACATCAAGAATGCTGAGCGAATACTGATCACCACACACACACACACACACACACACACACACGTGCACACACTCCAATCCCTCTCTGAACACACACAATCCTCTCTGCGCTGCTTAATTAGACCATTCAGCCCGCTGGCCTGTTTAGCGATGCTAATTTCCCAGCATAATGAAACATGACGCCATCAAAACATGACCTGCTTAAAAATGATAATTACTGTTTTCATTCCTCCACGGTCACATCCCCCCTCAACAGAAGATCTGAAGTACAATGTCTTTATCAAGGCTGAATTAACTGACTTTACTGTCCCTCTTCCTCCTATTTTTTGGAGTCCACTCCATCCAAACCAGTCTCTTTTTTGTCTGTCGCATTTTCTGGTCTGACAAGACACACACGCTAGCTTCAATTCCAGTGGAGGGATATAAGAAATGTTTATCTTTGTCCCTCTCTGCTTTCATTCTTCCATATCTCTTGGGTTAATCTTAATAATAATACTTGTATTATTATCTTATCGTCTGGTTGCCCCATCAGTCGGCCTCCTGGCTTTAACAGGGTGTGAAAGCACACAAATATTACACTGAAGACATGTAATGTCCATATGTAAGCAGTGATCTGTATACTGAAGAGATGAAATCTTGTCTCTGCTCTGCCACACACAGGTCGGGGTTTACATGCAAATATATACACACACAGACACATCACTTCACATAATCACTGCTATGTTACTGGTAATGGGTGCCAAAGGCTGGTGTGCCGGAAGCCTGCGCAATTAGACGTTCTCGTGCATCTCACACACACACTCAGTGTGTGTAATGCAGAGTATTCAAATGCAACAGCTAGAGTGGCTTTACTCATTTCTGGCATGTGAGGCATGCATCGTCTGCCAAGCGCAGGCACACACACACATACAAAAACATACACAAGCCCCTCCGCAGCTCGACGCGCACACATGTCGAGGCTTGTGCCAGTAATTTCTGGGCAAAGCGCCAACTGACTGGCACCTGGCTGGCACCAGCACGGCTGCAGCAGGTGTGAACGTATGTGTGTGAAGGGGTAAAAGGGAGGTGGAGGGGGAGTTAACGTGGGTAGGGTCGGGGAAAGGAGGTGGTGGTTAGGGAATACAGGATGCCCTGTAACTGCCCTCATATGGTTTGGGAGAGCGGGAGAGGAGGAGGAGTGAGCGAACAGGACTGGCATCTGATGCCAAGCCACAGGGGAAAGACACAGAGATGAAATGATGTGAACTGAGGGTACTGGGACAAGTGAAAAATGACTGGAAGAAGTGGAGGAATGAACAATATGAGGTGAGAAAATGAGTCCTGTAACACACACAATTATCCTGTTGATCATCCATCAGTCATCCAGTTTTAATAAAATGGATGGATGTGTGGGGGTTGGGTGGTTTGAGAGCAAAGTTTAACAGGCCAAAATACCAGAAGGATGAGGGCAGAAAGAGGCTGAAAGGCAGCAATATCACAGAATAAAAGACAGAAAAATCCACTTCATGCTGACAACATGAGAACCTTCGCATCATGTCAACAAACTCAGATGAACCATTTACATCAATTTTGAGATTCTTTTATTAACAGAAATGGCATAGGTTGACAGTGAGATTCATATCCAGACTAAAAAAATGTATAATCAAGAAAAGGCCATCCTACACATTTTCCATTGTACTACCTTGTAAAGTGACAGGAGATTCGAGCACTTTCAGATTAAATCTAGAATTGTAAATACTTTGGCTGTTCAAGAAATGTCAAGGCAAACTCATTACATTCTTTCACTGTAAGACTCAATTTACAGGATGCCTGTTTACATTCAAAGCTACAGACCAAATTAAAAAAACAGAACCTGAATTCAAGTATTCAAGTATTTATTTAGTCATTGTAAAAAGGATAAAAGGTGTCCCACATCACCTCAAACTATACAATTTCCCATATGGAGTACTGTTCTTAGTGCCTTTGTGAAAAGCATTCACCTCGAACTTTATCTTAAGTCGACCATATATTCGACTTAATAGTTTCGATGAAGTGTTGGAACAAGTGGATACAAATAGGGAAAGAAGTGCAGGAGTGAAATGAGGAAGAAAAATAAATAAATGAGTTTAGTATTGTGAAACACCCAATTATCCTGTTCAACATCCATCAGTCATCCTGTTTTAATAAAATGGAAATATAAGGCTATTAAGTGGTTTGACACAAAGCTTAACAAGTCAGCTGTCAGGTGAGGAACCAACAAGAACATGTCATGTCATGCATTTTTTCTCTAACTTTAAAGCTTATGTAAAATTTAAAGGGAAAATCTAGCTTCAAGAGGGTAAGCAGCGTCATGTATTGATTAGCAAACATCTGGCAAAATATGTGCGATGACATGTGGGCGGCATTGATATAAACTCTGTCTTAAAGCAAAATAAACTTACTTAGTAAGTTTTAGACGTAATGGTAGGTGGATTTTGTTACCTTTGGACAGCACCAGGCTAGCTGTTTCCCCTTGTTCCCAGTGTTTATGCTAAGCTAAGCTAACCTGCCACTGGATATGAGAGTGGTCTCAATCTTCTCATCTAACTCAGCCAGAAAGCAAATAAACATATTTCTCACAACGTCAAACTATTCCTTTAAAGAAGAAAGAAATCTACTCCAAAATATATTCAGATATCAACATGGAGGATACTTGTGGACGACATAAAGTCCATGTATGTATCATGGCGGGAGGACATTAGAGTATGACCTAAGCCAGACTGCAGTGAAAACACAAGTGAAAACAAGTTGATAGCCTTCTGTTGCTGAGCAGCACAGTGTGAAATGAACAGAAATCTGAAAACACTCTTTGAGACATTACCCAGCATGCAACATGTAAAGGCCTTGCATAGCTGTGACCTCACCCCGCACAACAAGAACCATCTGCATGAGGGAAAAACGACAAGAGACAGACAGAGGAGGTGGGCAGGCAGACAAGCGAGGATGGAAAACATCAAAATAAATCTATAAATCAATGGTCCCGCTCTTGTCATTAACCCACGCAAAACTCCTAAGCACTTCAGTGTAGACTACACAAACAGGAGGCCTGGTGCCAAAAAACACATAGTTGTTCCTCATCCAGTGTTAGAGTTAGCAGCCATCTGGAATGTATTGTTGCAGAGGAGATGGCAGGAGAGGCGACTTACGATCGTATGATGTTATGTCGTAGACTTTCAAGTTTGTTTACCCGAGTTGACCTCCCTTCATCGCTGCTTCCTTCCCCTGTCCTCCCTGTTCTTCTTCTTCGCTGGTGTTTATACTCCAGATCTCCTCTTTGCCCTGATCTTGTCTGAAAGACGCAACGGCGGATGCACAAATGGGCCCGAAGCTAAATGCCTGCAGCTCTGGCGATGTGAATGTGAGGAAATGGGTTTAACAGGGATGAATTTAGCGAGAAAAGTTCACCCACGCGTACAGACTAATAAAATGCAAGGGGAAAAATTTGGAACATTTTGCTCCAGCTTGTTAAGCTGGTATTTTAAATGTTAGTAGGTTGGAGCAATTGTCATTATCAATGTGTGAGTGTGTGTGTGTGTGTTTTAATATCAGTAATATCAGTGTATTAGCTTGTATTTAAAGTGTACAAAGTTAATATTAATGTCATTCTTTATTTGTATGCATGTGTGTGTGTGTGTGTGTGTGTGTGTGTGTCACCTCTATATTCCCTCCACATAATCTATGTTAAGACTGCATGAACTCATGTGTGTCCAGCTGTGTTTTGTGCTCGCCAGATGTGAGTCTGATTGATATCTTTGGCACGCTCCCTCTCTTTCACACACACTCATGTACACACATATACACATATACTCATACGCACACACACACAGTGTTCCTCCCTGATCCAGATGTTCTGTGTTCAACAGCGGCTCAGAGATTTTGGCAAATGGGACACACTCCTCCCTCACACTTCTTCTCGACCAGATGCTCGCAAAACACACCTCATACAAGGAGGGAGATGGAGGAGGAGGGCTGATGTTGCCACACACACACACACACACACACACACACACACACACTTACACATAACACAAACACACACAATGAGTCATTGCCACCTCGCATTACGGTAAGCCATATGTCTGTGAAGCTCCGGAGAGACAAGGAGGGGACAGCGAGAGGTGGAGCAAGTGTCCGAGAGAGTGTGTGTGTGTGTGTGTGTGTGTGTGTGTGTGTGTGTGTGTGTGTGTGTGTGTGTGTGTGTGTGTGTGTGTGTGTGTGTGTGTGTGTGTGTGTGTGTGTGTGGCAGCAGGGGATTGTCTTGGCTTAGTCATCACTGAGCTGACCACTTTACATGGACACAATGTGCCTCTCTCTGTTTCCTCCTCTCTGTTCAGTTGAATTCAAGTTGTGACTTATTGGCTGCGCAGCTGAGATGCTGGTGTGTTTTGCCAAAGCATCCAGTGCGACTCAGAGTGAATTTAAAGTCATAGTGGAAGAAAAAGCATCAAAGCTCAGTTTGACTACTGCCACACACACAAAGTGATTGTTGTACTGTTTCAGGATACACAAAACCTACATGCTGTACACAAGCCATATGCTTTATGACTTGTTTATTTAAACCATTTTATACAACCATCTGACAAGCATGAAGACATTTAGCAGCAAACCCAGTGAATTATTTCTCCATTTCACAGATTTTGTTCCAGACATTGACATTTCTTTAACATATTAAAGACATTTTTTGTTGTTTCTGTCTCAGTGACTCACACTGCTGACACGACACTAACTCTGTGGCCATGAAACTGAATTTGTGACTTTCTCCACACACTGATCAGATCAGAGTTCTTCTTCCTGTAATATTCACTCATTTGGGGTAATGTGAAAAAGGTAACAAAATTCTGCAGTAGCACAAATATGAAGCCTGGATAAGTAAGACCCTCTTGTTAGATGCTTCCACACAGTCCACCATCAAAAATAAAAACATAGAATATATATAGAACATAGAAAATAGAAACAGTCACACATGACACATGACTGTATCACTTTCTAATAAAGCACCCTTTATAAAGGGTTTATAAGTTGTAAAACATGCTTTATCAGTAGTTAATTAATCATTCCCTAAAGCTTTTATCATTTCCTGTCGTCTCTTCACTGTCGCTGCCCAATAAAGGCATATAAATGCCCCCCCAAAATGAATGAATTCATAAAATAAAATAAAAAAAAACCTTTGGGATGCCAGGTTGTGAAAAATCCTTTGGACTGGTTGGACTGTTTGACCACTTACCTTCTGCAAAAGGACAACATTTACAACTGTAGACTTGCTGGCTTAGTAGAAAGTGAAACCCCCCTGAGCTGTTATTAATGGACTGGATTACCAACATGTATAACTGCATTATCAGAAAAGGTAAACACCAGCCAAAGGCATTTTTCACAACTTGGCAACTGAAATTTGTTCTCATTAACATCTTATAACTGATCGAATGTGTAAAGCATAGGTACATAATTTATTAACCACTGAACTCATTAGCTACACTGTCATGTGTCGTATGATTGTTTCTCAGGTTTCTGTCGATTAGTTTAATTTTTTAAGGTGGAGTTAACCTGGTTCAGTTGGTATCAGTGCGCCATGGCTCTGTTTTAAGGGGGCTGCAGGAAGAGCATTTGTTGCTGGTTTTGGTGGATTTCCAGAATTACTGTCTGTGACTTTCACTGTTTCATTTTTCTATCATGTGTTTCTATCATGTGCTTTGTGGTAGATTATCTTACATCCTCCATCTCTTTCAGACAGACAAAAAAAGCATGTGCGCTCAATTAAAACACACACACACACACACACACACACACAAAGGTTCTCCTCCATTTATTTCACGACCAGCTTTAAATGTCACCTCAATGGTGACTCATCTCTGGGTTAATGTGAGACAATACACACTTATCTAGTTAATAGAATTAAATCAAAAACACATTAGACACAGGCACATTATGCTGACACACACACACACACACACACACACAGAAAAGTGACACAGTTTCATGGGCCCTGCAGACTTCAGCTGACACTGAGTGACTCGGATATACAGTCTCTCTCTCTCTCTCTCTCTCTCTCTCTCTCTCTCTCTCTCTCTCTCTCTCTCTCTCTCTCTCTCTCTCTCTCTCACACAGCAAGAGTGACAGGTGGTCTGTGTGTGTGTGATTAAAAAATAAAGGAGTGTGATGTAGCGGAGATAAACCAGGGCACTTGTGTTTAGACTGAAGCCTGACCCAGGACAGGATGACCTTATTCATTGCAGTGGTTTATGAGGCCGTGTCTATAAGGTTTGTATTTGACAGACAGACTGGACCACAGCACAACCACTGCTACATACACAGATTTTCATAAAATGACACCAACACCCTTGCTTTCTTGTTGGCAGTTAAGACAGAATATTGATATCAATTTTATCAGCATTCAGCAGAGCTGTAGACTCTCTAAAGACTTGACCTGACTTGACTTGGTTTGATATGAAAGCAAAAATGTTTGGAAGATTTCTGTTTTTACCCGCTAAAATCCCAGAATAATAAAAAATAAATAAGACAGGGTCAAAATTCAGTTTGGTCAAAACGTATTTAAATCCTCAGGCATACAAAGAGATGTGTCCTATTAAAAAGCTACATCAAAACACAACTGATTAAAATGTGGTCTGTAACTCTGCCGCTGATCACCAGACAGCAGCCAGACAACCATGTCAGACTGGTTACAGAACAGACGGGCAGACGGTGAGCTGAAATTTTCCACGTCGATATCGCGGCTGGAAAACAACACAATCCCACACATCATTCAATCACTACATCAATACGTCATTTCCACTGAAACAGACGAAACATTACAGCTGAACTAAAGACATTAAAACAGCAGTGTACAGTCTGTACTCGTGCTGCCTCACCTGAGGCCATATAAAACACCCTTGGGTGCAGCCGCAAATATAAAGAAGCAAACTCCTCTCTAGCAACAGCACATACAGATCAGTCGAGAGCTGTACACAGTACAGTGTGTAGGTGGCTTATGAAGCATACTTTTCTGTAAGTGAGGAGGCAAACACAGCTGTATTACATCAGTAATGGTCCTTTCTGAAGCAATTAGAAGTGCGTGTGAGCGCGTACAGACTGATATACAGTGACAGCTGAAGCCATGTGTTTAACCGTCAGCCTGGCACCCACTGAGACTATTGTCTCTGTCATTCCCTCTCTCTCTCCCTCTCCTTCACACACACACACACACACACACACACACGCCTCAGCTTGCTCCATATACCAGGTCCACTCTATAAAAAGGGGTCGGTGGGTTCGTATATGTCTCAGGAAATTCAGGAACAATCCACAATCCATAGTAATTTTTATGCAGTGCTCGTACTGTAGTTCAGGTCAATACTGTTCATAACAGCATATAACTTACAATAGTGGTATGTCCTTGAATGATTTTCCATACTGTAAAATGCATTATTTATGAAGTCAATTCTGTTTGCTTGCAATTATATTTCCCTGTGTGTTTCCTGTTCTGTGTGTAGGGTTAATATTTTCTAAATTGAACAAAGAGAAAGCAGAGGATGTCTCGAATACAGAGATACACTCACTAACTTTATTGTCAGCAAATAATTGAATATCCAGCAGCACACCAGCGGTAAGAAACTTAATTTATTTGGATCTTTATGTGAGGAAATGGCACTGCAAAGTCATTTCTCGGTACATTTGACTCAGCAAGAAGGCTGCAAACATGACAGAAATTGGTCACAACTGAAGCAAGGACACTAAGAACTTGGAAGAAATCCATCGGTGACTCAGGCAAACCATAATGAACGTGATGTTCTATGTACACGTCTTCATCAACAAACAAGAGCTGTTGAAAATTTTACTTTATGAATTCATTTCCAACTGTTCTCTTCCCAAATTCTAATAACAGATTGGTAATCTTTTCAGGTGGCTAACTAACACACGTGATTAATAGTTTCTTTTACTGCTATTTGCTTTGTCCGACCCACCATGTTGGTCATATTGATTGTGTTGCATTTGTCACCGCAGTCTATGAGCTACAGCTTCTCGTCACTGCCTACAAGAAAGATTAAAGGTTAAATGAATTAAAAGGAAGATGAGAGCGAGTGTGTGTGTGTGTCACAATGTCAGCATGGTTATGTACAGATGGCAATTAGCCTGACATTGACTGGTAGACACACAAACACGTCCTGTCCTTCTTCTGACCCTCTAATGCAACATGATCTTTCAGGAGGGTTTCTGGGCAGGGTGAAGCATTACAGAAAGCTGTCCTAATATAATTATTGGCTGTGTGTGTGTGTGTGTGTGTGTGTGTGTGTGTGTGTGTGTGTGTGTGTGTGTGTGTGTGTGTGTGTGTGTGTGTGTGTGTGTGTGTGTGTGTGTGTGGGCACAGGCTGGTGGTCATCTTGCATAATGAGATTGAAAGGCCCTCTGTGACTCAGGCTGCAATGCAGTGTGGGGATTTAGTGAATTATCACAGTAACAGGTGAATGGAGCGTGAGAGAGATGTTGTCATCATGATGATGATCACATGACTGGATGAAGAGGTGACTCAACCTGCTGATGCAGGATCAGTTCTATCACTGCCACTTTGTTGTTAAATCAAAATGTGTCACAGAGGGAGACTTTAATGCTGCATGAAAGATTCAGAGTGTGGGTATTCTACTTGAATATGCAGTTCATGTCTGTTTGTAGCCAGCAGGGAATGATAGACACTGTAGATCAATATTGCAAATTGTCCATGTTGCATGTGAAATGTCTGATCACAAAAGTCACAAAAGTCTAAACCTTATTCTTAGTCTGTTTAAGCCTTAAAACAACTTTGAAGACATCAAAACTTTGTCTCGTTTTCCTTTTCACAGTTAAAGCATAATTCAGGATTATTTTCATAGCTTTGGTCATCAGATCATTTCCATCAGTTATGATAACATTGCACTCACCAAAGTAATTGCTGAGATTTGGAAACACAATGACATCACTACATCGGGGCAAGAAACATGAGGTTTACAACATGCTGATAGTTTAGCCAGATTGTCTAAACCACTTTATTTGGAGGTGAAACTAAAACTGAGCACACCTGAAATATCAGTAATATTCTCTCATTTCAAAGCAAAAGTGTGTGCGCACACACAACTATGGCAAGTACAGCAGGTCAAAGTTGAGTTTTGAGTAAATTGTGATGGATGTTAAGTTTGGCTAACATCGGGGTTTGTTTAAGTAATGATCGTCTAAATGCTCGTGTTTCTTTTGGCTAATGACGTGGCATTGCAATGCGGCAAAAGTTGAGCCAGGTGTAACTCCCCCTCTAGCTCCATTCATATGAATGGGAGGGCTGCGTTTTTTCCATGCCTCAAGTTGGTCTGAACGCGGCCTTAGACCCAAGTTTTTCTGCATCAAATTAAATTAAAATATAATGCAAGAGAGAGACAGAGAGATAAAGTTAATAGGCACTTCAGACTCAAATAGTTGGACTTACTGTCCACAAGATAACATAAGACAGGTAAACTCTAAGGAAAGTACTTGGAATGAAATGAGATATCAACACTATGAAGATGGATAGATCCAGGAAGCAGCACAGGTTTCCAGAGCCGACTCTAGTCATGGTTTGACTATAGCTAATGGAGATTTAGTGGCACTCACATCTAGCTCACACTTGCTTAAAAACCCTATCACACATGAGCAGCACACACATCATGTTCACGCTCTTCCTGCCTCACTCGTTCAAGACACAAACCAAGTAAGGGGACTGCGGAGGGCAGTCTGGCAAAGCCGGGAGTAGAGAAAACATCCTGCAATTAAAATGATCTGCTTCCCAGTCTTTTCTGCAAATAGGATTTAGCTGGGAAACTTCAAGTGATATTGTGTTAGCTTTGCAGAGAGAGAGTGTGTGAAGCCTAGGAGACGCATGTGTGCTGGTGGTGCTGGTAACCCTTCACACACACACATTCACACATACATACACTGTCACCACAAAACCAAGAATCACACGCACACACAGCTCCCACACCTATTATCCTCTTCCTCCAGGCTTATCACGGTGCTGTGTCACTGCTCCTCCTGCCACTGTTTCAATTCCCACCCACCCAAGTTAAGCCTGAAGAAGATTGTCTGTCTGTCTGTCTTTGTGTGAGTGTGTGTGTTGCTTGTGTTTCTGCAGGGCAACTTGCTTCCTCTCCTCTATTTCTTTGTAAGAAAAGATATTCTTGTCCTTCAGTGTATACATCATTGCATGCATTGATTTGTGCACAAAAGTCTGTGCATGCTTGAATATGTTCATACCTGCGTGTACGTGCTTGTGTGTGTGTGTGTGTGTGTGTGTGTTTGTGTGTGTGTGTGTGTGTGTGTGTGTGTGTGTGTGTGTGTGTGTGTGCCTGAATGGGCTCCAAGACACAAAAGAGCAGGCAGATTAACATAACAATATCCAAATCCCCCTCTGCCCTTGGAACAGCAGGCAAAGAGGGTACTGACTGACCACGCTAGCTCTATGTGTGTTTGTGATTGTGTGTGTGCCTGTATATGCATTCATATCCCTATGGCATGTGCCTGCATCCATGTCAAAGCATGTTCATGCAGCGTGTGTCTGTAACTGTGACGGGAAAAGTGTGTGTTTGTGTGTGTGTGGAAGCTAATCTAAACACAGCGCAGCCAGGCGTGAAGCAGAGCAGACTAGTCGATATGCTCCAGTATCGTATCGTGTTCCCACTTTGTATTCCCTCCTATCAGTCTAGTCCGGTGCCACAGACCTGCTTATCATCTGTCTCTGATATGACAGCAAAGTGCGTGGCACACTTTCATCACTAGAGTCAGAGATGAGACTCACAAACCAGGGACTTTATAGAACACCCTGAGTTTATTCCAGACAGGAGGCAATTCACAACAATGCTCCAAAGCTCTATATGTGTCACTTCTTTACGGACATTGCTTTAAAACATAATCGAAACACATGTGGAACTCTACAGACTTCACTAGATTAAGTGACATTCAAGACTCTGAAACTGCCATGTTTTCACTTTAGTGAACTCAAAAGCCAAAAACTTTACACGACATTAAACACAATGCGACTTCACTCGAATGTTCCCGAGCTGAAGAACCTATTGTTGCAGTTGTAATTTTTCAATGTCTTGTCAACCCCACCCTCGAGCTTGAATTGTGCAGATTTGACGTCAGACTCTTGGGTCAGAGAAGAGTGCCAAGTGACCCGGTGTGGCTGTGCAGCCTGCTTTCATAAACGCTGAACTCTCGCAGTGAAACGAATCAGAATTGAACCTTGGTCTCTAAGAAGTTCTGTGTTTATTGAAAACTGCTGCGTTCACATTTTGCAAGTCTAGTCTTTCCTCATCTCTTTCCTCTTCTTTTCAGACCCATTATGCCTGTTTTCTCTCCAATCTCTTTCAAACTTTTCTCTCCCCATTTTGAAAGTGTTAAGATAATTCTCTATAACGTTAGCTGGTGATATACTTGCTATTCTACAAGGCCAGGTGAGAAACCAAGTAACACAATCTGCAGTCTATTTTTACCTCTTGCTTCCTGTGCTGAAAATGGGAGGAAATTCATATTTTCTCCATGATAAATCTACTTTTCCTTGACTTTTTCCTCTCACGCACTCTCTTCCCTCAACCCATTTTCACCCTCCCCTTTTCAAACTCAACTTTCACTTTCACACCACTCCTCTCATCTTCTCCCTCCTGTTGAGTCTCGTCTTGCTGTTCTTCATTTGTCCTCATTTCACTCGTTACATGGGTCTCTGTCGTCCGCAGTGTTCTCACTCTTTGCCTCGTTCTCTTCCTTTTTTGCAACAACACACATGAGAGCTGTCCTTCTCAATTATATAATCATGAGGGCAGAGAGAGAAATGAGAGGAAGGAAAAGAGAGGAAGTGTTGAATTCGGGAGGGAATTTAAGCGAACCAGTCCCTCCCTTCAGCCTGACAAGGCTTGGAAACACAAATCAAATGTAAGAAAGGGTGTATGGCAGGTGTACATGCATATGAACATACTCGTATCTATACGTGCACACAAAAACAGTGTAGTGTAGGCACTAACGCAATGCAAGAAAAAATGTTGGCCATTTGTATCAATTTAGCAGGTTTAATCTCTTCCATATGGGCATGGGGGCTAATGCATCTGCTAAGGCTATTAGCCGCTATGAGCCCTGTGGATACAGCCTGGACTAGACCTATTATCAGTCTGGCAGTGACTGAAAATACCACCGTAGCCAATAACCCAACAACAACAGCAACAACAACAGCAACAAACCTCAGCTATCACTATCACTATCACACTATCTCCTGTTGACCTCTATAGAGCTCGCAGATTTCCGCCTTGTTGAAACAGGGTCAACTTGATAGACAGAAAAAGAGGTGAGGCTGAGAAAAATAGCCCAAGGTACTGATTGCTACGGTAACAGTCGACCCAGTTTGAAACCAAAATACTCCCAGGTGCAGAAGTGCACACTGAAATGCAGAAGAACTGATAAATGTATGCGTAGATACACGTACAGTGAATATGCATACGCATGCTGGATCTCACCTGCCTGAATAAAGACACACACAAACACACAGATCACACCCCCTACTCCGTATTGGACTCACCTGAGTTCGATGGCCTCCCCCATCTCGCCACAAGAACTCATCTCACACAGGGACGACAGCAGATGAGAGCAAATGCAGAGATGACAAGCTGAGAGAAAGAACTCCCTCAGACTAGCGGCCACAGCAATAACAACAGCACAAGAAAAAGATGAGAGGAGGAGAGGAGCGAGAGAGCATGTGATGATATTGTGCTCAGAGTGAGGGACAGAGAGGAGAGGGAGTGCGGAGCGAGAAAGAACCACACCTCTTCTTAAGGGATTAACTTGGAAAAAGGAGCCCTGACACATTCGCAAAGACACGCACCCAGTGCACAGTGATGCTCCCAAACACAATCAGACTACCCACGACCCAGCATGGGTAAGCGTCTGGTATACAGATATACACAAACAAACACTGAACACACACGCATGTACGCTCACAGCTGCTCTAAAAATAAAGACAAATCAATGTTTGATGCTCCAAATCCTGGGAGTGAGGAAAGAAGGGAGTGGGAGGATAGAAAGAGAGAGAGTAACAGAGAGAAAGAGAAAAGGGGAGGGGTGATTAAGCGAGTCATGGCTGGTGGTGACACAGTTTTCTTTGCTCTCCATCTGCTATGGGCGCACTGGTCAAGAGTGCACTGGGGGAGAGGGCAAGAACTGGAACTGGGGCTGGAGCCTGGGGAAAGGCGCTTGAGCTGGAACTGGGGAATAGGGCCAGGGCTGGAGGATGTGTTTAACGTGAGGACTGGAACCCGGCCTGGTAGTATGTTTCCACAGGGGCGTTACTGGACATGAGGGAGAGCGCTGCTTCCCAGTACTGGTTGCTGAAAGGCAGGCCACAGAAATACAGCAGGCAGCGTTCCCAACTGATGATTAAATAGTGCTTTACTTTCTTTTCAATCTGATGAAACCTTCAGACCACACCCGAATGAGCACCTGGTTGTAAGAGTGTTCCATGTCTTGGGTGTCCACTGCTTTCTGTTCCAAATTTCAAAGCTGGAAATCATTTTCCATCAAAGCTGGAGAAACCTACTTCAACTGAACACTTCGGAGCGATCTGTTTCTGAAAGCAGTGAGGTGCAGTGTTGAGGTGAGACTTGGCCTTGCAGTTGATGAACTGTAATTCATTTTAGCGCTACAGTTACAGTAAATCTAGTTTAAAAGTTTGTTTCAAGAGGTTTGTGGGTCATGCTGCCAAGTCACAAGTCATTTACACCCTGTTTAGGTCAACTCTTGTACTGTATATCAGATGTGGAACAGTCAATGCCTCTTGTACGATTACAGTAAGGCATTGCACGGCCACTTAGATATAACATGAAATGGGAAATTGTACCCCAGGTTTTTTTCATAGTGTAGCAAGAGGGACAAAGTAGCTGATGCTAGGATAAGAGTTAAGTTAAGTTAAGCCTTGTCATTAATTCAAACGGGACCACTGCATGCAGGGTAGTCTGGCGAAAAGCACAACTCTGGTCTTGATTTAATACTAAATAAGTCAACAGTGATTTGAAGCACGAGACATGAGGTGTTTACATTATTATCATTTAACCAAAACCATGATCGACCCCTAACCTTAACCAAAGTGCTTTTTTTATTCCTAAACCTATCCACACGCAGGATTTAGGATGCAAGTCCTATGCTTTGTATGTCCACCATACACCCTGACCTCCTCCCTGCAAATTCAGTGAGGTACATTTAGCATATCCCTCACTAAAGAAATGTGGCAACCGCTTGAAAAAACTTTTCCCAACAATATAAATTTGTAGTATATAAACATGATTTGTAGGAGACATGAGAGTGGGTTTTGGAACAAATGAAGCAGGCTGAAACCACACCTTGCACCTTGTTCACACCTAGCACCAAAAAGCATCTATCTAACCACATTACGTAGATGTGTAAACGCACCTTAAACACAGTGGGAATTAGAATCTGATCACAAGAGGTCACTCATCTGCATGCATTTGAGACCTCTTCTGATGTCAGGCCAGTTGTGGCAACTGGATCCAGACATTTTAGCCAGTGCTTCAGGCTAAAGAGGAGGGCTGGAAGTAGGTAGCTAGAACTGAGGCCTGAGCCTGGAGACACTGTAGCTCAGTGTCGTGTTGTGTGTTAATGCTATCGCTCTCTTCTCACACATTCCTAGCCTTCCATGATGCCATTTCATCCCTTAAGCTGTTTACCCTGCAACACCCAGAGCCAGAGATCAACAATGGATGAGACTGAGAGGGATCAAAACGTCCTTGTTGTGCGCTAGCTTTGTTCACGTGTCTGTCACAGACACAGCACTCCGGGTATTTGTAGCTAACTGGCTACATTCAGCACCATCTCTCTTTATGCTTATTGTCAGTCGTTGTTTCCATTTCACAGTCTGTTGACAGAGACGAAAAGCTGACAGGCCTGATTCACTCACTCTCACTCTGATTGTGACGTACTTAAATGTCCCCGTGGGGAAACTTGTCTTAGTGTTCATCGCAGCAGAATTGCCCTAATTACAAAAAGCCATTTGAATAAATATGCACCACAAATAAATATGTACATACACCTATCCAGCTAATACAAAGATTTAAACAATCTGATCTAATCCCAAACACATGTACATTCACAAGCGACAATGACGGCTGCTACAGTTTTACAGACAACACCTCATGGTGTTAAGTAACATGACATGCCAACAACAACAACAACACTGTGTAGTTTAGGTTTGATGAAAATCTTGAGGACAGATGGGAAACAAGAAAGAAAGGTTGAACACAAGAGGCTAAAAGGAGACTCAAAAAGATGGCTTCCTGTCATGATGCTGTCACACACATTATTTTTGGGCAGTTGGGTGATTTTCTGTTCTTGAAAGGTACACAGCAACAGCAACCGTGACATTTACGAAAACAGATAAAACCCCACACAAATGTCACTGTGGTATTAATGTTGCCAGTCTATTGTTGTGTAAATCTGATGTCTGGACTCTGGGATGTAATTTCAGGCAATGATTTTGTGTCTAAATAAAATCAAATGTTCTGCTTTGGCATTTGTTGGACTACAAAAAGATACTCGTGAACTGATTGTTCTGTGTTCTATCGACTGTTAATCTTGATCATTATTACAGTAACTTTTCTCTCTTGTCTCCTCTTTGCTTTTGCACTCCTCCAGAAGTGAGATGCACAGACAGAAAGAAGAGGAGGGTGAGAAAGAAAGGAATCTAAAAATAAGTGGAGAGGGAAAGACAAAGCCACAGAAGAAGACAAAAGGGACAGAAATTTAAACTAATTGCCACAGGAGGAAGGTACAGTAGATATTATCTCTGCTGTGCTGTACTGTAGAATAGCTGTATGGCCGTCCTGTGACCGTGCTTGTGTGTCTGTGTGTGTGACTATGCGCATGCAGGCATCTGCTGGTGCATGCATATTCATCTGTCTGAGTGTGTGTATCCGTCTACTGGGTAGACACTAACATAAGCCTATTAAAGCTGCTGTGTAGTTATGAAACACAATGATCTCACCAACCAGGTGGTAGCAGACACACTTCCTGCTCACAATAAATAATCCCTCTGGCATGTGTTTCAAACGAGCTTTTCCACCAGTTAGAGCCGAAACAGAGAAACCTAATCATGCTGTCTGTGTGTGCGGTTGTGCGTGTGTGTGTGTGTGTGTGTGTGTGTGTGTGTGTGTGTGTGTGTGTGTGTGTGTGTGTGTGTGTGTGTGTGTGTGTGTGTGTGTGTGTGTGTGTGTGTATAATATGTTTGTGTCTGCGAACATGTTAAATCTGAGACTCTGCGGTTTTACAACCACCATGCCTCAGTGACTCCATAACAGCCTGTTGTTTTAACCCACAATGTCTGAATGTAAATTAGGCTCCTTCTAACACACACACACACACACACACACACACACACACACACACACACACACACACAGAAAAACACACAACCACAGTTAATGATCTGTGGGGTTACAAATACTCAATAATCTAACTCTATGTGCAAATAAGCAATCTTACAATGCACCAGTGTCTGGCAGAGCCTCAAGCACAGACTTCCATACAGTAACAAGCAATAACCTACTTAATGTACCCTCGCTGGAAACTGTAATGACACTAAAATAAATTATGAGAGATTACTGAGTCATTCAATTTGAAGAAGTTAATTAGAGTTGATTTCCCTTAAAGTCGCTGTTTTCCTTATTTCAATATACTCATGGGGCAATTCTGACTTGAAATTAGGCCAATTTTAACTCTCAGCATCACGAGAAAGTTACATGAATCCTCAAAAAGATCTGACCCAGTAACATTAAGTATAGAAAGGTGAAGAAAATCAAAGTGTTAATTTCATAGCGTTGTACTTGTCTTGTTGCTGCTTTTAAAATGAAGTTGAAGTTCAGGCTCTCATGGACTCTAAACTGTAGATTAAACTTCAGCTGTAAAAAGTGTGTTCTCATTAGGCCAAACTGAGAGGAAGTAACATAATAAACATTTACATAACTGAGTTATAATTATTCAAAACAGAATCATCTGTTGTTTGTATAAGGCTCAGTCTCTACCAGTTTAAGTCCACTGAATTCTTTCACTAAAAAATAATGTGGAAATTATTGTGAATCATAAATCACAATACAATCGAAGTGAACAAAGTCATATTCACACGATCAATAAACAATGTTGTATTTTCTTGTTTTCTTTACTGTGACTAAGCTGAGTGGAGGAAATTAAAAACCAACCACTTTCTATGACATAATTTCCTTTAATATACCGCACGCTTTAGGCGTGTACCCAAAACCTCAATAGTAAGTATGTGTGTGTGTGTGTGTGTGTGTGTCCACAAAACATGTAATGACTGGTCTGTAATTCAGCAGGATCAAACAGGACAGTTAAGAAAGGAGGATATGTTTAGAGTTTATCCTGATGCAAAAACCACATTCCAAACAAAAAATCTATACTACAACCACTTCTTGAACCTGCATTACTTAATTTTGTTTGGCCACTTTGGGGCAGTCCATCAAGCTTTAAATACAACATTGACATATTATCACCTCATAAAGTTGTTGTAGTGAATGTGTTAGCAAACAGTTGATTATTTACACATCCAGCAAATACTGATTAATCTAGAGTTGTGTTTTTGGCTACCTGATGAATACAAGTCCAATATTCTCTCTCCTTTTAGCTCTTTTATACCAACTCATGAGGCAAATATCTCTAGCTCTATGTTCACCAGCTAGCCGCTAACTTTGTCTGTCTGCCGTTTGGTGCTGGACAGGCAGAGTACAATGGGTTTATCAGAGCTTTTTTTGCTGAAAACAGCTGCCTGCTGAAGCTGGAAACAAGGCTGATGAGAGACTAAAACCAAAACATTTAGCTGAAAGACGCTAAAATGAATCCCACCCTTGTAAAGCTGAGGAGAGCTGTGGATTTGTCTACGAGTGCCACTTTTCCCATAACAGGTAGTCATAAAATCCATGTTTTTAAAAATAATACTGATGAGTAATTAGTGCTCCTACTAAGACTTACAGTATGTCAGCTTCAAAAGTTGTTTAACTGCACTCAGCAAAGAAACAGGTGGGTGATCTTAAAGTGGGTTTACTTTACATGCTTCGTTAGGAGATTTCAGATACTCCAGCTCTTCATCATGTTTTCTCACCGCCTCAGTGACTTCTGCTAAACCAACACAAGCTATCCACTCATCCGCCTGATACATTTCGATTAGCCAATCAGCTCTGTCAAACAATCCCCCAAAACCCTCTTTTGCATCCAGTCACGCTCTTTGAAAACTGCGCTCGGATGGAACGGGTTGTCCAACAGCGAGGCGTGACAGCCAAATCCACTGCCTTATCCTGACAGGCTGCTCATCGATTTCTGCCTCTGGTCAATACCACTCTCTCTTTCTTATTTCTCTCTCTCTCTCTCCCCTCAACCGTCTCTCCTCTCCTCAATGACTCTCCATCATCATATGTCTCCATTATCCCCGCCTTATCTTTCTCTACAGACCAACGCAAAGCCTGTAGTTACAGACAAAGCCTCACTGACCAACTGTAAGATGATGGAAGAGTGTGTGAGTGTGTCTTCAAGTGGCTATGGACACACACACACACACACAAACATAGGCTGGGTGTATGTCAACGGATCAAGCTTGGAACTATATTACATGATCAATAGCTTTCCGTCCTCTAGGGTGTGTGTGTGTGTGTGTGTGTGTGTGTGCATTCGTATATGGGTCAGGTGGTTGGGGCCAACTAGACGGCAGCAGCTACTTTTCAAACCTCACATCCTAGCTCAGCACCTCTCTCCCTCTTCCCAATCAACATGGCATCCAAACTCCGCCACGCTACGCTAGACATGCATACACGCAAGGACCATGTGAAAACCTTGCTGCTGCATGGCAACCGGATCCCATGGCAACCAATGGTAAGGGTTTTTTTGTGGGCTGGGAGAGAGAGAGTGAGAGAAGGGGGGGGGGGGGATACTGTAGAATAGCTGTACAGATATTTGGGGGGGAAACGGCAACTCTGGAAAAGAACGAAAATGGAAAGAGAGGAAGACAGAGGAAGTAGCAGAGCAGCATGAATACACAAACACACACACACACACACACACACATTTCTTTCACTGTGTTGCGATCAGATGAGCATGAGGAGAGAGAGACAGACAGTGACAGCATTGTGGGTGAAAGGAGACCTCCCTCTGCGCGGATCACAGCGAGGTCTTCCTGGTGAGGAGCAGAGGGGAGGGGGAGAGCCACATAGAGGAATAGAAAGTAACTGGGAGAGAGGCGGAGAGAAGGAAAAGTCATCCTCTCAATCATTTCCAGTAACACTTTAGATCACATCCTATAAATTACAGTGTGCGTAAGTAGGCTACTTTGTACATACGGGGTATCAATAAAATACATGCTGGGTATCTGGTAGTTAGGGGAAGAGGAACTGGGAGCAGAGGGGTAACAAGTTTAGGAGAACATCTAGAACTTAGTTTGTGAAAAGGGGAATGAACAACTGTTTCCTTTTACAGCCTGCAAACCCCATACTTACACTGTAATAAAGGAGCCTTCTCCCACATTCAAATTCCTTGTCCTTATGTCAGTGTACACTCACCAAAAAGTAACGGCCATTAGCTCACATCCTGTAAATAAATTATAATGTAATGGGTGAACAAGAGTCTGCTTTATTTTACAGTCCACATACCCTGTACTTACACTGTAATAAAGGAGCTTTCCCCCACATTTTCAATTCTTTGCCCTGATAGTATCATACTGTCACCAAAAGGTAACAGCCGTTAGCTCCACACTAACTACTGAAATTGGCATGTGATTTTTTTGAGCGATGAATATTTTGCTATACTATGCTTTATTCTGACATGTTGTCCAATACATTTCAATAAAGTTTTTGTTTGGGTGACACGTGTATGCATTCAGTTGCTTTATTGTTTATGATCTGATGACATGACCCCAAATGATCCCAAAACTACACTACAGTTCCCCTGCACTTTATCATCATTTTAAAGCATACACACAACTACTTGATAGCTATCGAGGAACACCCTTGTTCCTTGTTTAGCCTTGCTAATTGTTGCTAATTACCCCCAGTAACAATAACACTGTAATTAATGGATACGTATGTATTTAAAAACTTTTTACAATGTAATTTCCTAGTTATTTTTTGTGAGGATATTTTTTAAATAAATTATACCATAAAGTCTGTCCTGTATTGTTGTACCTGTGTATTTGTCCCAGTAATTATTTTACTGATATCCTACACAACAATTACACTGTAATTTGTGGGCTGTAACCTAAAAGGGTTATATAATTTTCATGTACAAAGCACACACACTGATGGATAGTGTTGATCAAAAAATGTCTACTATGCCATTAATGTCTATTATCAATGGCATGGAGGGGAGGAAGAGGAAGAGGAGAGGAGAGGAAAGGCCAAAGCACAGATCTTTGTTGCCTGTGTAACAGCGTCCCTGCTGGATAGTAGGAGTATAACACACTGCCATGGTAACAGGCCCGCTGCCTGTGTTCATTTTGTGTATTTGTGTTGTGTGTGTGTGTGTTATTATCATCCAGGTCACTTTCTATGACCTCTCACCTCTGACCTCCTGTCAGATCTGTCCAGACAGGAAGAGGTTTTTTTACAGTCCAGTTTGCTGACACATACATGAATGTGCGCGCTGAATGCTGAGCACATGCCGTCACTCTGGGAATGTCTCTGGGATGTAAAAATCACGTTTCTTTAGATTTCTAGTGTTGACCGTCAATACAAAGCATTCATGCATAATGCATGTTTATGCATGTAAAGCAACTAGATACAAGGCCAGAACTCTAAAATCAATAAAGCTTTCAAAGCTTTTAACATCTGCCCCATCAGTCTCTGTCTGACTGCCCGTCTGACAAGCTTCTGTTTGTCTTTGGTTTGTGCATTCCTAAACAGGAAACATTTGGAAGCTGACTAAATGTTGATATAATGGTCCGTATTTAAAATATAGATCCAAGTGAAATAACATGCATTGCTCCTAAATGTATAATTATTTGCTTCAGATATTTGTTCGAATCAATTTAAAGTTGTTTGATATAGAGTATTCTATAGACATATTTTTAAAATGTTGCTTTTTATTTTGAACTTGGCCACCTCCTACACATTGCAGACGGTCAAAGCTTGCACTGCATATATGCATCAATTATCTATTATGTCTGTTTATCCATCTGTCTGTCAATCTATCTGTTTGCCCGTGTGACATCAACCATCTGTCTGCCTGCCCTCAAATCTGCGAATCTTGCAGTGCTTCCTGTGCCACAAGGAAGCATTCATGAACTTTTATCCCCCTATTTTATAACAAAATGATCCTTATAGCAACATCTGATGACACGGAAACTTGCTAACCAAAAAAAGAAATTCTCTGAGGCAGAATTGTTTTTATTTACAGTATAGCAAAGAGACATGAGAAGAAAATTACAGTCATTCTGTGTTATCATTGTGGCAATAAACAATGCCAGTGGCTGGCGTTACAGTGGTTTGGGAGTTTTTGTGGAGAGGCGAAACTGAATGACCTTCACAGGGTGGTCGTGTCTTATCGACCGGCACTAAAAGCCCTAGCCGTGTCACGCAGAAACACAGGCAGAGGAAATGGGTTTAAAAATTCAGGCAGACAAGCACTGTGGTGGCGCTGCAGCACACTGCTCACATGAGCTTCTGAAGGCCAATACACTTACTGATAGCAGAACATCTGGATTGACATGTCTGATAGTAAACATTCACTAATAATCTACATATGGGTATTCATTCTTAACATTTGGAGACAATATATGGTGAACAGAATCTGAGCTCAAAGGTCCACTTACTAATGATTTGGGCTGCATCTGACTGTTGAAGGCTCTTAAGTTTTAGTAAGTGGATCTTTAAGCTTAAATTCTCTTCTACCTAATAATAATCCAGTAATAGATATTTAAAAAAATGTATAATCATTTACAATATTGGCCTTTTGATACAGCACATGCAAAATGTTTCAATTAGTGTTAGAGTTATCAATTCCTAGATTTTGCAGTGCTGTTCTGTCTGGATTTACATTTCTATTTAATAAAATTAAGAAAATGCAAAAATGGCTGTTATCTCCTCACTAAAGGACATCCCCTTGGCCCTGTAGTATTCCCCAAATACATCAATTTTACTGATGTAAGAGAAGAAGCAGAGAAGGGATAATGGGAGAGGATTTAGAGGAAAAAAAGACAAAAGGCCAGTCACAGGAACAAATAAAGAGGAGTGAATGAAAAAAGACTAGAGGGATAGATGGACAAATGGAAGGACTTAAATACAGAAGGACTGAAGGAGAATGAAGACTGAAGGGAAAGGACACACAATGGAAAAGTGAGGAAGTGAATGAATGCGGGAATTAAAGACGGGAGGAAGGAAGGACTAAAGAAACAAGTTGGGACAGTTATCTCATATTTCAGCTGGGTGAAAACATCCCACAGTGACTTCCAGAAACTCGCCTACAGTTCTGAGAACATCAGTTAACCTCCAGAAAAAAAGGGGGAAGTGGAGGGGGACTGTGAAGAAGAAGGGTAAACAGTGCTGAGGTGAAGACCCTCAGGCAGACTGGGTCATCCAAGGCCAGAGAGAGAAAAAGAGATAGAGACAGAGGAAAGACAAGTGGACTGGTGTTTAGGCCTGTTGCATAGAAACAATAGCCACTTTGACATACAGAAGAGGAGAGGATACAGAACATTCTTGTAGTCACTTTCTCTCCAAGATAGTAGGTTCACTTCAACCATATCGGCCTCTTTGACACACGTTCTCTCGTTCTCTTTCCACATCCCACTTTAGAGCAATACAAAACCCCATCAAAAGCAGAGGGAAGTCACCTCAATAGGCATCATGCCCCTAGAAAAGCGTGGCGAGACAAAAGAGGGGGATTCTTTTAGAAACCGACAAGTGTGTGTACGCTTGTGTGTCTGTGTGCAGTCCCCCCCAGTCACTACAGATTACAGACACGCACCACAGATGGCCAGCGCGTCTCGTCTTTTCACCGCCACCACCACCAAGAATAATGGCCAGCGGTGGCCCCTCCTCCTCCTCCTCTGCTCCCTTTCTCTTTTGACAGCACGTGTGTCCGTCAAATGGAAGCGTGTGTCTGGGACAATGGCAGCCAGACAAAGAGCCCGCCTACCCCCCACCAGGATGCTGAATAGGGGGGCACGTGGGCCTTGTCATCGAGGGAACAATAGCACTGGGGGAGAGAGAGGGTGTGGCACCCCAGCACCCATTGCAACTGGGATTGGTAAGGTGCAGCCTGGGTGGCCTGAGTTCAGATTTGAACTTGTAGGGTTTAGTTCTTTTAATGGAGGGCAAATAAGAAATAAAATAGATTAAAATTAATTAAATTGTGTACATTCCGTGAGGCTAATGATTTATCATTGTCACCAAATTATTACTCATTTCATCTCTTTGTCACACCTAAGATAACATTTGTGGTTTTGCATGTTTCAGCACATTAACCACAAATTAAGTACATGTTACATGAGTGCTGCCATACTGTATGGTTTAAGACTGACTTCAGCCCTTCCAGGCAGACAGTGGATTCCATTCATTTCAGAGCAGCATGATAATCAACTTGCAGAGACATAAAACATGTGTGAGATCAGTAATCCATCACACTTAAGTCCACTATAGTTTTTTTGTTGTTTAGTGGTGGAGCAGTTGGAACACTTAAAAACAAATACTTGTCCGCACTTTCAAGAAATTTCTGACATCCGGGATTGGAGACTCAGTTGTTGTACAGCACACTTTTCAGCCATGCTATTGGCCTAGCTCTAAAAATACATCTCAACAACTGATGGATTGCCTGGATTCCCTGTCTTTTCCTGTAGTGCCACCGTGAGCATTGACATTTGTGGTTTTGAGTGAAATGACTTGCTTACTATTGGAGAACTACCATGAAATTTGGGACATATATCCATGTTTCCCTCATGATGAATTGTTGTAACTTTTGTGATCATCATCATCAGGTCAAAATTCCAATTTATCTGAGACTTACATTGGCCAAATACCAGCAAAATTAATGACATAACCATTAGCCTCAGCTGCACTGTGTTTAGTTATTGTTAGCGTGTTAGCGTGATAGCGTTAGCTCAAAGCACCGCTGTGCTAGCATGGATGTAGACTTTTAGTCTTTTTTAATGTAGGAAACCAAATCCAGATGATCCATTTCATGACTGATCTGTCTTGGTATTTGCCTTCTGGATTATATTTTCTGATAACATAGCCTTTCATTATAATTCAGTACATGTTTAACATGTTTACATACCAGATATTTGAGTTCAGTTTTTGTTAAAATTGAACTCAAATACCTCTGTATTGATGTAATATAAGTAGTGTCACTGTAAGCCCACATGCCCGGGCACCTCTTTGGTGTATGACACTTGAATAGGAGTATTCATTAATTCACCACCACAAAGTTTTCCAGTCCCTGGTGAAACAGATTCCTGTGAAAAATGACCTATCTCAAGCACGTTTCAAGTCTAGGCAAGTTGAGTTTCAAACCAAATTATAATAAAATGAAACTAGTGGCTTCAAGGAAAATTATCAGCTGTGACGTTAAGTATTCACAATTTGTAGTTAATAAGCACAAAACACACAAAACCATAGGCATGACTCTTTAGGTGGAGTTTTATGTCAGATGCAGGGACTTTGCCATACAGTGTAACTGATGTGCATGACCAGGCATTAAGCAGCTTCAGGCTTCTACTCCACCGGTCCAACAGAGGCCTTACAGGTACAGCACTCTCCTGTCTCTCCTGAGACACTTTGATGTGACTTATTGGATTACTGACTCGACTGAGCAAAATGTACTGGTGCTTATGTGTATGTGTGCACACTCAGGAGCATGCACACTTGTTTGTAAATGCAAGTGTGCTTCTTTTTTTTCCTGGGGGTCAGGGTGCATAGTGGCAGGGGAGGAGAGTAGAAAGCTTGGAACAGCTGGGCTGAGTCTGCAGGGGGACAGGACAGAGGGGGAGCTGGGGAGGGATGAGAGGACAGAAAGAGGAGAGGGGCAGGCACGTACAGGCAGACAGGCAGGCAGGCTGCTGACAGGCTCTTTTGAGGCAGCAGCTGGTTGGAGTGGGGGTCTCACCAGCTGTGCCTCCGCTGACCTCTCCCCACACTTCTCCACCTCCTCTTCCTCCCCAAACTCCACTTCCCTTCCCCCCACGAACCAGAATCCTCACCCAAATGTAGGCAGAAATACACACACACACACACACCACACACACCACACACCACACACGACCATCTGTCAGTAGGAGGAGAGTTGTCTCTCTGATTGCTCCATAACGGTGTTGAGACACTCTTGGCAAAACACAGTACCACGCCCCAAATAAAAGCCCTGGAGATATGGAAGTATTCTTAACCAGACATCTTCCAACAAGCCTCCTCTGACGTTTCAAACCCAAAGACGGGTTCCCTGGATAGATCACTACGTCTCAAAGCCTGTGACTCATACACAATTGTGAGGCAATGCAGAGAAGCAAAATTACCTTCAGCAGTACTGGAAAAGGGAGGAAAGCTGACTTTTTTATACCTTCATAAGACAGTATCACATTAAAAAGGTTTTAATAGTTAGGAATCAATAAACGTATGTAACTTTTTCGTTATATGTTGTCTTATAATGATCACTAAATACAGGTCATGTTTCAGTTTATGCCTTTTATTATGTCTGTAAGAAAAAATAAACCATTTTTGCCAGATTATATGGCACAGTTACGCCAATTTAGTGGAAGAGTCATCATTTATTAAGGTGATTCTCAACAGTGGATCTCATATTTCACAAATCAAGCCTCTTGGAAGAGAGAGGCTGACTCATGGATCTCACCACCTCCCTGTTTGCCGCCTCCTTCATTATGATCTGCATCCAGGCTGACAGCAGATCAGTGCCAATCAGCTCTGATTTATACAAAAAGAAAAAAAAGACAAAGTTGTGTCGCCTGATGCAGCCACCATCACTTCAGAAGTGCTTATTCAGAGCAGCACTAAATCAAGTGCATCCACAGAGTAATAGATTCAAGCTCTGTTCTTGTTTTTCACTCCGTCATGTGTAGCTGGCGGGGTGAATGTGCTGTGTCGGAAGAGAACAACACGAAAAAAGAGAAAGTGGAGGAGAGAAGAGAGAGAGAGGAGAACAAGGCCAGAACACTGATTGCTTTAGAGAAAGAGAAACTGAAAAAAAATACATTAGAAAAGTTGTGCAAAACACTGGCAAAGTCAGGAAAGTCACTTCAGAGCTTCAGTGAATCTGTCTTGAATTGTATTTCAGTGTTTTAATTAGAAACAGCAACTGGTTAACAGAATAACTACATCCACATGTTTACATCCTCAACAACACATGCAAACAATACACCTGGGTGTAAATTAAATATGATTGGTCCATGCTATGGCACATTGCAGGGCAGATGGTCTCTAATAAAGGAAAGCAGAGGTTTTCTGCTCCTATAAGCAATCAATCTGTAAAAGCTTCCTTCACTCCCTTCTACTAATGTTGTGAAAAGGTGGCTTCAAATCTTAAGTATTTT
Organism: Macquaria ambigua; assembly: GCA_008360985.2. NCBI lineage: Eukaryota > Metazoa > Chordata > Actinopteri > Centrarchiformes > Percichthyidae > Macquaria > Macquaria ambigua. Next base: position 337,975 of record VMKM01000234.1, on the reverse strand, counting down.
TCTGTAACATTACATATTCATAACTAAATGCCACTACATCATAGATATCATGTCAAGTTTGGGGGAAAAAATATCCTTAGCTGTTATTTATTTAAGAGTTTAACTGTTTCATGAGTAAGTATGTGTGTGTGGTTTGATCAATTGCCCCACACACACCACACACATCACATTTTGATTCAAATGTTGCTAAATCCTGATTGGTGTACAGTAATATGTGACATCACCTTTTTCCAACTAAGCCCTACCCACCCCAAACCAATGAGAAGAGTATAGACAAAAAAAATACAGAAAAACCTTCAAGTGATATAACCAAAACTGTTCAAACTTGGCAGGAAAGTGTGTGTTTATGTAGGACACCATCGCTTATAGTAACAAGCTGATTGTGAAAATAGGTTTCCAGGGCCTTTAAAGCTCATAGTAAATGTCTTGCAACTGTAGCTCCTGGGCATGAGTGTGTGTGTGTGTGTGTGTGTGTGTGTGTGTGTGTGTGTGTAACAGTCACATTTACCAGCACTTGCATCACACTCACACACATGCATCTGAAACTTAGTGTCTTAGTGTCTGCAGCACAGTGCAGACATACTGTACTGGGCACTAGCTAACTGAGTGCAATAGCATTTGCCAGTGTGTGTGTGTGTGTGTGTGTGTGTGTGTGTGTGTGTGTGTGTGTGTGTGTGTGTGTGTGTGTGTGTGTGCGCGCGCGCGTGTGTGTGTGTGTGTGTGTGTGTGTGCGTGCAACTTTTTTGCATGTGTATTAAATCTGTTTTGTGTAAGATTCCCTTTTAAAGTCAGGAGACTTCCAGGAAGAGTTGTGTTTACTGGCAAGCAAAGTGCCTTCCTCTACTCTCCTCTCCTCTCCCCAATCTCTTTACCCTCAAGCGTTAGCAGTGTGAATATTAGATAGGGACAGATTGTATTAGATAACACAGACCTACATAGAGCCATGCACAGATTCACACACACACACACACACACACACACACACACACACACACACACACACACACACAGGGAGCTTTATGACTTACAAATAAACAGACAGTCTTAAGTGTGTACTTGAAGAACACTTCATGACATAAGAATGATACCTGTATAACAATACATTGTAAAATAAATATTAAAAAGTTATTTGATTTGGTGATTCTTCATAAATGTTTATAATTCATCTATAATTTTGTCATCCTGATTGTCCATTTTACTACGTTTGTCTCTTCTGTACACACGACATCTATCTGTCTGTCCTGGGAGAGGGATCCCTCCTCTGTTGCTTTTCCTGAGGTTTCTTCCATTGCTTCGTTAAAGTTTTTTTGGGGGGAGTTTTTCCTCATCCATATGCTGTATAGATTGTAAAGTCCCTTGAGGCGAATTTGTTATATTGGGCTAAATAAAACTGACTTGACCTGACTTGACTTGGTGTATCTTGGGTATCTATCCAATTTTCAACTTTAACTGTGTAAATTAGTTAATGTCTTTATACCGTCATGTTTTAATGTGTCTTGTCTCATGATACTAACCCTTAAATATCTTTCACAAGAGGAACAGTGTTAAAAAAAAAAGCAAATGAAAAGTAATTTCGTTAAAGAAGCTGAATATGAGACTAAATGACTTGTACATGCTTTGCAGTATAACACTAATTGAACACTGTGTCGTTTCTCGTCCTTGTTTTTTATAACAAGGCATATTTCTGTTTCATATCTTGTAAGACACACACATACAGTAGTCTACTGATACGCATGGGAAGGGAGGAGCCCACGCAGCACACTGGGGGGTCTAACCAAATCTCTCCTAACTTTACTTTGTAAAGCTGGGGCCTCAGGCGAACACTTAGATTAGAAGATTTTTTTCGCACGTTAGGCGAGGTTTAAAAACTGTAGATGTGCACTGAGGGATTTATGTAGAACATTGGGAGTGAAAAAAATGAGTTTAGAGCGATGCAGAAAGCAGCATAATGGGGATATGAATGCGTATACATAATGCATGTATAGGATGGTTTCTGTATGCGCCTCATCGGGCCTCTGAACGTCTTATCTCATTCACTAAATGAGACACGGAAGCACTCACACACACACACACACACGAACACTTGGCTTTTCATATTAGGAGTTACATTATGATACAGGTAATGTAGGGATCAAGTGATTCTGGTGTTGCCAGAGAACAATACGTGGATCAGAAATTCTCCTCGCTATCGGCAGAAACAATGTGCAGGAGTTATTGTGCTGCAACAGGCATCACACAACTACATAGACAGACACCATAAACAGCCCTACACTTATAACAGGCTGTGGGGGTACATGCAAACGCTCTGTTGGCAAGTCTCCAGGGAAAGGAAAAGGGGAGGATAAGAAACCAGGTTGTTTGCCGTCCCTGTGCTAACAACCAGCCAGTCTCAAAAATCTTTCAAAATGCATTTGTGTCAAAAGGGTTCTGCCTGTTGTAGCCAAACCATCATCCCATGCAAATACAGCTTGACTAAGCAACACCTCAGCAAGAGAGCATCCCTACAGTATATCTGACATACAGCCTCTGTCTGAGACATGTACTGTGGGAGTTGGCTGCCAGGATGTAAACAAAATCCATGTGAGGAAAGGAGCTGTGCGGAGTGTGTAAGGGTGTGTGGATGTGTGTAAGTGAGGGAAGAGAAAGGGGGAAAAATCTTCAAAGCTGGTCTACAGCTGAGAAGGGGGGTTAAAAGGGGTTGAGATTTTCCTCTGGCTCTTAGGAATGTGGAGCAAGAGCAATAACACATTCCCTATGTGGAGCACAGAGAGCAACATAGGACAGATAGCATGTAAACACACACACACACGCACACACACACAGGAACAGAGAGTCTGGTGTGTCTTGATCTGTTCTCTCTGCACATATCAAGCAGCCATCTGGTGAACTGGACGATCCAGGACATGACTGAGTCAGACTGTTGTCCAGCCCTGCAGCCATTTATTTTTATTCTCCTCACAGTCGCTTATCGTCTCCGCCATCCTCCTCTCCTCTTCTTGTAACCCCTACTACTCTACTGTTACCCTCGTACCATCCTTTGAAAACAGGGAGAAAAGGGGTGATGTTGAGGGAGGGAGGGAGGCTTAAAGAGAATGGTAAATGCACGGTCACCTCCCCTGACATATTGACTTCACAGAGAGTGAAGTGGTGTTACAGGGTGAGAGATGAAGGAAGAGAGGCTCCACTAATCACACCATAGTGTTCCTATTACATCAAATCATTTCCACACTGGCTGGGTGTCACTTTGGCATCTCCACAATATTCCTCTGTGATCCGAGGCGAGAGCAGACACAGCCTGTGGGAGGACAGTCTATATACTTTCTATTGATCTCCTTGTTAAGGCTTGTTGAAGCCTGAGGTGCCTGGAGCCTCATCCATTAAAACATAACTAAAAAAAAAAAAGAGAAAGCACTGGCTTTATTCTAGATTTCATCATGCTCGTAGAGTAATTTCAGAGTGTAGTCAAAGCTGTGAAAGTGATATCAGAAAGGATCATGTTGTAATGATGTAAAGTAGTTTCAGCTTTGAAATATAATAGAAAATCAATGTTACTGGATGTTTTTGGTTTCCTATCCCAAAAAGGCGTGGATGTGGTTGTGAGAAGAAGTTTGTGCAGACAGAGGAACCTTTTCTGAAGGAGCGTGATCATATGAGCTTTTGTACAGACAAACATACAAACCTGCCGCCAATAAGCTGGTGTTGTTTCATGACTTCCCTGTGCCTCCTTAAGTATGTCTGCTCTCTCTCTTGCTTTTATTAAGTTCATTTATTTAGTTGATTTGGAGTGTCACTGGGAATCTTCACATTGCCGAAGGAGAAGCAGACTACTGGCTTATTTCAGTACTCAACTCTTTAATATTTACTGTATATTAAAGCAATACTTAAACAATATGGGGAAAATGGTTATTCAGTTTCTTGCCGAGAATTAGATGAGATGATACCAATATCTATCCGTCAAATATACAGCTACAGCCAGCAGCCGATTAGCTTAGCTTAACTTTGCTTAGCTATCACTGCTTCTGCTTCCAGCCCATAACCGCCCACACTTCATTTTTTGATATAACGTGTTAATTATAGTGACCTTCAGAGGTGCTGGTTTAATTATGAAGCTACAGCCAGGAGACGATTAGCTTAGCTAAGCACAAAGACTATACGCAGAAGGAAACAGCTAGCCTGGCTCTGTCGACAAACTTGGTGGGTTTAACACAGTTTTAAATCAAAACAGATGTTAATTATGAGCATTGAATGAATTAATTGCTAAGTGGATTTTGTTAACTTCACACAGAGCCAGGCTAGCTGTTTCTCCCTGTTTCCATGTCCTACGCTAAGCTAACTGGCTTCTGACTGTAGCTTCACATTTAACAAAGTGATATCAATCTTCACATCTATCTCTCAGGAAGAAAGTGACAGAGAGCATTTCCCAAAATGTCAAACTATTTTCTAATTAACTTTTAAATTACACACTGACTCTTCTCAGCAACACGTAAATAGGGAACTTCTGGTGGATTGAGGACATTCAGCTAACTCAGGGCTTACATGCCTTTGTCAATAACTAAAAAAACACAACCCTTATGTTTTAATATCTCTTCCAAAATCACTCAAATCTTAGGTGTTTTTCTCCATCACGCACCAAGTATCAATAGGCTACTTTGTGGAAGTTAACAGTCAAGAAAGAAAAATACAATTTCATTACATTCAACAGGTAAAATAAAAGCAAACACAGTTGGTGCTTGAGTGCCATAATGTCATGTAGCATTGTAAAACATCTGACAGTTACCACTGGTTGCTCTCAGCTCATGGTATGAGGTAATAAATTGGGCTGCAATAATTTAACACACACTTTGTCCAACTAAGTAGGGGAGTTTTTGAATGGCAGCGCTTCTGTTCAGGATTCAAAGTCATTGCAAATTTTGGTTTTGCTTGGAAAACATTTAACCAAGGTCTGCAGTCTGTCTGTCTCCGTCTCCACCGTGCTTTCCCATCCATTCTTCCTAGTGCGCCTAACATAATACCCGACTGACTGCCTAGCTAGCTATACAGACCGGGAAGGCCCTGGCTTGAGTGGCTGGCTGATTTACAGGCATTCTGGGTGGCTGGCTTGCCGCAGACAAACCCTGAATCCTTACTGGGCTTTCTGGGCTTACTGGGTGGACCGGCTACTCATCTCCCTACAGTGCAGACAGACAAAGGCAGGTCTGTTCCTCTGGGAGCCAGCAGGCAGCGACTGCCACTTCCCCTGACCGTTAGAGGCAGACAGAGAGAAGGGGGGAAAGTGAGATAGATGAAGAAACTGATGTTTTGAGAGGAAAGCGGGAGGACTGAGAAAGACAAAGAGCAGAACAGAAAAGACAGAGGGAGCTTTTTAACAACTGAGGGCTGAGAGGAAATTGGGAAAAAAAAACAGGGAGGATTATAAAAAATTAGGAGAGGAAAGGGCACAGTGTGGAGAAAAGGTCTGTAGGTCAGGCACTGCCTAATAGCTTTATATAGTCCAATATGGTTCTGGTGTAATGACCTACAATCAATTGAAATGTTTTCTTTCTATTGCCCTTTTCACAACATATTTGCCTCACAGTCTCTAAGCAGTCACAACAGGAACAATTCACTCTCCATGGTTGTGTCTTTTTTTGCTGTGGCATTTTACTGCAGCTCGCCTGCGAAACAAGACACCTCTCCGTCCTCCATCTTCCCTGCTTTCATCTCTCCCTCTGCTCTGTCCATCTCTCCAGCCCCTACAACAGCTCCTCACCTCTTTCCTCTTGGCCTCCAGCCTCATCCATCTGCCCCAGCAAATAGCTGCTGCCGTGCAAAAACCAGTTTGGATCATTTGGATTCCCCCTGGACTCATTTTCCAGATTTCTCCCGTGTTAAAATGCCGTTATCCGTTTTTTCGATGTCTTACATTTAATTTAATTCTCAACTTTTGTAGCAGACAATATGTACTTAATAATATGTAATATGTACTGTCTTATTCCGCATGATTTCAGGCAAATAAACATGCTTTCACAAACTGAACAGCTTGAGATGATCATGCGGGATGTTCAAGATTGTGAGACCCATTAAAGAGGAAATGTTGTAAACACCCAATATCTCCGGTCAAAGTTCAGAGAAAGTGACAGGTATATAAGCTGACACTTGTGCCAGTTAGAAGCTACTTTCTGACAAAAATAAAATGTATACTGCATATTTTTATACTAATTTTGTTGTGACCTATATATATATATATATATAATGCTATTACACATTACCGAAGTGTAACTTGTGTATGAAATGTAAAATATGATGGAAACATTCTTAGAAACTAGAAAGAAAGTGAATAAACGTTGTTCCCAAAATGTCCAACTACTGCTTTAAGGGAGAGAGGAACACAGGCTGTGTGGTGAAACGTTTCTCTAAGTGTTATTTCTAAGTTTCTGAAAGGTGACATTTGGGCGATATGTTTTCAGCGGCCACACTCCTCTTCCTCTCCTTCCCTCCTCTACCTTTCCATCTATCGCGTCCCTGCTCACGACTCAGCCTGTAGTTTTCCTTAGTCTCGTCTGCTTTCTCGTAGCCCTCCAAACTCAACAAATCTACCTCATCCAAGTGTTGATTTTACTCAAGACATTGTCATATTCTCTTGCTGAATAGTGACATATTCCTGTGCATCTCTGTGATGTGGTTTGGAATGAATGCAAGAAGCCTGTAATGTCATAATAGGGACTTACAGTAAAGTCTGTCTGTGGTACTCAGCAGTGACCTTAATGGCATTTTTATCTTCTGTTCCTTTAGGGATTAACGGTGTGTCTGTGGTACTCACTACAGTGTTTATAATTGGCTTCTTTTATTTCTCTTCTGGCTAATCATTGTTTTCAATCTCATACAGTATGGCAGGATATTACTGTAAGATTCCTGTACAAGACTATGGTTAATAGTTTTTGTGTTTTTATATTCTTCCTTCCTTCCTCCCTCATATTTTTATCCTTCTCATGTGTATTATGAGGATTACTATGCCTTGTTCTTCACGAGAGATCATCTCCATCTCAGTCCTCTCTTCTTCATCACCATGATGCCAACAGCTGGGAGAGTGGGCCACATCTGGCGCGCAGCTGGCCACCACAGAAAGACAGAGGGATGGGACTGAGAGGAGAGTGGGAGAAAAGAGGAGAGGAGCAGCGAAGGGCGATGGTGGGATAAGAAAATCTATATGAGGTATATTAAAGGTTGTTGAGTGCTGCAGAACTAAAGCGAGGGACGGGAGGAGAAGAAGGAGGAGAAAAAGACACAATGAAACAAGGAGTGAAAGAACAGACAAATGAAAGTTGATGACACCTGCATTTCTGACAAAAAAAAGTGTAAACATAAAGACAGCAGCACAGAGAAGAAGAGAGTGAGAAAACATTGATGGAAAGATGGAAAGATAGCATGAAAGGAAAAGAGGCAGAGCGATAGACTGATGGAGGCAGAGAGGGAGAGAGGAAGGGAGTACAGTCATGTGGAGTCAGATGCTCCTAATCAGCTGTGTTGCTGTCAGAGCTCTTCGCCATAGCAACCATGAGTCATAGCACTGGTAAACAGAGAGAACGTTTTTAACCGAAAGCCTCGCTGGCACATTTACACATTTAAAGCATACTGTAGCAGGAGGTGAGCCACAAACTGCTCCACACAGACAATAACACGTGCTGCTTACAAAAGGATTTCTTTTCCTATTTTATTTTTTTTTTTACAGGTGAATTTATTACTGAGATTACAGTAAACTTTACAAGAGGAACCTGTCGGAGCCTGTGAACCAAAAAAACAAAGGATTCTTCGTTTTTTTTTTTTTGGCACCGGTGATGGTGCAGGGGAGTCAATTCTCCAAAAGTATGTAATATCAACTGTCTCCAAAACCTAGTAGTATACTAGCTACATTTCTTGGGACAAAGGGAAAGTGATGACTGATGTCCAGCAATAGAGTTTTATTTGGTCAGTGTGCTCCCCTGATGTGATTTTGTTTTTTGAAGATGTCTCTTCAAATGGATTTTCTCAATTTCTTGGCTTCATCTTTGGCCTCCATCACGAAGACACAAACTACATGACCACCTTAAGGCCACGACTGAAACACCTGACTGGCCGTGAAGAAATAAAAGACCAAGATTTACTGTAGTGACCAAAGACCAGCTAAGAAGTGCTAAAAGGAGTGATACAAGGTGGATTCCAGCTGATCCAAAACTGTATTTGAGAGAAAAATCGGCAGATAAACTTTTCTTTATAAACGCATAACATAAACAATCATTTTTTATAAGGATGCCATGTATAAAAGTGGAACAACTCCCACACACTGTTGACACACCTATACATACATATACAGGTGTGGAGAGGTATTTTATCAGTTATTTGGATCCCATAAACGTGGTTACTAAAGGGGAACTCTTGGGGAGTACTACTGCATATGTGAAAAAACTAGTGTAATGCCTTTTGTGGCTCAAGAGGGAGCTGCACAGAGTCTGATAAATTGCCTCAAGTGATGTGGTTATATCTGCAGTAAGCTAATGTCAGTTGATTTATCAGTCTGGGCAATTTCTCAGTCTAGCTCTAATAAGAACATTTAAATTTCATAAATGTAGCTAAAACGCTATGCAAAATAACACCAGAACCATCATCACCTCCCCTGTGCCACTCCTTCACCCTGTGTAGACTTTTCAAACAGTTTGGATCTACAGTCACGCTCCTTGACATTTGTTTTGTCAGGCCTTGTCATGTTTTGTCACACACCAGTGCGTAAGCAGCAGTCACACATTTATTTGTGCCGTACATGCGCACAGACACATACAGCAATACGTGTGCACCAAAACAAAAGTGCAGACATGTACCCGTTTTCTCCGGTGACTCATTCTTTTTTCAGCTGGAGGTAACTTGTGGCTGCTTTCCTAAATAAACTGAAACTTGCCCCTTCTGTCTCTCTCTCACACACACACACAGGTGCATACAGAGCTTGATTCCTATATGTGTCCTCTATGAGCAGACGACAGCTATCAAGTGTCCTCCATCCTGCACACTGTCTCTGGGTCTCTGACTGCTTCAGACAACACGCACCACACAGATGCACGCCATCAACCGTAAAAAACGCTTTAAGTGTTGTCACTCCGCTCCTCCACCCCCACCTCACTCACTGCCACCTCTCTCTCTCTCCTCTCTCCCTCTCCACTCTTCACATAGCACAGTGAATAGGCCCCTCTGTGCTCTGGAAGATTTAACTTCTGTCTGTCGCTAACAATCTCTCTCCCTCAGCGTCACTCTGAAATAGTGCAGCAGAGAAGCCAGCATCATATTAAACATCATCATATTATTTTTTCCACGTTGCGAGACCAAAGCTCAGCTGCACACACACACTGTACAGGCTTTAAATGATAACAGGAGAGTGCAGTGGAAAGTCATTGTATGTGGGCTGTAGGTACTAGAAATAACACAAGATTAGAACCTAACAACGCCAGGAACGCGTTCCTCTGGTGCATTACAGTGCAGACAGGCCATCTGGGATCATTTACCTCCACGTAGAGATCAAATGGAGATTCCTGATTATGCAATCATGATTTCTTTTAATCCATGAATGTTGAAAGCATGTATACTCTTTTGCAAGTACAGTATATCCTGCCATACTTTCACACAGCTAAATGTAATCTAACCTGGTCAAGAACAGCTATAATCTTCTATCAGACAGGAGATGGGGAGCTCGGTGCCTTTCTCAAGGACACTTTAATAATGTTTGTGAAGGGAGGGGCGGAGACTTACTCATTCATTTCCCTACCTAACTTTTCCTGGTTGGTTGGAGGATTCATACGGGCGGTGGCAACCTTCATGATCGTCACACTTCCTTAAAACAGTTTGACATTTTGGGTAAACACTTTCTCGCTTTCTTCCTGACAATTAGCTGAGAATATCGATACCACTGTATGTGGTATGTCTGTATGCTAAATATGAAGCTACGGCCAGGAGGTGACTGGAAACAGCAAGCCTGGCTCTTTCCAAAGGTAACAACACCCACCTACCACCACCTCTACAGCTCACTAACAAAAACCAAAGTGTAAGAATAACAGGTTGTGGTTTTACTGCCTGTAATGTGCCAGTTAGAAGCGATTTCAAGTTTTTATACATTGTTGCTTATATACCTATAAATCTAATGGTACTACTATACATTTTTGAAGTGCAAATTTTGTAAATAATGTCAAATATTTGATTTATTAAAGAAATAGATGGTTAGTTTATCTTATGCTGCGTATCGTAATCATAAGTTTCCGACTTGTAAATAGCATTCAGGTCAACATCCAAGTCGTTATTACACCTGGGATTCTCAGATTTTTCTGAAAGCTCCAATATATCCAACTTTAATAATAAAGTGCCTGAAATCCAAACAAATATGGACGCCTCACATCAGCCAAAGACCGTCGTTCAATGTAATTAAACCCAAATTTAATGGATATGGTGTTATATTGTTAATGCACAGTATTCTAACCCTCACACAACCAATGGGAATCTTTCCCATCTCTGCCATCCATCCCATATGACGTGAATGCAGCATTAGCACAAAGACTGGAACAAGGGGGAGCAGCAACGGGTCAGTTTTACACTTTGGTTTTTGTACAGATTAAACAAATGAGATATAATGTGTTCATTAGAGATCTTCAGAGCTGCTGGTATGCAAGTACCTTTACCTTTGGACAGAGTCAGGCTAGCTGTTTTCCCCTGCTTCCAGTCTTTATGCTAAGCTAAGCTATTTAGCCTACAGACATGAGAGTGGTATGGCTCTTCCCACTGTCAGCAAGAAAGCTAATAAGCATATTTCCCAAAATGTCTAACTATTCCTTTAACCCTGAATCTACCTCAGTCCATGTTTTCCTTTTCAAATTTTACCAGCGGAGTAATGGAGGGAAGAGATGATTAATTATTTGGTTATTCTGTCATTCTGCCATGAATCTCACACTGGGACTGTGTTAAGCCTCCTATGTAGGCTGTCAACACTTTTTGTGCAAAGCCAGCACACAAGTGTGTTCACACTGCAGAGGGAGGTATGGGGTTAAAAGCATTCTGTATTTGACATTCACAGTAGGTGCTAGGTGTAATTTGGGACAAACCATGTGAAAACAATCGACAAGCAGCGAGCAAAGCAGCTGCTAAAAGCATGGAAAAGGATATAGATCAAATCAGACCCTGAGGGAGGGATGAGGTGTTTCAGAGGCTCGTTTTGTTTTTTTTTAGCATTTTAGGTTTTTTGCATTGCACGTCGCTCATCGAGCTGTTGCATGTGAGCTTCAACAGCTAAACAGGCTGAAATAGGTCATCACCAAAAAAAATAAATCAGGAGACCAATGAGACCGAAAATGCAACCCTCGCAACTCAAAGTGACAGTTATTAGTTGCGATGAGCGCTCCAGTCGGAGTTGTGGCTGCTGAGAAAGACCCATTTCCACTTTCCTTGTTATCTGCAGAGAAAAAAGCCACTGAAGCAAAGAAATAAACTGCTGATCGCCAGGGAAACACGTACACACACACACACACACACACACACACACACACACGCATGGTCAAACACACAGAGAAAACCACAAATCGCCGCCTCCACACATGAGCGTCCACTAGACAGGCATTCAAATCCATTGCTCCAATCATTTATCAATCCAGATCAACATAATGCACAACAATAAGAGCACATCAAATGCACACAAACAGACACATCGACCAAACAATAGGCCTACGTCTTTGCACTGTGAGCATGCCATTAGTGTGTGCAGTAATGGAACCATATGAGGGAAAGGAGTGGTTGCATTTAACTAGCCTGCAGAAATCAGATAACTCCACTCAGCACATACTGAAGGCACTTAAGCATCAGACAGCAGAGTTGGAAGTGTGTGTGTGTGTGTGTGAGAGAGAGAGAGAGAAAGTGAGAGGGAGGATGACGTGGACGTAAATGTTGGAAGACAAGTACATCTTCTGTGTCGCAGGTTCTGTGCAGACTGACATGATCACATCCAATGAGGAGAGGCCACAAACTAAAGACAGCGACCAGGGAACAAATGGTTTCCAGCGTCCCTGTTGGCTAATTCCCACTCTGCGCTCTCCCTTCTGTCTGGTCCGTCTCTCTCTTGTTCTTTTATATTGTCGTCCTCTCTTCATCTGTTCTTCTGCTAATTTCTGTTACATTGTCTTTCTCTTTCCCTCTCCCTCCTCAGCTCCCTGCTCTGTCTCTGAAGCACTTCCTCTTGCCACCACTCATCTCTTTCACTTCCTTCCTCTCTTCACCATCTTTCACTCCAAATCTCATTATCGTATTCTATTTCTTTAATTATTCCCACCACCAGAAATAGAATTCTCTAGTCAATTTAAGGGTTTTGGTTGCAGGGTTTAGTTTCATTCATTAACACAGACACACACACTCACATATTACAAATGCACAGCACATACAAGCAAAGTACAATTGGAACACTGTAAGCAACATAGCAGTCATCTAAGAAATTTTACCTCGGTGAAGTTGTATCTATATAATAATTCTATAGTTTAAATCATAACTTTTTGTGCTTGTACACTTTCTCCGTGAAGGCTCAACAATTTGACTTTTCAAGAAATGGCTGATTACAAACCAGAAATCCAGTCATAAACCAATAGGGGACTTCCTCTAGCCTCTGAGCTGCAGTCTGATAAAGTGTCCAGCGGTTGGTGTGACTGGGTCTGAGGAAGCACAGTGTGGCTGCCGGCAGTAGCAGGGCAGGGGCTGGAAGTGGAGCCGCTTGTTTAGCAGACCCACCCTGACCAGCACAAAGGGGGGGCAACGCCCTCCTCCGCCACCAGCCAACCCAGACAGCACCCTGATTGGCCAGCTGGATGACCTTTGATCCCCGTTGTATTGTGGTCTCAGCTGCGCCAACCCTCCCCCTTGTGTGTGTGTGTGTGTGTGTGTGTGTGTGGACAACAAAAGACAGCCAAGTCCTAATGCAGCAATCAGAGTAGTGGAAGAGGGGAAATGGTCTAATGGGAAATGGGGAGCGTGTGTGTGTACTGCTGTGTGGATGGGGGTGGTGCAATTATGTTCTAGTTGTGATGACTGAGTTGCAACAGTGATTAGCTACATCAGAGCCCACTTATACCCAGCAGCCCCTTGGTTTGGACTTCAAATTCTAGCACCTCTGTCTCTCTTCTATTCCCAAGACCAAACCTAACCTCCCTCTAGCCCCAGGTCCAGGCCAAATCTTTCCTTCCTCTAGCCTGTCCGGGACCAAACCTAGGCTTTATCTACCCCCAGCTTTAAACCAAACATTATCTTCTTTTAGTCCCAGCCCTAGACCAAATGTAGCCATTCACAGGCCCCAGCTCCAGACCAAACCTAACCTTCCACTAGCCGCAGGTATGGAATAAACCTAGCCTTTCTTCAGCCCCAGCTGTAGATCAAACTTGGCCTTCTTCTAGCCCCAGCTCTAGACCAAACCTAGCCTTAATGTAGCTCGTGCTCCAGACCAAACCTAGCCATCCTCCAGCCTTTTCTCAGACCAAACTTCATGCTTCACTAAGCCCGATCCTGGGTCAAACCTAGCCTTCCAGCCAGGAGCTGTCTATGCAGGTGGTCTAGGGCTTGTGGGCTGAGACACCCTGAGCCCTGTCCCTATACTCTCTTAATACACCCCATATGATTCTCTCTCTCTCTCTCTCTCTCTCTTTCTCTCTCTCTCCCAGAGGCAGTGGGTCAGGGTAGACCACCCCCTAACAGCATGACTGGCTGTCTGAGGAATGCCATGTCATGGAACAGATGGAGCTCCACAGACAATAGAGCCGCATGCATTAACTGGGCCTATATAGGAAGACATGTGCCAAGTGTGTAACAGAGTGTGTGCATTATCGCTGCAGTCTCTAAGTCATCTGAATGCCATACTGTTTTCCTCTCATGTTCTATGACTCTCCCATACTGGTGTCAAGGGAACAATAACTTTTTTTCCAACAAAGAAAAAGGCCTGAAGAAGTTTGAAAATGATGCAACCAACCCCAAAACACACGCAGCATGATGCAACGGGAGAGATAGAGAGGATGATGCAGACAGGTAGAAGTATGGTGTTACATATTCAAACTCAGGGCGCGTGTTTCAGTGGCCATGCTGTCCTGGAGAAGATACCGACAAACAGCGCAAACCTGTGAACCAATAGGCTAATTGCCCAACAATCAACGTGACTCTTTACAGCTCAATCGATATCACATTATCACATTCCCACGCAAATAATGACGTACGCCTAATAACTTAAATTCCTGACAATAATCGATGTCATAGGATCATCACAAGGAGCTATATTTCAGTAGTAGGCCTATAAAGTTACAGCTTTTTGCAATTAATATGGCAGCATTGGAATATCCCTATTAGATAATAGGCTACTCATATTGAGACATATTGAGATCTGTGTGCCGGTAGTTTTGTGTAAGAGCCGATCAGAGTCCTACTAGAATATACTTGTTTCTCTCTCGTTACGGATTAGGGGTGTAAACCGCTATCAAAGGCTGGAGCTGCCACATTTCATTCATTTCACACATATGGGCCCACTGGCGAGATCCATTTTCCAAAAGCGTTGCAGTTGTATCCAAACATTAGCCTATAGGCTAATTACCCCGTAACTCCACAAATCAAGCGTTCAGTGGGATTCTGAGGGGATCGTGCACTTCTTGATTGTGGATTCGTTCATTATAAAGACATTACCGGGTCTCCAGATAACCCTGGAAGTGTCAGTAAACAGGGATGCCCGATTGGACGGGAATCCGGTGAACTCACCCAAGAGAACGACGGATGATCGGCTCCCCGCTCCTCCTCTGTGTAAATCCAGGACCCCGGACAGAAATAGAATATACACAAGAATAATGTGCAATTGGTTATTTCACAAAATCTTCTTCATCCGCACTGTGAAAGCGATGTATGGAGGCGATGTGGAGCCGCAAATCAACCTGGTCGCTGCACACACACACATACACACACAAAATAAAAAGGTTTACAACAGCGATTCAAGGGAGATTTCGGTGAAATTGGTGTATCTGTAGTAATCTCGGATGCTTTGGTTGTTGACTGTGCACTTACTGGGCTGCTTCCCCCGGCTCCACCCGCTAACCCAGCCTTCCCAGTGCGCCCATTGGCACAGACGGCCGGACATGCAAATCCACTCTCCCCATTGATGTTTTCCAGAAAAGAAAAGAGAAAAAAGAGCAGGGCTCTGTTTCAGTCGCTCCACTGCGCCACCATGCGGCATTTTAGCTACTGTGATAATGAGCTACTCCAATCATCCCAGCAGGGAGATTCTCCTTTTGCTTGTAGCTCCTGGCTGAACAGCACCAGGGATAGGCAGGGAACAGGTGCCTTGCTCAAGGGTGCTTTGTCAGGTCAGATGCTTTGCAGGATGCCACTGTGGACTTAAACTCAGGTCCTCAGGACATTTGAGTTCAGTTGAGTCACTGACCAGCCTTGATATCACTTTACGTTGAATAATGGATATAATGGAGTAATTTGATATTATTTGAATTGTTAATATATTATTTATTCAATTAACTGTTCAATTATAGTAAACACTGTACTGTATTTTATCTCCCAACATGAAGACCAAAGGCATTTCCATTTAGAGATTTTGTTTCAAAGCCCTCAACACACTGTCAAACGCTGAATCCATTATTTTTTGTAACTTTTTGTTGGGCTAAAACTAGTCAAACTTAAAGTCATCCACTCAAAAATGTTTCTTTTTGGTGGATGTTTGAGCTTCTCTGTGCAGAATGATGTGTGTTCAAAGTTTGACACTAGACGCTGTTTTCACGTTCGTCTGCTGAAGAGGGAAAGTTCCTCTGTGCTCACCTTAAATCTCAGTTCAACAAGTGGACATAAGAGCAGGATTTTGTGACATCACAACTAGTCTAGAAGCCAATCACGGTCGAGTATGCCACTAACAAGTGTGATGTGGAAACTTGAAGCCTCCAGTGCACACACACTGTGACCAAGAGTTCAACTTTTTTGTAATGAAAAATATTTGCATATTCAGGAATTCTGGATTTTTTAATGAGGGAGAAAGAGTAGATATATTATTATTATATGAAGTATTTTGACTAGTCAATTTCATTTTTGGTGTGGAAAAACCATATGAAACTCAAATTATTATTTAAAGCAGAGTATTTTTGTATGTCGTAAAACATGTCTGGCAGGGATCTTTAATGATTATTGAGTCTAAAATATATACTGGAATTAGCCTTTAAAATATTCAGAAAATGGTTGTTAACTACTCTCAGGTGGCTGAAAACCCTAAATTCCCCCCCAAAATACAAATGCCATGACTTCACTGTCCACAATGGAAGCTACAGCCCTGCTGATAAATATTATTGTGATAACATATGAGCTTAAAAACTAATAATATAAAATAAAAATGAAAAACAAGCAAACAAATTAAGGTTACTATAACCAGTAAACATCCCCGGGGGAATCCTAATAGCTGAAGACAATTAACAGTAAAGTTCCAACATATTAAAGCCAGTTCAGCCAATATAACATAAACAGTAAAAGCCTGCTGGGCAGAGAGACTGCCAACTGTCCCTTAATGCTCACACTGTGGTCCCCAGTAGACCTTAACATCACATTATTTTTCATTCAACAATTAAACCCAAGGTTTTTCTCTGCACAAACATTATGTCATCAGAAACATTCCCTCAGAACGTGTCTCCTGACGTGCACCATGTTTTAACTTTGTAAATGAACTGGTCCTTGTAGAAATCGGCCCTCACCAGTCCAGTCCAGTGTTAAGCCCTAATGAAAAGTCTGAGACTGGGGCCAAAAAGAGCCAATTCTCCTCCAATAAACTGAGGCCAGCTGCTGCTTACATGCAGACGAACACTCCAACTTTCCGTTGCGTGAAACTACAAGAGAAGAATGTGCTTTTTCTTTTCTCAGCATGTGCTGTAGTTATTAACTGTGGCTGATTCCCAAAACTCAGAAAAATAAACTGTGATTTTGATGTAGTGTATCAGAGCCAGCCTCACTGTAGGAACAGCTCAGCAGCTGTACTGTACAGGATGTAACAAGGCTCAATGGAGGGACACTAACAGCAAGTGCTAATGGAGATCCAGTAAAAAGCTGCATCTTTCTCCATCAGGTTTTTATGATGTTAGTGAAAGCCTCACATATTAGCTCCTGCAGTGTGAACAATAACATTTGTGAGCAGCCTGCAGACAGTCCTGTAGTGCTGTAATGGCATGACTGGAGACAAAATAAACAGCACTGCCTTGAAACAGAAATAGTTCCTGAAAAAAATAGACCCATCAATGCCACCATTAGCTCAAGTCTTACATTTTGTGAGCCAACATGATTGTCTCATGATGCTTAACGGTCAATACAAGAACAGAGCAGGTGGAGAATGAGATCAAACGTGGCCTCCAGTCAATGACATTTCCCAAAGAGGTCTAAAACTGAAACGGAAAGATCGATACAGAGTGAAGGACATCCTTGGCTTATAGCCTCTTCTTGACACCTGCCAGTAAAGCTCAATTTGTGATACATATAAATCCGTCTCGTATTTTATTTCATTAAAAAACAATGCACAGCACACTGCCTTGTAGGTTACAGTACACAACTCTATCATAAAGAAGTGTTCAAACATAAAAAAGGACTGACAGTATTTCATATTATGGAGTTTTATGTCAAATATACTTTATATTGCAAGGCCATTAGTCACTGGGATTCCATTAGACTGTCTTCACTAATTCCTCTGATAATCTGCTCATCTAGGTCTGCCAGTCATCACATTTAGGAGAAAGCTTTATTTGCCAACTCATCAGGCAGCACACAAAGTCCTCCAAACAAGAGAGGGATAGCACTTGGCAGCATCAGCTAGGCAATGCGGGGCTTATTATGTGTCCTTAAGACAGAAGGTGCCCATTCTCTTGGAAATATGGTGGACCTTGCTGTCAGAGTGAATTCATTTTAGCCAGGCGAGCACAGAGGAAATCTACATCATGCCTTTTGAGAAACTGCACACAAAGCTGGTTTAAAATGTACAGCAGCACTGTGTGGTGTGTTTGCTGTGACAGAGATGTAACCACTGGACCAATATGATCAAACACACACACTCCAAATAAATTAAATAATCCTCTCTTTCATTAACATACAGATTTCATCAGTAATATTACCATTTGGCCTTCAGCATATATTTGTTTTGACACAGTTATCACCATCATTTTCAAAGTAGTGAAATTCCATGTCATAGTTATGAAGTATTTACGTTTGTCTGTACATGAGAGTGAGAGCTTAGTCATGGAGTGGCATGTTGGGGTGGGATCGCTCAAATCATTATACCCTCACACTGTAGCACTGAAAGGAGACAGGCACAGTACATTCATGGTCCATCGTCAGTTACATACTGGCAGGGTGGAAAGTCTGATCCAGTGTTTCCACAAGACTCCATTTGACTTTCTGTTCCTTTACGTAGCAGCCCCCCGTGAAAAAGTCCTAGGCATACTTAGGCAGTAGCCTTGTCCCTGAGTGTCTAAGCACTGGCCTGTGCTGCCTGCTTCACCTGCCTCCTCTGGTTGTAGTTGTTATAAACATCCAGGAACATGTCCCTGCACGATATGCGCGCCTTCAGTTTGGAGCAGATGAGGAAGGAGCCGGCCATCTTGCGATGGAGGGAGTATGTCTCCTCGGGCGGAGGGGTGAGACGGTGGCGTAGCATGACAGGGATGAGGCTCTGGATGCGCTGGGTGGTGCTCTGGGTGCCAAAGTCAAAGGGCTCAGCAGACGCAAAGGCTTCACCGAGGATCATCACCGCCTCCACGTGGGCATCCTTGAAGGCCTGGTAGGGAGCATGGAGAGGCGTTACAATGGTTACCTGGGTGCATAGTAATCAACTAAACTAAGATTTCAATATAGAAGCTGATAGCTGTAAAGTACAACAGTATACTGTATGCTTACACAACACAAACAGACTTGAAGCTGTAGTGTGTACACTCTGAGGCAATGTTTACTAGAGATGTTATGACCTAAAGAGTACATTACAGCTAATGCAGCCATACTGTATATACACAACTCCATGGCATATGTACACATTTTCATACCTCCAACTTAGAATAAACAGTGGTTTCCTCACTTTTCTGGCTATTTCCCGCTATCCATAATCACATTTTATATAATTTTAGGATAAAGATTTCATATAAGGAAAAGACTCAGTACACAGTTTGGCCAACACTGAACAACTTACTACAGCACTCACACGAAGATGTCATTCTCGACATTTACAAAGTAAATAACATTTATTTTAAATCAATCAATCAGTTTCAATTAGGTTTACAGTCATTATCAAACGTGTGACCACCAAATTTCAGAGAAATCCATTCATGAATATTGAGACATGTTTCTGTATGGCAGACAGGGCTGAAAATGTAAGCTCTTTTGCTAAGATACAAAAAAGAGTGGTGAGAAGTAGGATCAGGCACTATGACTGCAGGGAAACTGAGGCTGAGGTAGGAAGAGACGAAAACAAATGGAGAAGACAGAAGAGACAGAGGAGGATAAACCATATCAAAAATAAATGAGCACAGCAGCAGAGACTGAAATACCTTACCTTGGCCTCGAAGCCTGTCAGGAACTTCAGGTCCTTCGATTTGGAAAGAACAGTGGCTCGATCACCCACTGAAGCTGCGTGCACCACCTGAGTTGATATGGATTTGGTAATCATGTTTATTTAAAGAGCTCCACTTTAAGGCACATAAAGATTGACGTAGCTGCAAGTTGGGGAATGTGTGCACATGCATGTGGATGTGTATGATCGTTTTTGCAAGTCGAGGGAACCAAAGACTCGAGTGCTTAATTATTCACAGAAATCTTGTTGCATAAATCATTTTGTGTTGTTCCCTGGTGGGTGTCATATAATTTTAGATTCATCATACCTGTACATAGTCATCTGTGAATGATTCTGGGTAGCTTCTGCACGCTCCAAAGTCCAACAGAACAACCTACAGACAAGATGAAACTGTTATGCATCTGCAGCATATGATGATTTTCTGGCACAATTAAATATTTGGTCAACATGTGTTGACATGTTCTGTGTTACATTACCAGACTCCCCTCACCTTGTTGGTGTCTGAGTTGTAGAAGAAGTTGGCCCAGTTTGGATCCGTCTGCATGAACCTGAACTCAAACAGCTCCCTGAGAGACAACTGGAGGATGTTGAAACAGATCTGGAGACGGGAAGAGAGGAAAGGCTTGTGTTTACTGCCATGCTGTTATTAGCAATGTGATATTTTCATGCTATGGCTCTTGTTATGGTCTGGCACATAAAATCTATTTTATACATCTTATTCTATTTTGTGTGGCTTTCTCATGGTACTCTGGTACAGTGCACTGCCACACACTCACCGTGTCTAAAGATGCTGCCTTACTGTAGGTCACGCTCCAAATGCATAAATCTCAACCGTTAAATGCATATTTTTACAGTGACACAGTCTAATGTTCACTGCTACTGTCCTTCTCACACTGTGAAACTGTTGAACTCCTGCTGCATAATTTGCCAGCAAGTAACTTGTTTCTATGGGAGTTAATGAGTTCAGTTCTGCACTTGTCACATTATGGCAAATGCCATGTACGTTACAAACAAAGGGGTCTACATTATGCTTCCTTTTACCAATAAGGGCTGGAATACAGATATACAATACATTCATTTTCAACAAAAGCCCAGGGTTCTGATCCTTCTACTTGTCATAGAGTTTCAGCTTTAATTGGTTCCTACAATTAGAGGTCCAGACTGTGATGGGCTAGATCTTTCAGCCACACAGTGTCCTATGCAGTGTTCTCACCATAGCCCTTATTTAAAACCTTCCCTCCACCTTCCATAAATGGATAAGATTCCAGCACTTTTATTACTTGAAACTGGTTTATCGTTCCTGGTTTCCTGGTGTAATGTAGCTGTGGTGTAGAGAAAACAAAACTGAGCATCACCAACTAATAGAATAACAATATTCGATAATGTCGCCTTATCAAGAACTTTCTGCTATAGTTGGGCAAAAATGTGGAAAGTCTTCAGTAATACCTCAAATGCCCATATAATTAACCAAATTCCCTGACTCTCCCTGTCTCCAGTGCGCCTCTCACATTTCAATGGCATTGAGGAAACTCTATGACAATGTTGAGTCAACCACACACCTGGTTCCTGGTCTCCTGGTCCAGGTCTACACAGCGGTCTAGTGGGACTCCCTGTACCAGCTCCATGG
This sequence comes from Macquaria ambigua, assembly GCA_008360985.2. NCBI lineage: Eukaryota > Metazoa > Chordata > Actinopteri > Centrarchiformes > Percichthyidae > Macquaria > Macquaria ambigua. The sequence continues at coordinate 316,763 of VMKM01000234.1, read as the reverse complement.
CCAGCACCTTGCGGGCTGACAGTTCATCGATCACCTCAGGGACTTGGAAAAACTCATCTCCCTCCAGCAGGGATCTGGAGGCCAGATACAAATGGTCCGGAAAAAAACAAAAACAATACATACAAGAACCCATTCATGAGGAGTGTTTGTGCATTTGCAGAATATTTGTAAAACCAGTTAGAAAACATGCACATAAAGATAGTTAACAATGACTTAATATTGTGACTTCATATAATGTTGTCTTTATAAGTGTAAACTAAATATACTACCTAGAAACGCAGCCTGTCTCTAATATTAATTATATTTAATAATAATATAGTTAGTAATACTAGTAGTACCTCTCAAAACTACATAAATGTATAAAAATGAATACAAAAAAATAAATCTATAGTACACATCCTGAAAGTACATAGCTTTGCATTTCTATCAGGACCCAACATATCAAAGGAATAGACTGATTTTTCAATAAAATCTAGAATAAAATGCCTCTGTGCAATATACAGTATATGCAGTTTTGTAGCAGTAGCAAACATTAAGTGAAATGCCTACTGTATCTAATTATAGAGTAACCATCCTGAAACTTCATAGCTAACCTGGTGTGGTTTCTATTGTGTGCAGCTAAATGGTGTGTAACGGCTCACCAGCGGGCTCCAGTGTAGGAGGCTCTATGGTTCAATACGCCACATAAACCTACCTGAACTTCTTGGCACACTCTGCCTCCCTCTTGTAGTCACACTCCCATGCCAGCTCCCTCTGAAGAACCTCTAAGCTGCTGTCTGCAAACAGACCTGTGGAAAAATAAATAGTGCAAAAGTCAGCAGGGGAAACTAAAGAAAACATGGGAGACTCTCATCGTCATGTTTAAACACAACAACGTGGTTTCTGCAAATGAGCACAGCGTGAAAACACTTCTCATGGCGTAATGGGACTGTAATGGCGTACATCATTGGATATCAAATAAAACTGTGTAATCATTAGTTATGATAAATAGTTGAATGTTTTCACTGAAGCATGTAGGACGGGGCATAACAAGGAAACAAGTAACCTCTCTATAAATGATGCAGACGTACTCATTGTCACTCGGTAACAATTGTCACCTAGTTTTGACCTGCAACTATAGCACCACCCCATGGTCCAAAACTGTAATAGTGAAAATGCTGGGACAAATCAATGGGAGTAGCATCTATAGTCACCTCCCAGTGTAATGATGGGGGACAGCAGCTGTTTCAAGATAATAAAATAACTGAATTTGGATTTCTTATACTCAGTATGGTGTTATCACCAAACATGCACAATTTAAGAAACTTACACAGAGCAACAATAGTTGTTGCTACTCATGTGCTTCAATTCTGCATCATAAAACTACTAAATGGTAAGATTTACTATTCAACCTGCAACAATAGCCAACTGCCTGAGACTTTCAGATGTAAATATATACCTTTGATTAAAAAAAAAGCTGAAGTTTGATTTTTTTTTTTTTGTATCAGGAGAAGTCTTGAGTGGAAAAAATAAACACTAAAACAAATATTGATGTAGTCGTTACCTTCTGGCAGGACCACGCTCATTTTCAGAACTGACATCAGGTTGTTTATGTCACTGTGGATGCTCTCTGCCACTCCGGGGTACTGGGAAGAATATGGTAATAACAGACGAAATCAGTGCAGACAGAGAAAGACAGAGGTTGTGAGGGAGACAGGAATAGAGTGTGCATGAATACCTGGATCTTCATGGCGATTTCTCTACCGTCTTTTAACACCCCATGATGCACCTGGCCGATGGAAGCTGCGGCAAACGGTTTGTCCTCGAAGGACGATAGCTTCTCTCGCCAGCCTGGCCCCAGTTCCTCCTCCAGAGCTTTCTACACCGTCAGACCCACACATAATAAAGTTCTTACTCTAAGACAAGCCTTAAAAACACGTATCTGACCTTTAAAATCGGCATACATCAAGCTGCACCTGTGAACTGCCAGAATAATTCAAACAGAGGGTCAGTTCATGCTTACATTCATCTGCCAGATAGGCATGAAGTCTGCGCTCTGCCGGACCCTCTCAAAGATCTTCTGCAGCTGGGGGTTGATGAAGGAGTTGTCTGAAGAAATAAATAATGAGAAGTTGTCAGAAAAAAAAACATTTTCATTTTCACTGCCCAAAAATCCTCTGCGACTGTGACGACTTCTGAACACCATTTTACAGCAATGCCGTTGCTACAGTGTGTACCTTGAATGCTGAGCATCTGTCCTATCTTGAGTGCCGCCCCACGGACCTTGCACAGTGTGCTGACTATTCTCTCAGCATTGGCCTCTGACAGGAGAGGAGAGTCTAACAGGGCACTCATGTCTGCAAAACAGACAGCACACACACACACAGAGAAAAAGTATTAGCAGTGATATGAAGCACAACATATTAGAAGTACTATAGCATAAACAAGAGTTATTTGTCTTGGCAATTATCTTCAAACTGCTGCATGTCAATAATTAAGCTCCAGCCCTTACTAGTCAATTGTAGAAAGCAGTGTGTAAGAACTGGGGCAGTGGTACATCATTAAACACTGTTCATTTAACACATATTAAAGCCTCTCTTTAACTTCTTGTTAACAGGTTTGATTTAATGCCTGTCCTGTGGCTGGCAGGTGCTGACACATGAGAAACTTCTCCAGGGCCGACCAGCTGTCCATCTGTCTGCTGGATCTGCCAAGTGTGCGCTGGACCAAGAGCTGTTTTACAGGAGGGGAGGAGAGAATAGCAGAGGACAGGAGAGGAGAAGCCAGAAGAGAATATCTTCACCTCCTTTTTCTTTGCCTCTCAGCGACTGTTTTGCCGCTTCTGCAATGGCGCCAATCCCGAGTCCTACTGCCAGTCCTGCAGCGGAGAGACAGAAACACAAGTGATTTTAAATTTAGGACCACTTAACAGATGCTTGAGGGAAGGTTTAAATTTGACACAGCTGCTGCTAGTTGAAGAGTGAAATTATATTTCATGTCTGGTATCTTTTGCAAAACATTTAAGAGTTTTTAAATTCTGACACTTGAGAAATTAAAATACTCCTCATTGTTGTTGAGAAAATGCAAAAGCATTCACTTTTCTTCATAAACACAGAAGGCCCTTGGACAACAGTTGTGAATAAGAATATATTAGGGTTCCTACAGCTTGTTAAGAGTAAAATTCAAGCACTTTTCAAGTACTTTCAAGGTACCTAAACTAAAGATTTCCAGACTCTCGAAGCCTTTATCATCACATCTGAATTGTTAATATAAATGAAGGAGACAACAAACAAAAATGACGATGGGATCATTTCATTTCAAATATTAAAAGATTTTGGTTTTCATGAGCGACTGTGTTGATGATTAAACACCAGTTTATGTTGAAAATCAAACATTTTTCAAGAAGTATATTCAAATTCAAGCATATTCCTAACCTTGAAAACATAACTGTTAAAATTCAGCATTTTCCAAACTTTCAAGACTTTGTACGAAACCTGATATATATATAAATCTCAAATACAATGCACAACTTTTAACAGTACAGTGAATGAAAAACAATTTCTGACATTTAAGTTCCCATTGGGAATGTTTTTTAGTGAAACTATCAAACCAATTTATATTCATAATGCTTTGTAAGGGTATACAGTATATTTAGACTTCATACTATCATATTTAGCTATGGAGCACTGATAATGCTGGAACATTTAAAATAAACCATTTTTATAGAGCAACATTGAACAGCCCAGCTTTGTTACATTTAACAGCAGAGTTATGTCATTCACCTCACAACAATGTGTCTTGCCAAATATGATATGCACAAAAATGGAAAACTTGTGAAAAAGCATATTGCTCTTACCTCCAAAATTAACCAGTCTGCTGATTCTTGTGGAGGGCACCTTCCTCTCTTTGGCACGGTCACTCAGCTGAGGGAAGACATACCAGATGATAAAATCAATTAACACATTTATTTGAAATCAGAGCTGTTTTTGATTGTGCTAAATAAGAAACAAAGGGCGAAACTCTTCAGACAGCAACCTTGAATTACATCACAAAGGCCAACATACTGTATACAACACACATTACATAACACATGTCTACTCAAAATATGGTCCTAGCACCTGTCTGTGGTTCATCTCCTGCAGGTAGCATTATGAATATATAACTACTATATATTCATAAGAGAAACCCCCATCATCTGGTCTTGATAAAAATATTCAAAATGAATTTTATTGCTCAATAACAATCTGTGACAACTAATTATGTCAGAATATGTACAATTACTTCTTCACTTAAAACTTCATTTTCTAAGTCATTTATTATGCATATTGCTTCTACCAAAGTCCTCACCTTCCTCTAGCTAAACAATCACTCACATGAAGAAAATAAAAATGTATGAATGTAAAGTCATATAATGACCATCTCCTCATCACAGGATCTGTCTCTTTAGGTACTAGTCTGCTCATCAAATTAACACATAAAATTAGACACAAAAAAAATAGAATAAAAAATGAATAATTCGCTCTTGTGGGCTTTACAGTTATAGACAGCTTCATAGAGAATATACATCAGCTGCAATAACACATGTTGCTTTTTTAAAATCAAAGTTAGTCTGCAGATCGAGTCCTTCAACCAACCTTCTGTCTGACAGGTCTGACCAGGGCCTGCTTGGCCTCCCTGGCTTTCTTGATGTCCTCTGGTGTGAGCCTGGCCACCACCGTGTTGTGTACAGACCTGGTCTGGTAGTAGTACCGGTGGAGGCTGGGGGTCGTGTGGAGGAGGCGAGCGCTCTGTCCCGGCCAGCCCGCCCCTGCAGGAGCTCCCCCTGGGGGAGGAGGAACTCCTATGGTAGGGAGAGGAGAGGGCAATGTTTTATGACGTGAACATGAGAGACCCATTATGTGACTCTTGAAGTCTTGTCATATTGGCCAGTGTGTCTGGCCTGTTGATGCACGAGAAAAAAAATACAATATATGACAAAAATGTTAGACTTGAGTTTTTTGGTTACTGCAGAGCTCTACAGTTTTCAAGCACTTAAATATTCAAAGACAAAATACAGACAAAAACGTAGTACTCAAAGTGGAAATAATAAGGATACATTCACATTGTGTACATGCTATCAGATTTCCATTATTCACTTTCTTTTCCAAGGCCCGAAGATGCTCTGATGTTTTCTAAAAAGTGCATATTTTGCACTTGATGGCTTGTCTTCCAATAACTGTTTGTTCTGGAAGCATTTATTGAGGTAACATTTCATAAAACTTTCAAAACAATCTTTACAGTAATTGTTACACTGGAAAGGGACCAATAACATTCAAATATTCTTATACAAAAAACTCTTGTAGTGGCGCATACTTAGTGTATGTCGCCTCCTGTACATGTTAACAAGCTGGTATTGACAATACCTGTTGGCATCTCTGCTGCAGCACCAGCTTCTGTCTGGCTTTGCTCCGGAGCATCAGAGGGGAACTCGGACCCCATGGCCCATTTGGCTGCTTCATCAGGGTCCATATTCTCCCAACCCTCCGCATCCGGAAACACATCCTCCTTTATTGACTGCTAGAGACACAGCAGAGTTGGACAAGAAATTTAGCCAAATAATTAGTATATGTATATATGACGTGGGCTGTATTTAAATATTCTTATTATCATTAATTGTTCTTTTAATTATTTAATTAATAATTTTGTGTGCAGATAATGTCAAATGCTCATCACACGTTCCCAGAGCCCAATGTGATGGATTCAAGGTCTATGCAGGAATCCTTACCGCATTGCTGCCGCCCATAAAGGTACCCACCAGTCCTTCCACCACATCCTGAGCAACTTTGACCCCTGCTCCCATGGAGGAGTTGCAGGCCATTAATCTGAGCTGTTCTCCCTGGGTGGTGACCAGGGCAGACCCCACTTTACCTGCCCCACGCAGCACCTGCATGAGTTCTGATAGCATCACTTCACACAAGGAGGTGGAGAGAGAGGTGAGAGTCAAGTTACATGGTGTAAGATGGTAAGAGCGACAGTAAAAGGATAATGTTAAAAATACACAAAGTACAAGACACACCCACCACACTTTTTCACCCAAATAAGCAAATGTTTGCAAGATGATACATCTATGAAGATATTGTAACGTGACAGATCAATGTAAAGACTCTTGGGATAAAAATGTATTATGTTCTTCACCCTGCTAGATGGTTTAACCTTGGATGTGACTGGCCATGTCTCAAGGCATACCAATGTGTCATGAACACGTGCTGCCTACAGTAACGGTACAACAGTGACCTGCAGTCTTGTAAATACAAATTTACAACACATTTGCAGAATTGAAGATAACAACAATTACACACTCTCGACTACGTTAACTAGCTCATTAGCTAGCACCTGTATCATAGTTGGTGTTAACCATGTTGTGTAACGTCAGCAGCTTCTGACTGAAGCTTGAAATCACAAGCTAACTATACTCTACAACCAAACACTTGTACCAAAGGTTTATTCTTCCACTTGAAAAAATACGTTATTGAATGACGCATTCTGCTGTTAACGAATTAAGTGACTCACTTTTCCTAAAGCTGCCTTATCCTGGGTTTTCTCGGTGACTGTCCTCTTCCACCCCTGTCCGGTTGTGTTTTGCAACGATTCAACACCCGGAAGTTCAAATTTGACTGACTTGACTGGCAACCAACCACAGTCCGATTTTTAATAAGTAGGCGGAACCCAGATGCCTAGGGAGGAGGGGTGTATTCCGCTAACCAATAGCAGTGCAGAATACTAGATGATGGACATCGAAAGCAGGACTGTTGGTCCAATTACAGTCAAGAGGCGGGCCTAAAATGGAACTACGTCTAATGGGAGTTAAGGGGGTGTCGTCGTTTTGGAGGATGCCTACATGCACGTGCATCGAGGTACAGTTACCAAACAAGAGAGGACAAGTACTGTACAGATGTTTTGTAAGCGGTAATATGCAATTACACATTTCAGCTACAATTCAGACATTATGTCCAAAATGTTTGTTCTGTTGTCTACATGTTCCTGTCAGGCCACCCTCTGCTATAAGATGTAGACTTACTGTCCTTGTATGTGAAAACCTTCTTGGCAATAAACCTGATTCTGATTCTGATATATCTGCAGCATTTGTGTATGAAAACATGCTCGTCCAATATGTATTTAACAATGTACCAGCTGTAATAATAGGTCTATTGAGCCAGAGAACTCATTTAAAATGCTGGCACAGAGATCTACTATGCATTACATAAAACATTGCCTGGAAGGCATTAGGTTTTGATACTTTGTATTAGCTAGATTTATTTATTTGTCTCACAATACAATTTGTGATTTCTTAATCTAATTTATGAGTAGTTTAGAGGACACTCAGTTAAGTGGTGGGGATGTCATGCCTGCAGATCCCAATCATGAATGCTATGCAGAAGAAACAAGTAAAATTAAGTAAGTTTGTCAAAAAATGCTGTGAAAATATTGTTGCAATGATAGACTTTTTAAATTACAGAAATTACTTTTAAACAAAACCTAATCACTGTACAATGATAATTTAACTAAAGTTGTCAGTAATGCACTCTGACTAATAGACAATAATTGTAATAATAATTGTCAAATCCCAGCATATCGTATATCTTCCTCGTATTGGCAGAATAGTCAGTTATTTAAAACCAAATTGTAAAGTGTAAAAAAAAGAAAACTAATTAGGACAAAAGAGAGAACATTTTTAGAATGATAATATGGTATCGTCATATAATTACAATATAATTTCACTGAAAATTGATAAATGATAGGCTAATATTGAATTATTAGCCCTACAGACTGATACTGTATGTTACAGAATGTTGGTCTTTTAAGGCAAAGTAACTGAATGAATACTTTTTTTCTGTAAACAGAACAGATTTTTGTTAATCATATAGTAGTCCTTTGCCTCATGATTATCCATAATAGTTTAACAATAATTTTCTTTACCACTACACCACTGACTCCAGAACTCCATGACTATCATGAGTCTGTTTTGCAAAGGATTTGCATGATCATCTCTATCTATCAGAGTGTAATACTAAAGATTAAGTACATCTGACTATGGTTAAAAAAAGTAGACCTTGATGGTGACTTGTGTAATGAATGTCAGTAAGGTCACCACTAGAGAAACACTGTTTGCATGTGGACGGACACACATGCACACAATGCAGTAGTGTCTGGCCCTCTGCTGGACTGACAAGGTGCTGCTCTATGCTTTTGCTTTTCTCCAGAATCTGAAATGCAAACATGTGCAAAACATACTGACCACTGTGACACACATACTGCATTTCTCCACCACCATACATTTTAATGTGTACTATAGATATATGAAGTGTAAAGATAATAGTGAAGAACAGATGATGCTAAAAGATTCTTGGGTGTTTCATTTCTAAAACACAAGCACCTACAGGTTTTGGAAGATAAGATGAAACTTTAATGATCCCTGTTGGCAAACTGGGTCATTGCAGTAAATAGAAACCGTGTAGAAAACTGAATATAGAATTGAAACAAGAATATAACATTGGCACAACATTGTTAATATCAGTGGAATAACAGCAGAACAGAATAAGAGATATTAAGAAAGATATCAAAAAATAACAACAGAAGGACTTGCATAGTGAAAAAAAAATTAGAGTACATGATGAAATTATGACAAAATGTTTATATTATCTGGCCAAAAATATGGAAAATATATAATGCAAAATATTGTTGATGAAATGATGTGAAGACATAAATATGTAGTTTATGAAATAGATGGAGAATGCATACTATTGGTGTATGAGTGTAAATGTGCCTTATAGGTGTATATGGGTTTCCCCACCTGTCTTTGACACAGTGACCTTATGATGTTGCGATTTTACAGTGTGGTCCAGTGTAGTGAGTGTGGGGGGGCAGGGGGCAGTAGAGGGAGGGAGCTGTGCAGACGCCATATATGGGCACACCACCGACTCTGCATTGCTATTGGCTGTGGGCCTTATGCAGCTGCTTGTCAACAAGATGGCCTTCCTCCTCCTGCCGTTTTGACACTGATTATTTTGGTATCCCCGGGAACATACCGTGAAAGCTTGTGTTACTTCTAAATAGATAGTGGGAGAGCGACTGCTCAGACTCCTAACAAGGCGTACAGTCAGCTAGACTTTGTTCAGATAACTGACAGGCACACAAGCCTCGATAGCAGCCGTCACTAGACATGGTTGATAACAGAAAGTAGCTGCTGGCTAATGTCGACGTTAGCCAGCGAGTGAGCTAGCTTAGCTACGTGGACACGGATAGTTAACTCGTGTCACCTGCATTTCACCAGACACACTGGTTTGGTTAGAGCGAAATACAGCGAGGCATCACTTGTCATCGACAGTTTGCAAGTCAAGAAGGTTGTCTGTGGGGATTAGCGCTGCTTAGGTAAGTAGGCTAGCAAAATATAACGTTGAGGGTTTTTTTTATCTTGTTAGCTTGCTAACAAGCGCTGTAATGTTATTATGCAGGTAAGTTGTGCTATCCAGTTAGCAAGCTCGTTAGCTAATGACGGGTCTATTTACTACGTGCAACTAACCATTAATAAACTAGATAAAGTATTAAAGTTACTAGAAGCGTAGTTGGTTTAGGCTTAGTTAGTGTTAAATATTAATAGATTGAAAAACATACTAGGTCCTAACTACTTGACCGATAAGGCACTGAACATTTTACTACGACGTTAAGCTAACTGTTTGCTAGCTGGGTAACCAGCTAACTCAGTGCTTGGTCAAAGACGTTCCATCAGACGTTCAACACATCAGACAATTAAAATTAACCATCAGATGAATATTGTTGTTATTATTTATGATGCTTGTATCACCACACTTGTTGGTTGTCACTGGAGAAGTTGGCATCATTTCAGCTTTTTGTTTTGTAGGGGTTTTAGGTTATCTAAAACAGAACCAGGAAAAGTCATGTTTAAGTCATATGCAGGCCTAGGTTTTCGACCAAGAAATTTCAATCACAGTAAGGACTATAGATTGAGTGACGCTTATCATATTATTGAGTGTTTTGATATTGCATATGCGATAAACTAATTGACGCATTGTATGCCACAACTTAGTTGCTGTTAGGCGATACGGATAAACTAAGATGAACAAGTCAAGAGAGAATCTGTTTTTGGGACAGTGGCATATTAAAATATCACGTTACCATTGCTATAAAATTACCTCTTTTGTTAGGTTTGTAGGAGCCCATTTACATAGAGTACTGTCTGATGTGATATTGTTAGACAATGCATGATGATACACTGTGTTGACACAGTGGCCTTTGTGATTGTAGTATCAAAGCCTGCATCATCAAGTCTAACTTGAGACGATGTTACAGCACAAACACACAGACAGCCCTGCATGGCCAGTCAGCCACTCTAGGTGTCCTGACAGAGAGGCGGCTCTCTGTAATAATGTTCCTAAGCAGACTGCTGGAGTGATGCACTCAGCTCTATTGTTCTGTTGACAGTTTGCAGCAAAGCTGGCCTGCTGGCTGCGCTTCTGTTGCATTGTCTTCACAGGCACACATGCAGAGAGGGAGATTGAGCTAAGACTTTTTGGCATGCTTCGGTATTATCATTCGTCAGCCTTTGGCAGTCTGTCTGAAATGCTGTGAAAAAGAGTGCAGGAGACCTGGAGGATATTATGAGAGGGCTGAGTTGGAGTGGCACTGTTTTCACTGTCAGGCTGACCTTTTTTGTAAGGGTAGCCTTAGACCTATTAGCTGATAGGTTAGGTTTAAGGGAAAACAACATAAACTTTTAAGTCGCAAGCTTTGAAATTGGTGCTCCATTTGCTAATACAGTTTGTTAAATCTGAAATTAGCATTTAGTGGGGATGTGGTACACTATGGCGTTCTGAACTACACGCACATAGTGAAACCATTATCCTGGTGAGAGTGCATGCCAAACTGCGCTTGATTTGTATAGGGAAATGACCCAGTCCAACAGAAGTTCAGTTTTAATGTAATGGGACAAACCTCTTAATCTCTCACTATACAAACAGCAGGATAGTAATTTATCTACACATCAGTACCTTGTTAACGTGTGTATGTGTTGTGTGCAGCTGTGCAGTGAGGATTGTTTGGATTTCCATATTTTGACTGCAGCAGTAATTCACAGACATTTGACTCTGACAGAGCAGTGAGTAATCCATTTGTGTATGTAGAGATTTTTTGCAATGTTAGAAAAACTTAATAAGAATCTTCCACACAGACGAGGAATCATGTACTCTGTATTAGTGACACATAATGTATGTCTGTTAAATAGCAGAACTGCTGCGTCTGGTCTGGTCCACTTAACACTGCTCTTCTTTCATTTTAGACAGATAACTTTTTAGTATGATTTGAACTATTTAGTGTAGCTTCTGTTATAATAGCTTCAGTAGCACCATCACTACACCGTGGTACAGTAACTAGTGTCATCCAGGTTGACATGTCCGTCCTGCTACCTACATTTACAACTGCATAGTTCTGAAGGTGTGGAAATAGTTAAGTAATACATAGAGAAAATGATGATTCCCTCTTGACAGTTAATTTGTCAGACAGCTTGGGTACCTAACGATGCAGACTCCAGCACTATAGTGTTGCTGTGGTGTCGCTGCCGGCTGCCACTGTGCTTGGACAGGATTTGAAGGATTAGGTTGATGCAGAAAGCTTAAAACCAAACCCAAGCCTTGATTTGCAACTGTTTCAAATGAAGAGGAAAAAAAAGTAAAAGTAGCTCATTACTAACTTAAACCGACTGTTGGGGAGTAATGTGGAGCAGTACTGAAAACTGACTGAGAGATGACTCTCCAACTGTGTGTGTGTGTGTAAGTCTCTCAGAAAGACATCTTTTACAGGCATCTGAATTTCTGAGTGTCTGTTAAGTGGTTCATTTCTTGTTTGTTTATTGTTGTTTTTGTTTTTTAGGCTAGCAAGTTTCTCCAACATTTACAGCAGCTGTTTGTCCTAGGCTTCATGGTGGCATTGTTTGTATTGACTTGTAGCTAATTTTGAAGAGCAGCGGAATAATTTCATAAATTTCTCAAACATAAACCCAAAAACTGAGCTTCTGGAAGACACTCTCCAGAGTGGATAGGATGAGAAAATGCTGGTGTGTAATGTGGATGGAGAAAACAAAGCTAAAACGATGATACATCCCTGGGTGCTGTGTAGCAGTAATTTTAAGAAGGCAACATTCTGTCTTATGGCATCAAATCTATATGATCGCACATGTTGAATACCAGTTAATCCGAACACAATAGAAGGGTTGTCATTGATCTTTATATATGTTTACATGTTTATGTTGTTGTCTGATGACATCTCAATCATTAAACAGTGACTTGATCGACAGAGCAGCAGCCAAGAAATTGCTGTTCACCTTGGTTATGTGGTGGAGTTTGTGAATCACCATCATCTGATAATAGAAACTTAAAAACAGTGCTATGACAGCAGTTAAAATGTGTGTTAAACTATATTGAAAAAACACAATATAAGTGCTCATGGAGAGCAGGAGGTGACAGAATGGAGTTTTAACCTGCAGAGACCAACAGGAGTAACCTGGCTGTGAGTGTCCCACTCCTTGCCAAATGTTGGCTGCACTGCACAATTTTATTGTTTGCCAACCAACGGAGGAGGAGGAGGGGGAAGAGATTTTTAGTCATTTTTAAATAGTGTTTTCAGATTGATCTGCTCTAGTGTGGACATGGCCTCTTCTCCCAACCATCCTACGGTCACAGGAAAGTGAGAGTTAATAATTCTGGTCTGTAGTTTGATAATGTGGCTGATAAGTGTGTTTATGTGTGTGTGACTTTGTACAGGAGCGCTGCAGTGGGCGGACCGTCTCTCTTCTGGCTTCCCTCTTATAATACCATCCAATCTGTTATGAGAGATGGATTGTATGATGCAGTGAGAGGGAGGGGAGAAGGAGTTCATGGAAAGGATGTAGAGAATAAAAGTGGTTAAAGAGAGAGAGAGTCATAAAGGGTCATGGAGAGAAATGGCAGTAAAAAAGGTTCACTAGATTTTTTTTCTCACAACAGTATAATCTGCCTGCTCTTAGCTGAGTTGTTGCTGTGTGATTATAGAGGAAGCATTTTAATTGGTTCACCACACTGTGTGGGCGGTGTTTGCTTTTTGCACCTCTCTGAGCCATTCCATTAGTCCAAATGTACAAAGCACCACCCATTCAGTGTGTTAGACAGAAGCACAACAATGATGTTTTAAAGCCTGTGGATTGAAGGAGTCGGTGGATAAAATGGAAAGCAGGCTACTGTGTCGTCAAAACTCAGAGAAACCAATCTTAGACAAATATATCAACCTTTTCAAAATAAGCTTTGTGTTGTGTAATAATATTGTTTAAAGAGCTTTGCATTCATCATGTGAAGCACACTGTGGGATGTTCAAGTGCTGCAAAACTAGCTTGTATTTTATACTCCAGTAAAACACACCCTGCGTGAACTTACATTGGCGTTATTCCTAGCTATGACACCTATTTTATTTTAGACTTTGCTGTTGGTTACCTGCCAATAATGCAGACAACTTTTGTCAAGTTACTGCCACACCCCAAGATGTACCAGGAAATCTGTAAATTTAACACTGTCAAAGAGAAGAGGACAAATTAATCGAAGACACGTGGAAAGGCTATTTTATGAAATTCTCAGTAGAGCTGACTGCATGTCTGGACCTGTAGAGGTGAAGAGTGATACTACACAGAAAGAAAGATGGGACTGGATTGTTTATTGTCATTTATAGTGTATAGGGAAAGTAAACGGCTTGTCAACAAGATGTTGAGCAGAGATACATTCTTTTTGTTGTGCATCGGTACAAAGCCTATTTTGCTCAGTATACATAAAGAGTTACAGAAATTCAAATCACTACTCGTGTAAGGGTTTAGAGTGCTCACCTTTTATCACATCAACAGTTTCCTCAGGATGTTGTGCTTGTCAACACATGGTCTGACACTGTATAGTGCCAATAAGAGAATTAAAAATCATTTATATTGAACTATTTGAAGGCTGGATGTTGGATATTAGCTGGTGAGTGAGGATATTTGAAGTATCTCATATTATTCATACCAGCATACTATTTTAGTATGGACTATCAGTGATGTGTTTTCTGGCTTTTGTCTGGACCAGCAGAACTATAATATTGATGCACAATGGTCTTAGCCTGTTGCAGCTCATCTTAAGTGGGAAATTTTGTATTGTGAGTGAGTATTGTTAGAGTTGTTGAAGTTGAAAAAGAAAAGTCCTGTCTAGTTTAATCATATAATACAGTTTAAACATGTAATGTATAAAGGGTAAAGCTCAGGGACTGGCTTCAAGCTGCTGATGCAGAGGAGGCCTTCAGATCAGTAGTGAGCCAAACATGTTGCTCCATTGCCATTTGTTCCTCTCCTTAAGCATGCCGGCACGTTCCTGGCAGCCCTTACAGCTGGCATAGCTGCAGAAGCAAAGCACGCTGGGTGGACTAAAGGCTTTCCCCCCTAGCCTGTAGCATAGGCTCTTTGGCAGGGAGAAAGGGGTGAGGACAGCTACAGCAGTTACACTACTACCCCACCCCCTCCTGCTGTTTGCTAAAAATAGGTCCAGCATATGCCTGTATGCTCCTCCCTGTGTTGCCTCCTATTAAGCAAGTCCTCTTTGAAGCATGGAGATGCAGGAGAGGAGCAGAGGGGGGGAGAGAGAGGAGAGTCCATTTGGAGCTTTTGTGTTCCATCTTTCATCCCTTTCATCTGCAGGCCGCAGACACCAAACCTGAAATGGAATCCCTTTAATTTGATTTAGAGGCTCCAAAGCGGGGGAGATGATCTTAGTACACAGTAGCAAATGTAATTGCTAATTGAGTTTGGCCAAAGTAGGAGGCAGGCCAGTTGTGATTAGTTCAGTTAGCAGTATGATGATAGTTCTGTTCTCTCCAGTCTAGTGGCTAGGCTGCTGGTGTACAATGCAACACCCTGTCTGAATTGTACCTCAAGGCAACTATTCAATACAGCCTCAATTGGTCATTGATTATCTGAATTGATCCCGGCACTGACTAGCATTGTTGTTCTATATATGAGATATGTTTTCAGTAACTGAGCCTCATTCCTGCCTCCCCGCCTGTACTCCACCCTTTCCTCTTATCTCTCCCTTTCCTATCGATGCAGGTTGTATGCCCAGTGTTGCTGGGGAGCTCGGTGACAGACAGTGCCCATCAGGTTGGCACTGGGGCAGGGAGCCGACAATGAGAGCTCTGGCTCTGGGTGTTCGCTGGCCAGCATAGATGCCGATATGCCCCGGTGGTCCGCATCCTGATGGACCGAGACACCTTCTCCCACATCCGTCTGTGGTGCCCGCGCCCCTTTGGCACCTACTCCCAGAACAAAGCAAGGAGCCCGGGTTCAGGGGGCAGCGGTGGAGGCGGTGGTGGGACAGGGTCCCCCTCCCTCTGCAAGGCTGAGCCCTCTCCAGATGCCAGAAGGACGGTGGATGGAAGTGAAGATGGGGGGATGATAGTGGGGGTGCAGGAAGAGAATGGAGAAGAGGACGATGTGGGCTCAGAGAACACTCCACCCGAACCTGAGCTTGTCTCCAGCTCCCTGACACAGAGCCAGGCCCCTCCTCCCTCTTCAGCCCCTCCCTCGCCACCCTCTTCCGGGTCCCAGATGGAAGATGGCCGCGTGCTGTTAGACACCTGGTATGTCATCAAGCCAGGCAACACCAAGGAGAAGATAGCCTTCTTTGTTGCACACCAGTTCAGTGGAGCAGGCCAGCCCAGACCCAGCGCCATGAAGGTAAGGAGCTGAAACAAAATGTGTGGCAGCCATTTTAGTACCATTTGGTTATTTTTCAACTAAATATTAATTATTTTCCTTCTCCACAGGTTAAAGGTAACTGGGCAACTGACTGCAGTAAAGCCAAAAGACGAAGACGATGCTCATCCTATGACCCTCCAACTCGCTCCCAAGCCTCAGAGGCGCACCCCAGCCATGAGTCCTCCCTTGCACCTCCTAGCCCTGATGAGCCACTTTTAGGAGGGGTGAATGAGACAGACCTGCTGTCGGTGGCAGAGATGGTTGCCTTGGTTGAGCAGAGGACCGCCATGGCCCTCCAGGGAATTGTGGCTGTTCATGGGAACCAACACCACCACCAGCCCCCTACTACCACTCACAGTCAGGGCCTTACCCCCCACCAGCACACCCTACTCCGGGGCACAGTGTCAGATCCCACACCTGTAGTGTTTGTGTCGGACAGCTCAAATGGCCAGCCCTCCAAAGAGGCCCCGGAGTCATCATCTCCCATCCAGACAGACCAGGAGCTGGAGGAGCAGCAGGAGTCATGCAGGGTAGCCCAGGCCATCGCGCACTTTGAGTCCCAGAACCTGGAGAATCGGCTCCATCTGGGCGCTGGTCCTGGAACAGACTCTCCTAATCAAGACAGAGAAAGGGAGTGTAGGAGAGGAGGGGAGTCTGACATTGTAACCCCTCCTCCACCCCCCAGCCACAGCCACAGTCATGGTGAGGTTAGGATAGCTTTCCGAGTGTCAAATCTGGACCCGCGGTCTCAGTTGGAGCCAGCTGGCCGGTCCCGCTGTATGTTTATGAGCTGTGGTGGTGGGGGTAACCAGGCAGCAGCCAGGGCCAAAGAGAAAATCACCTGTGACCTCTACCAGCTCGTCAGTCCCTCATCTAGAGACCCCAGTAGTCTGCTGCTTGCCGCCACAGCTGCTGCCCCCAAACCAGATGGAGACCTCCATCACCCAGACAGGCAGGCCTGTGGCAGCCCAGATCCAACCCAGGAGCTTTCCTCTGGGGAGAAGAAAGCTGTGGGTATGGGTAGGGAGCGAGTGACTGGCTTCCACGTGGAGGTGGTGGTGACAGGTGCTGTGGACCAATGTGTGTTTTATGGCAAGGACAGTACAGAAAATGTGCAGGAGGAGACAGTGTGTTTTGCTATGCCTAGTGGAGGAGGGGGTGGTGGAGGTGTAGCCAGCGCCACTGACCCTTCATCAGATGATCCCCCTCCTGGACAGCTCTTCTTCCTTCAGCCCCCACGAGGCCCTGAGGACGATCTAAAAGGAACAGGCAGTGGGTCGGGAATGTGCTCTTTGGACTGTGCCAACAACAATGGTCCTGGGGCGGGGGTGGGAGTGGGCTCAGGGGAGCGGGCACCTCGACCAGATTCTCCCAGCGTTGGGGAGGACTGTTCAGACCCTTCGCTGTGTCGCCTCTACCGCCACGTGTCCCACGACTTCCTGGAGATCCGCTTTCAGATTCAGCGCCTACTTGAACCGCGCCAGTACATGCTGCTGCTGCCCGACCACATCATGGTCAACATCTTCAGCTACCTGCCAACACGCTCACTGGCAGCCCTCAAGTGCACCTGCCACTACTTTAAGGTGCTGATTGAGACATATGGGGTGCGGGCAGTGGATTCACGCTGGAATCAAGACCCTCTCTACAGGGATGACCCCTGCAAGCAGTGTAAGCGGCAATATGAACGCGGGGACGTTTCCCTGTGCCGTTGGCACCCCAAACCTTACCACCACGACCTGCCTTATGGACGTTCCTACTGGATGTGCTGCCGGCGTACAGACAAGGACACACCAGGCTGCCGTGTTGGGCTCCATGATAACAATTGGGTCCAGCAGCCTGCTGATGGCTCTCAGCCCATTCGCACCAAGAGGGAGGACAGGAGGGAGGAGGCCAGGTAGAGAGGAAAGAGTACACCTCACACAGACCAACTCTCATCTCCTCCTGCTTACCTCCTGTGTTCTCCCTCTCGTCTCTGTTCAGAGGACGAACAGGGGAAATGAGGAGTACAAGGAGGAATCAGCACTCCAGGACTGTTTTGTTTTTCTTTGCTCCAGCACTCCCTTCTTGTACTTGCCCTCAGTGGAGGGCGGTTGAGAGTTAAAGAAGGAAGAGAGGTGTATCACTCTCCTTGCCTTTTTTTCAAGTCCTGCAGAATCCCTCTCTCCCCCCACTGTGCTCCAGAGTGGCACCTTTTTAAATGTTTGCTTACCAGGGTTGGGGTCCTCTCCTGCTGCTGTCGGTCAGCTCTCTTTCTGCCTCTTACTCATCCGGGTTTCTGTCTAACTCCGTACATGGTTGTTAGGTAATTCATGTGAAAAC
The DNA here is from genome assembly GCA_008360985.2 of Macquaria ambigua. Taxonomy (NCBI): domain Eukaryota; kingdom Metazoa; phylum Chordata; class Actinopteri; order Centrarchiformes; family Percichthyidae; genus Macquaria; species Macquaria ambigua. Next base: position 298,675 of record VMKM01000234.1, on the reverse strand, counting down.
TTTGCAGTGTATTTGATTGAGATTAGCATTCATAAAGTGACGCATAGAAATGTAATGCCCTAGAGCCTGCTTACTGTTCCCAATACTTGTTCTATGTTCTGTGTTGTACCACAAACCTCCATGTTAGCTGTACAATGGTGCTTCAAGGAATGAGCTGTACTGAGTCCAACAGATGTAAAAGTTTTCAGTGGTGGAATGTTCAGCGTTGCTATAGAAATGTGATTGTATAAAGCAAACTTGATTTTCCGTTGAACAACATCACCATCTGTACCTGTCTTACGCCGTGCGTTTCTATTTCTCTGAATGTGCTGTAACGTTGTACAATGTTGATTAGTCCCCTGATAATGCTGCTGAAATCATTGCCTGTGTCACTGATATTAACTCTGAAATAGCCATACCATTGGTTAATGACAGGCACAGTCTCACCATATTAGCCAGTCTCACTGGCCACTGAGGCCTGTTGTCATTGTTTCAGAGTGGACCCTAACCTTGCTGACCAGCCATAAAGAGGAGCCAACGAGTACTTTCTGGTTTACAGAGAATTATGGGAGATGGACTTAATTAAGACCAGTGGGATTGAATGGGATTAAAAAGAGAAACTTGATGTCACTTTGGAAAGGCCTGATGTCACTTTGTATGGATTGATTGACTTGCTTGTTTGCCATTTTGTTTTGTTTTTTTGTTTGGCTGTTTTATTGGGGTGTGTGTCAGAGAATGTTTGCTGTTGTATTTGCTTTTATTCTTGAGGACTGTGTTCTCCCTGTATCAGTCTGTCACCCTACTCAACCTGCAAAGGTGTACTTTTTAAATACTCCATCTTTGTTTTAACCCCCAGCTCTCTTCCTTTCCTCCTCCCCTCCGTCCTCCGATTCGGCAGAGGGCAGTGTTTGCCAAAGCCGTCATTCATGCTTCGAAGCGGGTGAAACCACAGACCGCAGACACTCTCTACACCAGCTTCCAGCCTTAAAAGCCCCTACCTCTTACCCACCCTGCAGGAGATTGAGGCGTCGGATACCTCACGGATGATCAAGAGTATTGGGAGTTGCACAGGACCCTGTAAGTGGCTAGATTTCAGATGCTCGATAGACTCCATCCAGCTCTACTGGATCCACCCATTACTCTTTGTGTGGGAGTTTAAGATGAACAGTGCCTGGTGACGGCTCTGACTCTTCATTCTTGGAAAAGCTTCTCCACCCCCACCCCCCCGCGCCCCTGCAAGCTGACAGACTGGACGTTAACGGACTGATGTAATGAATGATGCTGAAACTCTGCATGGAGGTGGGAAGAAGGTTGGGTAGTCATGGGAGAACTCTGTAGGTTCCAGACATGTACAATGCTAATGGGAAATATCTGCTTAAATAAAAACCGAAGTGATGATTAAAACTGGAAATCTGAATCACTACCTGGTTTGTGTGGTGTCTGATAAGTAAATACCAGGTCTGCAACCACTGATGGCTTTAAAGCTGTTCATTTAACAGTGATTGATTAAATCATTTGTCCTTTATAATGACAGTAACAATGCTTATCACATCTTATCAGAGCTGAACCAACAGCCAAAAACAACAGCTTTCAAGACTACGATATGGGACAGAAAAGCAAGCAGCAGTGTATAAATATCTTGACTTGACCATTGACAATCTAATGATGTATCTTGTGCCTTATTAAATGACCGAGCACAAGTGAATACAAATCAGAAACTGCATTGACCCAGGGGAACTACAAATGCACATTAGCCAACAACATGCACTGCTGAATATTCATTAGTGTTTGATGCGCTCTTAAGTCTCTTCTATAGTCTGTAGGTGTGTGCTGACTCCCCTTTTCATTGATTTCTTGAGCCAAAGTTTTAAAAGAATTCAAAAAACTTTAAAAACAAATCTTAGGGCGACTTGAGGCTTTATTGAGTTTTACATTTTACCTGGCTTCCAAATTATAATTTCTGTCTTCTCACACCTTTTATTTCAGTGCCGGAAGCAGGCTCAGATTGACTTGGGATTGAATCAGATTGTAACAGTATACAGTAATGGCATTGTAACTTGATAAAACATTTTTATACTGCATTACACATGCTCTTAAAAACTAGAGAAATGCAGTGAAGGATCACAACCCATAATGCTCTATAGAGAAGTGAGACTGTTGGTAGTATATTTGCATGACTGCCTATTTTAAACCTTTTTCTAATTGCAAAAACGTCTCAATGATTTGCAGTGCAGTGACAAGGAATTGCCAACAGATGGCAACTTTGTTGTATTTATCTCTGAATCCTTTGAAGATTGACTTACTGTATCATCCCAACAAAGTGATTAAAACCAATCGCATCAAGATATCAACTCACATTTTAACATTCACTTTCAACTAGAATTAAAAGGACTGTTAAGCATAGTAACCCCACATAAAAACTGCTACAGCCATCATAATGAGAGCATTAGCATCCACGGTGTACTTCCACACCAGGTTCTCGCTGATGTCAGGCAGCTTCTCGGGTGCCTCAGGCACGTCTACCTTGTGGTCCTGGGAGCCGCCACCCCCGCCACAGAACCGACCAACCAGGCGACAGATACCAGGCTTTTCTTCCTCTGCAGCCACTGAGAGGAAGAGGCAGGAGTGAGTACTTTCTGTGAGTGTATGTTCTATTTGTCTGTCTTTGTGGCTTCCTTTCTTTCTTACCTGCACCGCTGTTGTTATTCTCCCTCATCCTCTCCTCAGCCTCTCTCCGGGCTCTTCTCCCTTTCTCCTCTTGCTCCCAGTCCAAATCCTCCCTCTCCTCTTTGGAGTGACGCAGGCTGAACACCAGACGATGGAGCTGAAAGGAAAACAAGAGACACAGACAGATTTTCTCTTAAATGCCGGCAAGTTTGCTTAATCCGGTTGCAGATTAGGGTTCTCAAAATCTTTTAATGTAATGGCCCCTTAATGAATAAAGTTTTGTCTTAAGAAACTTAATATGACATGTTACACGAACTTATGGGGTGAATCAGTGCATCTGTGAGTACAGTAAGTAAGAAGTCACTTACATGTTGATCCTCTATGGGCTGGGTGCAGTAGCTGACCACCAGCACCAGCACTGACGTACAGAAGAAGAGTATGATTGCAAAGTGGAGGTAATGGATCCCACACACCAAGAAAGGGCAGTTAGAGGGGAAAATACAGCTGCCAGTACCGAACCAGAACTCAGGCAACATCCGACACAGACCCATCCCCAGGCCGCCTATCAGGCCCCAGAACGCACCCTGGAGGTGAAGGCAGATGGAGAATCAAATGTTCTGCTGATGTGATATCACCAGGTGGTTCATCCATGGTAATATATGATTTAATATGATAATATGTAACCATGTATGCATATGTCGTCTCACCGTTTCATTGACCCTCTTAACAAACACAGCCAGGAAGAAGACTGAGGCGATAGGCGGAGCCAGATAGCTTGAGACTGACTGGATGTAATCAAACAGCTGACCGCTCTGAGCCGCCTGGACAACTGGGATCCAACAGATGCTGACGGCCACGATGCACAGAACCCAGACTCTAGTGAGGAGAGGAAAATTCAGAAGAAGAAAGATGGGAGGTTGGTGATGCGTCCAGTCCTATCCATATCAATTCACAGTATCATACATTCATACACTTTGGAATCAAAAGATGAACTTCTTTTAAAGACATAATCAATGTATAATCGGTCAAAACTGCACCATCTTTTCATCAGAAGCCCTTAATATAAACTCTTGTTTTAAAGTTGAAAGGTACAATTAGCACTTCCATCCTGGGTTTCAGCTGAGAAATTCAGTCTACTTATCTTAATGGCATTTCATTGGCCACACTTTACCTACAAAGGTTCCATTCGGCAATGTGATATCTTGTCTATAATAAGGGAGGAAATGGGGAACATTAGAGATATTTTGATCTGTCCAATTTCAAAATATTTAATGGCAAAATATGTGCATAGCAAATTGTTTGGGGATAATGTGTTTTTTCATCATATGATCTATGATTTTCATCATACGCTGTAGGTCACAGCGTTGCATCGTTCAATTTTTTGGGAGCTTGCAAAATTCAGTGTGCAGACTACCTCTCCTTTTCAGGAGTGAAAGTAGTCCAGTTACATACGGTTTGTTGTAGGTTAGCACAAGAGAAAGGCAGATCTATGTGAGAAGAAAGACAGAGTTGTAGAAATGCAAAGGATTTGAATGCCCGGACGTTTAAGGTAACATTTGTTTACTATAACACCGTCCATTTACCTGCCTACAATAATGAGCTCGCGCTCGGTGGCCTGTGGTCTGATGCGAGTCCAGATGTCCATGGTGAACAGAGTGCTGCTGCTGTTAAAGATGGAGGCCAAAGAGGACATGAGCGCAGCCAACATCACAGCCAGCATCAGGCCTCGCAAACCTGCACAGAGAGATGGCAGGAAGGAAGGTGGGTGAAAGAAGACAGGGACAGAGAGAAGATCGGAGGAAGTTGGCCAAGAAGGAGGAAGGAGTGGCAGGTTGGGAAGGGAAGGGATGAGACATGTAAGGTAAAACTTCTCCTCCTCTTCTTTTTTAAAGGCAGTCATTGTCACAGTGTGTGTCCTTACCATTTGGCATGATTGACACCACCAGTTTAGGATAAGCAATGTTGGAGCAGCCCACCTCAGTCCCACACACCCTCTTACACACCTCAGGGACAACACAGCCAACCTCTTCTGCAGGTGGATGGAAACACACACACACACACACACACACACATACACACACTCTGTAAAGATATAGATTTCTATATATAAGTCAGACATTTACTTAATAAAAGTACAACCTTGGGCTTTATACACGACAGTTAACTAAACACACCTCTGGTATCTACTGCAGAGCTACAATATTGTACTATTTTCTTTTGTTTTTGTCAACCCCCCTTAAATGGGATTTGACAGGACAAGTGTAAGCCACAGACCTGGGTAGAGGACTCTGCTGATCATGCCGGGGAACACCATGAGGAACATTGGCAGCAGTTTGAGGTAGCCACACATGATGCAGCCGGCCTTCACATGGGTCAGACTACAAGCCGCAAGGCAGCGCTGGACTATCACCTAGAGATAAACAAGACAGGATAGATTATTTTGTGTTTGCACTCATCATGTGAGAAATGTTTCCAAATAGCAGGGCAGGAAATCTAGGTTTATAGACTTTGGGTTCAGTTTGTGAGTAAGCATTTGGCTAGAAGCTGGTTGACACATGTATACCTTGAGCACTACTACCAGCTCAATGTGTCACTTTCTTCCCTTTCCTTATCCTTGAATTTCCCCTTAAGATGAAGAAATTAAACCAAAACATTTCAACTGATGAGGTCAGACTGAGTGGGACACTCACCTGGTCTGTACACCAGTACCAGCCTCCTACTATAGCAATCCCAAACACCACTCCAGGCCAGGGCAGGTCCCCTGTGGTTGGGTCCCTCAACAGGCTGAAGGCATCCTGTCTGGGGGTGTAGCAGTGAGGAGAGATGTTGTAGCGCTGGGGGTCCATGGAGGAGAAATTACTTGGCATAGCAGAGCTGTATTTGGCCAGCAGAGTGCTGTAGCCTCCTACTTCAACAAAAGCTAGAAGTGAAAAGGAGAAGGAGTTCTTTGTCAATTAAAGGGTCGGTTCAGACAAATTACAGAAAGGCATATGTTATGTCTTTCCATGCCTAGTTTGATGACACTCAGTTCACCTCCAAGTTCCATTCAACTCCCTTAAATTCAGGTAGCAGCATGGTATGATATGGATATTCCTGTTCCTACAATATTAACACACATGTTTTTTCCTACTCAGCTCAATAGTCCAGAACTCTCTTGTTGTCTGATACTGTCCTAACTGAAGATATGAGTCAGCTGCGGAGTCAGCACTATCTTCTTAACGCATCACCAATTTGCAAAAAATGTGGCTGTTTTTCCTGTTTTTGCCTCCTCCACTGGTTTCTCTCCCACTTTTATCTAGTCTGCCTCCTTCTTTGACTTTGTCAGTAATCTACACCAGGATTAGAATGATATATATTGATCTTTTATGAAAAAAAAATCAATAAGGTTGTAGGCAGCGGTTGTTGTTGTGTCAGCTGGAGGTGGAGAGTTTTGTGGCTTTGCAGTGTCAGCATACTGTACACCGCTGCAGTGAAATGAATGATTACTGACCCTGGTTAATCTCTTTCCTGTTGTGAAGCTGCTGGGGAGGGAGTCGAGGGACTGACCGAAGCCAAAAGCATGAACTGTGTGTAGTGTGAATGAAAGACGATTGAATATGATGCTGTACAATTTTGACTTACAGAAGCCGGTGAGGACGAAGGCCCCGGCAATGATGACAACGGTCTGAACTGTGTCAGTGTACATCAGAGCAGCCAGGCCACCTGGTAACACACACACACTCACACAGCTTAAATTACACTAACAGAAATCTTGACATTTAAAGGGGTACTTCAGAGATTTGGTATTGCACCTCCATAAAGTTAGGGGACTTGCAGGAGACAGGTTTTAAAAAAGAATGGTCAAAATTGAAGCATCAGATATCCTGTTTTTTAGTCCCAACCTCCAAAGACACTACATTCCTACATTTCCCACAATGCAACAAACATCGTCTTTTCATTTAACCCTCTCTGCCCACATCTTTCAAACTCCACCCCTCGCAGTTTGTAACGCAGGTTTTCTGTTATAAATTTGTAGTTTCCAAGCCCAAGCCAAGATAACCCCGTTGACATCACTATGACATCATCAGGGTTATTTTCTCAGCTTTAAAAAAAAAAAAGCATTATAGATAACTTTATGGGACAGGTTCAGTACATACATACACAAAACACACACATGTGCATGCATACCTGTCACAGTGTACAAGGCTGTTATTAACAGAAGGGTGATGACGGCCACGTAGATGTTCCACCCTAACGCCTGCTGGATAAACACAGCTCCTGAAAACATATCCACCTGGAGAGAGACAGAGGGAGGGAGTGAAGGAATGAAGAAAGAAACACAAACGGTATGTTTTTCTTACTGTGTGCTCTCAGACAGGATGACTCACTGAGATCTTGGTGAAAATGTAGAGGAACAAAGAGATAACGGAGAGGTAGAGGCTGATCCTGGTCCCTCCGAACCTCTTCTTCAGGTACTGGGGCATCGTGATCACCTAACACACAATATAGGAAATTACAGAAGTCATCGCAGCAGGGAATGATACACTTGTTGATGCTTGATGCTGAAATGACACAGCCCATGCAGCCTGAACAACTTACTCCAGCTGTGAGGTAGACAGGTACAAACAACCAGCCCAGCAGCAGCACGATGAACAGAGCCTGACACATTACATAAACAACACACAGTAACGTATGACATGTTAGACCACGCCATCTTCCAGTCCACTGTGAGAGACCATTACCATGTGACACTGTACATTACAGTAGATTCAGGTGGTCAATTGGCATCAATTCAGTTTTAAAATGAATGGGATTTGTGCACAATCACTTAAACTGTAGAACTGTGCAAGCTGTGAGTATACAGTGTGACTTACATTCCACTCAAACCCTCCCACGGCGATGCCACTAGCTGCCCCAGTGCCTGCCAAGCCCACAAAGTGACCACTACCAATGTTGCTGGCAAACAGAGACGCACCAACCTGAATGAAAGAAGAACACAGAAAATCACTGAAAAAACATCAAAACCAAATCCAAACAAATGAAGACTTACAGGAGTACAGTAACATTATACAGTATGAAGACTATGACCCGATATGCACAAAGAGCACAGTAGAGTGCATAGTGAAGCATATTAACCCAACAAGAGTGTCAAAATCGAGCCATATATTGCCCCTTTTCTGGAAGGAAGACTTTGTTGCTTTGTTGTATAACTGGTATTTGGATGAACTTTGCCTCCACATCCTTTCTTCCATAACAAGAAGTGATGAACCTTAAAATACTCCTGCCCCCTGAAAGTTCAAGCAGACTGATACTGAAGTAGAGCCTGACCGATACTGGATTTTTTCAGGCCGATACCAATTTGAGAGTTGAAAAAAAAAAAAAAAAGATTTTTTACATACATTTTTGATAAGGATTCCCTAAATTGTTTTTTAAAGACGTGTGCTGAGCAGGACATTTTACTTTGGCATAAATTTCTGTACCATAACTTCTTATTATCAGCCAACATATACACTGATACTAACAATCTATATATTCATCAGTCTAGCTCTACATTGAACTCACCGGCCACCAGGTCATGGTGCGCCCTGCCAAGAAATATCCTCCAACTGTCCCACGTTTGGTCCGAAACATGGACTAAAACACAAACACGACAATTCTGTTATCCTCACAAACCAAACGCAATGTTACGTGCGTCTCCCTATAAGTAGAAGTACGTCACATAAATATTTTATGGTGATATATGTTTTTTATTCAGTCATTACACCCTCCTGATAATTAGACTCTGTACACAGGTGCACTCACCCAAATGCCGACACTAATAACCATGATGAAGTATCCAGCAATGACGGTGATGTCTGCTGGGTTGTTGATGGTCGCTTTGTCTGACGAGGAACTCTCCATTGCTCCACTTACACCTGAATACACTTTACTTAGCTTCCTATACTAGGCAGCCTGCCTTTGATTTATCTGCAGCTTTGCTTCTAATAAAGCTTGGTGCCTAAAAATAAAAATCACCTTCACCTGCAAAAACACCTAAACTTAGATATCAATATGACCAAGTGGCTACAAGAAGAGAAATACTGTATCTGTACAAGACAGATGCATAGGCAGTACATTTGAGGTGGTCAGTCCAAGTGAGAACTTTGGCCAGCTGTGACAATGGGTAGATTCAGCAGTTTATTAAAGTGTAACTACACCCTCAAATTCTGCTAGAACCCTCCCTCCCAGCATATTTAACAAATGCAATGAGTGAAGGAATGACTGTAGGAGGCGTGGCCTCGTGGCTACGTAGTGTGTGGGTCAGGGGACACAGGTGAGACTTTTATATACATTTCATGACATAGACAGGTCCCAACTTGTTGACTCTATGTCAGCATTGGCCTCGCAGGTTCAGGGCTGATATAAAACAGTAGATGGCGTGTTGAGCCATTTTCAACTCATGAAATGCTGCTTTTTATACATTTGATAAGAAATGTCAATATTAACATCAGCGTTAATGTGTCTTATCACAGTAGTCATATCATTTAGTTTACAGCTCATAAAACACATTTAAGTGTGCAACACCTCTTTAATTAGAGTAATTATTAACACCAAACCATGAAAAACAGGGTTTCAGGCATGTAGTTCCACTGGATATTCAACATTTTACATGCAGAAATGTAGACTTGTATGTGTTGTCGGCCTCTTTTATGCCCAAACAGCTACTGTGTGTGCCCCCACCGTAAAAATGTTGATTAGCCAACGAAACTTCATCAAAAGTTCTTGCAGTTGGGAAAAAGTCACCAGTAAGAACACACGTAAGCAAATAGTCCTTTAATCATTTGAGAGCACTGCTTTCATCAAAACATCCATTTGCCTTTCAGTTCACAAACTTCATTAGATTGTACAAACGAGGGCAGCTTCACTTCTCTGAGTGGACACAGTACATGTGTGTGGGTGTGTGCAAAGAGCTTGTGCTGGACAGATTTACGCCTCGGCATAGAAAACATGCATGCGCACACAATCACTTTTCACGTCATACAAGCTGTAAGCACACAAGGGAAAGAAAATCACTTCATTTGAAATTTCAAGGTGAAAACAATTGAGCATGTTATTTGGTGTGACGTGACTTTTTCTAGAAGCACAAACTGAAGCCAACGAAAATGACAAAAACAACCCCTATATTTGTTGTGTTTGACTAGTGAACATACTAATGAAACAAAGCTCAAAAACCTTACTGATTAAGGATTTCTGCTTTTGATCCTTTTAATGCATTTTGGTCAGACTCACAGGGTAGGGTCTAGATGGTAACCCTAGATTTGCGAAACTTGAGAGATTTGTGAAACAGTCGCAGTTTGGTTAGTTAGGCACCAAAACTACTTGGTTAGGGTTTCTGGCAGAAAGGCTTTCTAACAGGAGACTCAGTTCAAGTGCGAGAGTTTCGCAAATCAAGGGTTGCCATCTAGACACGACCTACACACAGTTCATGTCATACACAACAGGTATGAAATGTCACCTATCCCTCTTACTATTCATAAACTGAGCCTGTCACTGTCTGTGTACAAGAGTGCAGCCCCAGGACTTGGAGATCATCATGTCATCAGAGCCCCTCCATCTAACCCTGCCTCCCCCCTGCTGTATCTGCCGATGGCACTGGTAGAGAGAAAGGCAGGAAAGAGCACAAGTGATGACAGATCAATACACCACTACTGATCCAGAATCTTATCAGGAGTTGGGTGACGAAAATATTGATTGATTTGGTGTGTTAACTGCATATAGGGGACTGAAAGTATGCAATGAATTGTGCATTTAAAAAGACTTAATTTGAAGAGTAGACATCACAATGTGATAATCAAGCTGGTAGCTGTGTCACTGAGGATTTCTTATGCTCACTATAAATTACTTGACCGTGGTGTTAAACATCTGCCGTTACCGTAAACTGGGGAAGTTCCACTATTCTGTTCTTAAAGAAGACTGAGTCACTGTAACATTTTGGAAAGTTCAAGATGGGAGGGTGGTTTGACTCAAAATTATGAAATGTACTTTTGATTCTATCGGTTGGTTGATTGATTGATTCAGTCTAGTGAAAGTGGAAAGTTGAGTTATGAGGCTAACCTCACTACAGTCTAATTTGGGTGTTTTCTGGGGGGGAGCAATGACTTTGGCTTTAATGGTCTGTTTTACAGTTACAAGATGTGAAAAAGCCTCTCATCTTCTCACCAAATGAATGCTTTGCTCCGACTGCCATTTATTTACTGCTTCAGTAAACTTTAATAAATCCACTTTGCAGGTCTTGGACCTTGAGTTGAAAAAAAAAACAAAACACGTTTAACTATTTTGCCATTACAGAAGCACATCCTCCTGTATCCATCTTAATTTCCTGTTTTAGGCTGATAGAGTCTAGATACTGTAAATACACTATCAATGTAAATCTAAAGTTACGTCTGAACACTAATATCTGGCCTGCAGTAATGGAAGCTTTGATTGTTAAGATGGTGAGCAGCAGGTTCTGACTGAAGTAACTCCAAAAATAATTCCCTGCTGCGTTTCATCATTTGAAACCCACTCATTTTAATGTCATAGAAGTATTTGATCTTCTCTATATCTGACTATATTTTACACCCTCAGTTTCATGAATTAGAGTGCCTCCATAATGACAAAAAAAGAAATGGTAGCTTGCAATCTGATGACAACGCTGGTAGAATTCTACCTGTTTCAGACACAGCTGGCAGTGTTTTTCATGTGCACAGAAGAAGTATCTGGAAAACCCAAGAAAAAAAGATCACAGAACCCACAGTGGCTTACAGCAAAACAATGTGCTTACATTTCTGGGCAAACTTTCTGACCATTCATAAACTCAGAATTTAAGAATGAAGATGCTTTAAGACCTGCAGTCACTTTCAGATCTAAAACACATCTGCTCATGTTTGACAGCTCTGTCTAAGCCTGTAGTGCCGTCCTACAGGAAGCAGTCAGGGCAAAGGTTAATAACAAAAACCTTTCAAATACATTTCAATAAATTAGGTGCTGTGCTAATGTGTTCAGATAATCCACAACCTCCATGCCAGACACATTCACTCCAGTCCTGTGGCCGGAGCAATTAAAACAAAAATGTCATTTTGACATGGCTGCTGAATCAAGTAAAGACAACTGTTCACCTGGCGTGAAGATTTAGGAAAGGTGTTGGACAGAGAGGTAGTCTGGACACAAGGATACTATGGGTCATCTTTCTGTCCAAATACTTAAGAATGCTAGCTGAAAAGGACAGTTCAAGTTTTTCTTTGCAGCACACCATCATGAACATCTACCAAATCCCTCTGACGATGGCTTTTCTGTACTTAAAGCACACATTGTCATATATATTGATATGGAAGATGGTGTTCTGCCTATCCTCTTTAATGTTTTATCCAGCTCTGTCTGCACATTTCCCCCACCGCTATGTTCCACTTCTCTGAGGCAGGACCTTTATAAGAGCATTTAAGAACACCGAACATAAGCACAGTTTCTAAGTAAAAAGACACTCTCTGGTCTGTGTTTAACACATTTTTGGGATCAGTTGGGAGGGATGTGACTGCCTGCATAGTGAGACCAAGCGGGGCTTTGCAAGAGTTAAATCTAGAGATTTAAATATAGTCTCAAGACACTGGGCAGACACTTTTATTTTTTTCTATTTTGTCATAGTCGATACAAAACAAAATAACTGAGGGTACAAGTAAAAAGTGTCTACATGTCTACAGTTTTATGGAAAATGTGTGTTTCCTATGATATGTTTCCACTCAAGTCAAGTTTATTTGTATAGCCCTTAGTGGCAGTTTCAAAGGGCTTTACTGGCCCATATTAGACAAGAAACAAGGTTTAGGCAAATGAAGTGGAACATGACATGATGGTCAGAAATGTGCCAGTATCCTTGTGTCTAAACTAAACGCTGCTGAGACAATTCACATCAGTGAAATGGTTTCCAAACAGCCTTAAAAATATTACACCAGCAAAAAACTGAAAATAACATACTTTAGGAAAACAATTAAAAAGGCCCTTTTCTCTCTCAAAGGACTGTACTGTTCTGACAAAGAGTGGATTAGGTTACATTCAGGTGCATGTTGCCTGACTTTTGTCCTGACCTTTTATCCCTCATACCTTCCATAAGATCTGTCTGCATTATAGGCCTACTCTGTGGCTGCACTCACATTGTATACAACGGCCTCTTCCTTGTGACTTCATCTCAACACCAACATTTCATGAGGTCAAGGAGGAGCGAACTCAAACCCAGCCTGGAGCTCATCTCTGTGTCACATGAACAGCTGCCTCGACTTCAGTCACACTGGTCCCTATCAAGCTAGTCAGCGGCCTTCTTGCAGTTTTCTTTGGCTAGTCTCAGTCTGGACAGGATGTGTTTCTTAGGGAACTTTAAAGTGGTACACCCAAACTGGCTCACCCCTCCAGTGTCTCCAGGGAGTTTCTCACGTCTCTGGACCCAGCTGCGCCAGCCGGGCTTCCAACAATACACACTGTCATAGAACCGTGAGCCATTTTCCCCACCCAGCACATAAATCCTGCGTTTCCACCTGGCCACGCCCCCAGCTGCAATCCGCCGCGGCAGCCCAGGAAATACCACAGGGCTTGGGGCTCGGTCACTTCCACCACCTGCACCCCCGCGCTGCTCCGCGGTGACCATCACCCCTCCCCCAGTCACCTCCCTCTCTACTCCAGACCCCCTGCCCTCTCGGAAAAACAGAACACGCCCAGTGGCGTCTAACGTCTCCAGATTGGTATAGTTTCCATCCAGAAACTTGGTGGTATCCCTCATGTAGCCCCCAATGGCACAGACTCCTCCACGCACTGCCACTCCTCCAGCGAGGCAGGTGGCGCCAGAGTCCAGAGCCACACGTGTCCAGCAGTCTGTTAGGGTGTGATAAATAAGCACCCCCGAGTGGACCACAGCCCGGTTCTGTTCAAGTGTGGTTCCACCCAGAAGGTAAAGCCGCCCACGTAGCGCTGAGCAGGCGAAGGCGCGCAGAGGGAGCGGTAACCGAGGCCCCGGAGCCCACTGAAGTGTAGTCAGCTCCAGGGTCTCGCTGGAGTCCAGCAGAGCTGAGCGGTTACTACCACCCAAGGCATAGAGTGACTCTCCACAGCCCAGCAGGCCTAGCATAGCCCGGGGCTGGACCATCGAAGGCCGCTCTATCCAGCGGTCCAACACTGCATCATATTCATGCACGGCTGCAGACACAGAGCCTGTCCGCAGGATCCCACCTGCTACAAACAGCCGGTCGCCTACAGCCGTACAGCCGGGACTGACCAGTGAACCCAGCGCTGCTAACTTCTCCCACTTTCCTGTCCGAGGATCAAAGCAGTCCACTGTGTAGTCTCTTGCAGCTAAATTCTCATCTTCCCGAGGTGTCAGGTCCACACAGACAATCTTTTTCTCAAACATGCCCTCTCGTGGTCTCAGAGGCCCCCCAAGGCCCTCACCAGCTGCAGCGGGCCCCAACTCCTGGCTCAGTCTTCGGCTCTCCTCCTGGGACAGCAGCCCCGGCCGCAGGTGGTGAAGTAGCGCTGGCATGTGGGCGTAGCGATCCAAGGGCTGGTGCTCCGCCCAGCGGCGTGCCGCGTCGTAAACCTCCGCTTCGGAGTCCACCCCCAGACGGTCAGAGCTCAGGAGGCTGCCTAAGGTGCCGTGGTCCAGCAGGAGGAAGTCTTTCTGCCGGGCCACCCGGGGGAAGTGCTGTGCTACCAGCCGCAGGGAGGCACGCAGCAGCAGCTGGTCGTGGTGAGAGCGAGCCAGAGAGTACATCCCCAGGCAGTTATCCACTGAGAGGTGCTCAAATAGAAACCTGGAGATCAGAGAGGAGAGAAAGACAGAGGGAAAATGAGACAAGAGGGTTTCATATTCAGAAGCTGGTTTGTTAACTAAAACCTAATGTCAAAGTAAAAATATAGCCGCCTGAATAGTAAAGTCTAATAAATAAGGCTGTAACCTTGATCATCTTTTATACAGCAGATTTACCTGGAGCACAGGTCTTGAAGGGGCATGACCTGAAGCCGGTTGGCAGCCACAAACAGATCCTCAGCTGTGTCCAGAGAGAGCCCAGCCTCACCGGTGTACACAAACTGGATGACAGTCTCCATGACAGACGGCGTCACTTCCTCCAGTCGGATCTCAGTGAGACGGGACTCAACCAGAGGGCTGGTGAACATGGCCCGAAAGTACGGGCTCACGGCTGCTAAGAGCACTCTGAGGGGAGAGAAGGACGGCAGATAGAAGATAACTGCTTAAGTGGAGGATATGTCAATTCATTCAGCGAGCAGAAGACAGTTCTACATTTTACAGCGTGTAGTTTTTGTCTGTACTCACAAGAAGTAGCTCCCTGTCAAACCAATGTATCTTTCACCTCTTTGATATCAAACAAAGGCTGAAAACAGCTGCTTTGCATTCCATGTTATAATAGGTGGTGAAATTATTATTAAATTAATCTGTAATTCAATTGGAAGAAAATTAATCAATGATAATTTTGATAATAAATATAATAAATAATAAATGCTTTACATAATTTATCAAAAAAAATTAAATATTTGGTGGTTGTAGTTTTAAAAATTCTCAATTTCATATAATTGTAAATGGAATGCTTCTTTTGACTGGTGGCAAGACAGGAATAAAATATTGATTAGTAAAAAAGTCATCCATAATTGAATGATAGTAATAATATATGTTGCCTGCAGCCCTGGCTGAAATGCTCTTCCTAATTTCTAGACAACAAGACTTCATCAATGGGTTGTTTTTTTTTACTCTTTATCAGCTTCTTTGTAGGATATGGCAGTCATACCTGTGGCACATGAACTTCTTTCCCTCAACAAGCAGAGTAACATCACACAGCTGCTGAGCATCCAGGAGCTGCTTCAATCCTAAAACACAGCAGAAAGAGGAAGGAGAACCAGAGAGGAGGGGCAAGTAAAAATTAGAAAGAGCAGTAGGTGCAGGAATAGAGAAAGAAAAGCAGGGAGAGAAAAAGGTTGGGAAGACGGGTGAAACTAAATGAGTCAGACAAGGCCAACTCTATAAGGCCAACTTCCAAATTCCCAACAACACCCTCTCCAGCCTCATCATTTTTCTGTCTCACCATGTGTGATGTAGTCTCCCAAAGGTGTGGTGCTGTCATCAGGGAAGTCCTCCTCCTCTGAGTCGCTGTCTGACAGAGGTTCTCCTCCTCCCCCGTTCCCATCCTGCCATGGCTGGGGTCGCCAGGTGACTGTGCCCCCCCGCACAGCATTCATCTGAGGTACAATATATACACCAACACTCATAGTTAGACCAGAGAGTGAATTCACATTACAGGTTTTAGGCTTTAACCTTTTATGCATGCTAGGCCTGTCTGTAACAGACAAGACCATGTATTATAGATAGAGGCCTATAACAGATATGACCCAGATAACGCTTATCTCTGTGGAAAAAAACGTTGCTTTCTAGACAAGTTTATGATGCAGCTTAATTTTAAGATAAGTAAATATTGTTTGCTACAGATTTATGTGTATATGTATGACTGTTGTGTGTATGTTTCCATTTTCGTTTTACCAGAATGATAAGAGACTGGCTATAATAAATGACAAACACATAGCAGACATTAGCATCAGTTTACCGGCAAGATGCTACATTACCTTTGCTCTTCTTCTCGTTTCCACCGTGAAGGCTGGTTGGGTCTCACTTCCAACAGGAATTGGTGAGGCAGTTTGAGGCAGGCTAACTGTATCCAAGTACCCGGTTATAACCAGAGGCTTCGGAAGGCTTTCCTTGCTCCCATTTGGGTGTCTTGGTCCTCCGGGCTCAGCTGAAAGGCTCGTCCCGGCCTGTGGAGAGGACGCGTCAGGCTACTCGCTACTCATCCAGCCCCGAGCACAACATCAGTACTAACTGAAGGACCAAACTAGCTTACAAAGGGACAATTCTCCCGCTGTACAAACGCTTCTCGTCGCAACACATATCAGTCCACCATGGCATTATGCACACACGTCCAACGGGGTGGTGAGACAGTGAAGAGTGTAGTTTTTAGACCCTACAGGGCAGAAAATTAGGACTGAGTTCAGGTTCAGTCGGCCGCACTTGTCACGTCTGAACCGGATTACCGCAACGTTAAACTTCCGCTCATCTGATTGGCTGACCTTTGGCTCGTGACGATTATTTGGAGCTGAGTCGTTTCTTTTTGTCACTGAAAATGTTGTAATATTTCCCGCTCCCTCTTTGACATTATGTGACAGCAGTTGCGTAAAATTGCAGTTATATTTTTAAAATAACATTTAAAAAACAGCACATTCGTTTTATTTTGATTCCCATTCCGAAATTCCAATTTCCGCATTTATGCTGCATTCAAGGCAGATACGACCGTTTTACAGCCATCAAGTGTGCTCGCTGGTTCAGTGAGCAGCTAAAAAACAAAAGAAGAAAGGCTAAGAAATATGAGTGGTCATTATTATAATCATACATTATGCTTTCATTTAAGTGATAATATTCAAACATGAATACAAGAGCATAACTTTTGAAGTGCATGTAGAAAGACTAACTAGGAGCCTACACTGAGTATAGTTACAATTTTTCCTATATCCCATGAATGCAACATTGACCACAAGACAAACATGGCGACTTGCATCGGCATGGTGGTAAGAGTTGGAGGCACTGCACTGACTGTGTTAAAGCCGGTAGCTAGACAGTGTTCAAGGCAGAGGACAACTGTGTTCACCCTGCATCGCTTTTCGCATGGAGCCCGGAGCAGTTTGTACGAACATGTCCGTGAAGGTTACAGTGACAAGCCCGAGCTGGACATGACAGCAGTGTGTGAGGAGACCGACAAAGTCATAGCAAATGTAGAGAACAGGAAGGGTGACCTGCGAGGGGACGATGTCAGGAAAATTGTAAGTGTTTCTTGAGCTGCTTATTCATTTCTGTTTGTGACATTAAAGCCATGACAATTTTATCTTCTGTCAAAAAATACGTTTCGGGAGTTGATAGCTGGTAGTGTGGCTGCTTATAAGTAAAAATAACACAGACTGTACATTTACAAATATGGTATTCACTCTTCAGCTCAATAGAGAACTTTATTCTAAATTCTTGTCCAGATCAGAAAGTTTCCAAACATATGGTGACTGACATGGAAATTATGTACAAGACATTTCCAATTTGTTATATGTATGTTATGATAATGGTAACTTAGGTTTGAATACTAACTATAAGCAGAGTATTCCTTCATAGAAAGTATTTAGAATCAGACCAAACTTTATTGGTCCATCACATAGACACACACAAAGAATTTGACTCAGTAGCTCTCAATATATTTACATACTGTATATACTCAGCATATTGAAAACAAATGTAGAGGACAATACGCATATACAGTAGACATACAGCTAAACAAAGACAACAAAGCTATAAAGCAAGATAAGCAAACATAAACATATAGCTATTATAAGCTATTATAAGCATGGAAACATGTCATTTAAAGGAAACACGGAGAACACTGAAAGTTAAGAGTTTAAATTTAATGGTCTACTGGCTTTTCAACTGATCCCATTGGGTGTGTGTGTGTGTGTGTGTGTGTGTGTGTCTGTCTCCACACTGTAGGTATGTGTGTGGCAGGAGCTCCAGGCAGTGAGGACAGAAATCTCTGGGCTGGAGGAGCAGAAGAGACACATCGGTGACACAGTCAAAGCACTTGTGGTCAGTAAAGGTTATTACAGTCACCCGTTTTCTGATATATCTGATATTCAATCTCAAAATTAACACATCCATCCAAAATCCCCATTTTCACTTCAGGTTTGCCTAATCATTTTTAATTTGTCTTTTTGTGTGGTCATTAGTTGTGGGAGTATAATGCTGCATCCATAATTGACATAAATAATCTTTTCCTCACAGACCAAGAGCGACAAGAAAGCCCTTGCCAACGTAAGTTCAACTTTGGCACTGTAGATTTTAAACTCTTTAAAACTTTGTTATTGAAGCAGTCAATCTTGGCATTGTTCCTCCCACATCGTTGCACTGGTCAGTGGTAAATCACATTTGGGACCAGTTCTGAGTCCTTGTTGTTCATCACACAGCTTCCAGAGTACACCCAGGCTCTGCAGAAGGGTCGAGAGATCCGCAACAGACTGAATCAACTCTACACCAAAGAGACTGAGCTGGATCAGGAACACTACGGACGCGCGCTCAGACTGCCCAACACCACACACCCTGATGTGGTGAGGACACACACGCGCACACACACACACACATGCACATGCACACACACACTTTGTCCAGAGCATCTGGGGAGAGATTTTGTGTGAAGTGTGAAGTGTAGTTTGAAACTTCCTAAAGTTCCTCTTTTTCCTTTTTCAGCCAGTTGGAGATGAGAGCCAGGCGAGGGTGGTGGAGCTGGTTGGACAGAAACCAGGTGATGGATGAAGTGTCAGATCAATAATAATCTAAAGTGCTTTACCCTTTTTGTGTGTTTAAAAAAAGGCAAATCTCATAATCTGCTCTCTCTTTGCTGCAGAGTTTGACTTCAAGCCCAGAGGCCACGTGGAACTGGGGGAGGAGTTGGGTCTCATCAGGCAGAGGTGAGGATGACACTGATTGTTTGCTTGTTTGTACTTTCTGTTGCTCTGCTGTTTGTGCTCTGTTCTCTTGATCCTTTTGTTCATATGATTGAAAGAAAACTGAAGAAGAGAGGATGTTAGTGTTTCTGTTTAGTGAGAGCTAAGAAACAAATAATTCAAAGAGCAAAATACCGTTTTGTATGAATAAGGTAATACCATAATATTTTATATTTTGTCTAATATTAAGTCTAGTCTCATTGATATGACTGGGGATCATTATACACTGTTCCTCTGTCCTCTCCTGCAGACATCTAGCTCATGTCTCAGGCCACAGATCCTACTATCTGAGGGGAGCAGGGGCCAGACTTCAGATTGCACTCCAAAACTTTGCCCTTGACACTCTGCAGCGACGGGTAAGCGTGTGTCTGCAAAATGAATGTAGGTTATTATTCTGTTAACATGTAGGAGAGCCAAACTTGAGTCTTCCTTTTGACTCCTGCAGGGCTTCATTCCCATGGTTGTACCTGACATGCTGAAGGGGGCAGTATTTGTGAGTAGCAGAACTCTTGATTTTGCATATGTGTTGTCACATATCTAAAAATTAGATTTTAACGCACATAAATCAAGTTTCAAATGATTATTGACATTTCTAGCTATGACATTGATGATATTCATTTAAATGGGTGAAAACACTCAGACATGTCCCGCTCTCCCTGACCTCTCTTCTCTTCGTCCTTCTGTTTCGTCCACCTCCAGGAGGGTTGTGGGATGCAGCCCAACGCCCATCGCTCTCAGGTCTATTCACTGGACCCGGCCCGTTTCCCAGACCTCAACCTGGCTGGGACTGGAGAGGTCGGGGTGGCAGGTGAAACTTCATTCTTCAGTAATGTTGATTCGCTGTCTTAATGTGGTTCAGTCACGATGAGGTTTTAATTTCCTTGTAACAATAAATGACCAATGAGGTTGTTTATCAGGTGCTACACACACACACACACACACACACACACACACACACACACACACACACACAGGTGTTTTTTCTGTACAGACTGAGCTTGACTAGCGTCTCTCTGATCCTCTCTGACCTATTAGCTTTGTTGCCCCTTTTAAGGTGGAGACGTTTGCTTTATCATTCTTAGTGTTTCATGGAGTTTGGTGATCTCACATATTTTCCAGCATTAATAAAAACACCAGTGTGGGTGGGTACAACAGGGCCTTTAAGATCACAGATTTCTATCAGCAAGATTTGTATTATTGGGGTTCAGAGTGCACCCTGATAAATGACACAAGAATGAATACTGAACTCACAGACACGTCATACTGTACTGTGTATGTTTGCATTGAAACAGCATGGGATTTTATATGACTGCAGCTACAGAGAGTGTAGGAACTGACAAGTAGCGATCATCTAGTTGTAGGCCAGTTACACTCAAAATGTATATTTGTCAGTTGATCAGTCCCAACTTTCGACCCATTGTTTAAGTGTAATTGGTGTATCTTGCTGTCAGTCAACATATCAATTGTCCTGTTTCCTTCTAGCAAGATTATTTATGGTGATCTAAGCAACATGTGCCCATCTAGTTTGGTTGTGTCACACCCTTTAATTGGGGAAGAGGTTGTAAAGAGTTCACTACATAGTTTATCAGTGTTTGCATGTGTTATCAGTCAGTTTCACCAGAAAAACTCACAGATTTGACTGATTAGTTGAATTACTAATAAATGCAATTTGTTTCTGGGTTTTCTAGGTGAACCTAAATTCTACATTTATATAATTTATCATGAATCTTGAGCCCAATTATTCACATTAAATTTTTCTTCATTTTCAAACAACCCTTGCTATACTGAAAAATGTGCAATACATCAATATTTGAAGCTAAAAAGAGACTCTGAGATGCAGTTAAATGGATCATAAATCAGAAATGAGAACTGGAAGCATCCATTTTACATGTGTAATAAGTAGTTATGTGATGTGTGTCTCTCTTCTCCAGGCTATTTCATGGATCATGCAGTAAACTGGAAGGACCTGCCTGTCAGGTTAGAAGTACCCCACATACACTCCTAGTTTGCTACTGATGTGTTATATTGGAGTAATTAAAGCTGACATGATCTGTCATCTCCTGCTGCAGGACGGTGTGCAGCAGCACCTGCTACAGAGCAGAGACAGACACGGGCAGAGAGACATGGGGGCTCTACAGAGTACACCACTTCAACAAGGTTAGAAGGACAACAACATTATGTTAGGGACACGGGAGTTGCTTGGATGAATATGTATACAGAAAATGTCCATAAGTCCACTATTTCAAATGACACAGGACATTCAAATTTAAGTATGTGATAACAAGTGATTGCAAATCAATTTTTTAAGATTATAAACAAGTACCTACTCTATAATTATGCTAATGTGCTTTGTAATTAACTGTGTGTGTGTATATCTGTCCAGGTAGAGATGTTTGGAGTGACAGCAGGTGAGACAGGAGAGGAGAGCACTCAGCTGCTGGAGGAGTTCGTCTCTTTGCAGAAAGAGATGTTCTCTGCACTGGAACTACACTACAGGTTAGTACACACACACACACGCTCAACAGTTCTGTTACTCACACAATCAGAATTATATATTCATTCAATTTGACACAATGTTTAGAATATTTGTATGAGTTATGGCTCGATTTTTAGCTCTAAGTTGTCTGTGTGTGTGTTTTTGCTCAGAGTGTTGGACATGCCAACACAGGAACTGGGTCCTCCAGCACACAGGAAGTATGACATTGAAGCATGGATGCCTGGGAGGAACAGCTACGGAGAGGTCAGTCCCATCACGTCACCGTTACCTTATTTCGACATTATAAGTCAGACGCGTAGGATGTCAACTGAGATATCTGCTGACTATGACTTATTTAAAGATGTTAATTTGTGATGATATATGCTGCATGGTGTGCATGAACAGACACACAAACATGCCTTCAGTCTGAGGAGTCATTAGTGACTCCCTCCCCCTTGACAGTCAAAACCCAAACACAGTCCCATCTCATCGTTCCTCTAAACTCTGTCAACATTTGAAGACAAAAATGTTCCTTAAATTTCTCTATACAGCTCATGTTTAACAACCTGAATGTTTTGTTTGCCGTCCTTAGTTGAAAAGTCAATTTTTATATTAATATTATTCTATATTAAATGAATTATCTCCGACATTATTAATAGCGAGCAGAATGTGTAGCATGCAGCATGAGCAGAGCGTTGTTTGAGTAAAATCTAGCAATAAGGAGGTAAATGTTGAATATTTGGCTATAAAATGCTGCACAAGCAGTTTAGAGGAAAAATAGCTTTGAAACGGTTGAAAGAGGGCCTGTAACTTCTGTTTAATAAAAAAGACAAAGGTAAAGATGATGATGGCACTGCAGGTGGGATGAACGTCAAACAGGTCTAATGGGGGAGGAAGATGATGACAGATTTTAGTATTGTTTGTTCTACCCACTGAGCTCCACAGAGCCAGTTAACTGTATTTTGCTGCTGATTCTGATTGCAGTTCTTCTCTCTCTATATATCAGATTTCCAGTGGGTCCAACTGTACAGACTACCAAAGCAGACGCCTCAACATCCTGTATGAGAGGGAGGATGGCAGCCTGCAGTACGCCCACACAGTAAGACTGCAGATGAGGCAGCGCTGCTGTACATTCCTGTTTAGCTTACAGCAGTATACCACGTCCATCATGTGCTTTCTTTCTTTATTTCTCTAGGTGAATGCTACAGCTTGTGCCATCCCCCGAACCATCATCGCTATCCTGGAGACTCACCAGACCAAAGTAAGACACCAACATAAGGACACACTTCACACACGAAGGTTCCTGAAAATCTTTAATGCAGGTTTTCAGTCATTTAATTGGTCTGGAAAATGACTAAACAGATTAAATTATCCTGGAAAACAATGATTATCTTGAAAAGGTTGTAATGAGCAACAAAATTATGGTCAGGTTGTTATATGAACCATGATAGGAATCACAAGGCTCCATAATTTCTTTTTGTCTGATGTTTCTACAATGTCTGACAGCTGAAAATGTTTCTCTGTACAGGGAAGAGGCCAAATAAAAATCTTATGTTGGGCTTGTAGTTATGTTTTTATGCATATACCCAGCTGACAATGACTGAAAAAAGATGAAAATCTTCAGAAAAGCATGTCAGCGACTAAAACAGACCCAAAATCTTGCTTTTAAAGACAAAGTTTTGGATGAAAATATGTAAAAATGTGAACCTTCCTTTCATACATAGCTGTGTAGTTTCATCCTCTCTTTGTCTCTTGCAACAAAACCTTACCTTGTCCACCTTCCACTATGTTAAATGGATTTTCTTTGCATGCACCTGCATGCAAAGTGTGGTGTTGAAGTGGCTCCCCCTTGTGATTGTTGTCGGTCAAAACAGTTTTATACAAATTGTGACGTATTTCATCAGAAATGCTGAAATAATAATATAGAAATAATATTGCATTTTCCTTTATATTGATAAACAGTTTTTAGCATAAATATTATCTTTTTTTTCTCCTGAATGACAATGAAATGCAATACACCTCTTCACTTGGTTTTCTGTGTTGTGATTTGATTTTAATGTGGCTAAGACAATGAAAAACATTTAAGTTTATTATAGAGAAATAGCTAAATAATTGTCATTAACAAATGCTTTTAATTTATTTATGACATAGTACATGCATACATAAAAAGGAAATAAATCGAACAATGTGTTTTGTATTTCACTTTATTTCTGTTTGATTTGTTTTTAATTTAGGCATTTTGAATCTTCCATAAAAATGGGCCTTAACAAACTCCAAAGAGCAACTAGATGTCAAATACTTTAACAGATCTTAAAAGACTCGTTTCATTTTCTTAGGGATTCACTGCAGCCCGATTGGTGGAAACCCAGCTAATTCAATTTTTTTCAGCGTATTTGTTTCAAGACGTTTTAAAATCCACTTGACTTAACATCACAGTGTTATTAATGATGCTAATTTTTGTTGCCTGTTGTTGTCCGTGTCTTCTTTTGTCACTTTCTCCCCTCCGTCCTTTCGCTCCATCTCCACCTCCACCCAGGAGGGAACAGTGCGTGTCCCCCGAGCCCTGCAGCCTTATTTGGGTCTAGAAGTGATCGAGAAGCCAAAGTACACTCCGCTGAAATATATCGGACCTAACCAGCACAGTCGACCACCCAGGCCTGCTACCAAGACCAGATGACACAAAATACAAGTGTAGTGCTGTAAAGGCAGCCATCGTCCACAAACACCTGAGGTGCGAGCTAGTACACATTCAACACCACCAAGTCAGACAGAAAGAGGATTTTAACGCGTTTACAAGTCATTAATGATTTCCATTGTTCTTTGAATTTAATGAAATACAGTCTGACTTTTTGAGTTGAATTTGGATTGAGTGCATCAATGTTTTGAGGCGATGGGTCAGACCACAACCTTGCAGTTTACTGCCACTGTAAATATATTTATCTTATTTTGTCGAATGCCATGAAATTGTGAATGTAAGCCTGAATGTGTGTTGACCAGCTCACGAGGAGGACCATAATAAAGATAAGTCTCATGTATCGCTTGGTGGTCCTGTTTTTCTCATGTCAAGTACTGTTTTTTATATATATAAACACTGCCAACACACTGAATGACACTGTGACCTTGAGGAGGGGGCCTGCAGATGGAGCACAGCAAAAAAAACAAAAAACAATTGCTCCCAGAGGTGACTTACAGGCTTGTT
The DNA here is from genome assembly GCA_008360985.2 of Macquaria ambigua. Classification (NCBI taxonomy): domain Eukaryota; kingdom Metazoa; phylum Chordata; class Actinopteri; order Centrarchiformes; family Percichthyidae; genus Macquaria; species Macquaria ambigua. The sequence continues at coordinate 273,782 of VMKM01000234.1, read as the reverse complement.
AATGTGTGTTACATTACCAGCTGTTACAGAGTATCAATAATTGATGCAAAAGTAATTAACCAGCAGCAGCTCTGGGAGGTGACCCTGTTGCATGGACCTTGCAAATAAAAAGAAAGCTGTTATAATAGTATTCTCACTGGGCATACTAAGTGGGATTTGAATTTGAGTGGAAGTACAGAGAAGTTGAATGTGTTTAATTGTTGTATGTAGGTACTTTTGCACCCTCCAGCCCTCCAAACGGGCCGCGGACCTAGCTTTGAGAAACTGATATTAATATACCTGAGATACACAGTTAAACAACATTTTGTTAACGTAGTGTAAGTAGGACGACCGCCTGACATCTCTGGCACCTTAACAGGGTTTGGGCTTTGATCTGGTCTCGGTCACCTGACACCACACACACGGTGCACGGCTCCACCTCGCTCGGCGGGTGTGTGAAGAAGATATCCAGCCCGTTATTTCAAGGTTATCTCCTGCAGGAAACTCACTTTGCGGATCCTATGGGAATTCTGATAACCGCAGTTTTGCTTTGGGCTGCCGCCGGAGGTAAGCATTCATCACATTCATCAAACAGCGGACAGTGTGTGTTATATTGGGCGGTCAGTATGAAATGACGGTACAATATGCGAGTAATAGCTCTCAGCATGCTACGCCGGAGACAAGCCTCATCTTTCACACACTGCTGCCTCAACTGTACTGCCCCTGTTATTCTTTTTAGCGTCAAGAAACCAGCCTTGTGGTATAAACAGACGAAACTAAATGCGTTATAATAATACTTTATGGTGTAGACCGAAGGTGTATGCTAACCTGGCGGCGAACGCCTCAGGGGTTTAGACTAATAGGCTAAACAAAAGCGTTGTTATATCATTTGTTATGCGCCCACCTTTCTGTTTCTGTCTGCTGGACTGACGATGCTGCTGTTACTGGTGGGGATGGAGATTTTAAACAGAAGCATATTTGACTACATTAACACACCCCAAACAGTCCTCTCGAACACCATAAATGCGAATTAAAGCTCCGCACAGGTGAGCGGAACAGCGCACATGTGCGCGTGCTGCGTGGCTAGGACGTGCGCCAGCTGCTGTGAGGACGTGTTAATGAGTTCAAGCAAGTGTAGGCTAATATGAAGTGTGACAATTAGAGGGGGGCCTGCCTCCCACAGAGACATGCGTGTAAAAAAAAAAGGGTAAAAATTAGTCTGCAGTGGTGTTGCGCGCAGTGTTATGCAGTAACACAGGCGATAACCTACATAGAGCAGACTGAACTGTCTGTGGGTTTAACTTCTATTTAGCTGTCGCAGTGTGTGAAGGCAATCATAGTCAAACCCCACTAACGAAGTACAACTACGGCTATGTAGTCTACATTGAGATTCATATCACCACAGAACCAGCGACTGTAGGTGATATCTTACTGTAGTCTACCACTAACTGCAGCTCGATGTACATTAAATGCCAAGAGGAGGAGTAATATCATTATAAACTCATTATTGCGCATCTCTCAGCCCCTATAGGTGCATATATTCCTGACTCAGATGTGGCTCTAGTTTTTAGTCAAGGAAACATTATGGAGCTGCATTTGTCAAATCATTTGGTCCATTAACAAACTGCAGTCCCTTGACTTGGACAGATGCTTTTGATTTCTGAATTTCTAACATGGAGTTTGGTTGACCATGGGCTCATGGGCAGCAGGACAAGCCAATAAAACCAGAGCCAGACCACAGCTTAATTATGGGGCCGGGTGTCCCAGCTTAGACAGTGTGGAAAGGACACACATGCGCGCACACACACACACACACACCATCACATGGACATGCAGAGCATTACAGGCCAAACTGTAGGCAGCTCACGTGTCTGTAAGGGGGGTTCATCAGTGGACAAGATATCAATTAGTCCAATTGATCATGATCTGTACTAGTCTGGCTTTGTGCTGACACAGACCACAGAGTGTAGATAAAACGTGAGGCTGTAAGTTGATTTTATCAACAAAAAATAACAAGAAGAAAATATCTTACAAATCAGCTAAAGCAACACCAATGTGTTTAGTCGACATAAATTAGAAACAACCACATCAAATGCTAAAGGCTTGAAGTGAAATATCTTGAATTTATGCTGAATTACATGTTACCTTTTTGTTTTGTAAATATTAATGCTTTATTTAAGTTAGATTTACTTAATTTGGTTTGGTGGGTGGCAGTTTGACAGAAACAGGAAAATCTTTCTAAATTGACCAAAACATTATGGGCTGACATTTAGATTCATGACTAAATGAAGGTGCAGTAATTGAACAGCGTCACATCTTGTGCCTCAGCCAGTCCTTGCACCCAAAACATAACAATAAAAGGAAAAGGTCGCGGGCTGCAGGTCCTTGTTAGATTCCATGTATCTCGGTGAGAAAAGGCACTGATGGGGCTGCTTAGTGTGCCTTTAATGATCTACTGGCAGGCGGGGCTTGGTGACTGATTTAGCCCTGGTGGGAAACTACCGGTGAGCTAAAGCCTTTGGGAATATCTGCATCCTGGAGCGAGAGGGAGATGGGGTTAAGCTTCTTTGCTGTGTCGCTTTACCAAGGTAACTGTGCTTACCTTAATGAGGGAACAGCTCCACCCACACCCATGCAGGACTAACCACTGCTAAGTAAACAAACCAGTTCATCTGTGCTGCTCTGTGACATAGTTTGGTGCCGTTTTTGCTGTTGCAGAAATGCTAAATGTATTGATTTGTGTTCCCATTCTCCCTCACACCCCGTCTCTCTCCCTCCTTGTTTTGTGCCTCAGTGGGAAGCCGGCCAGTAACCTCACCCCTTAATGATGCAAAGGTCAGAAACAAGTCCTTTTTATTTCCTCTATCATTCAGCATTATATATATATATATTTGTTTTTAATAACTCAACCCCTAATTGTGTGTGTTTTTTTGTATTGTGCCTCTAGGTTGAATGTATTATTCAGGAGACACTGAACGAAGACGGGTCACAACATGAGTGTGGCCCACAGCTAGCAGGTGACATCTCTAATTCATCTGTTTATCAATACTCAGATAATATTATGTAGCTAGTGTTTAGAGCTGAAAGATTGATTAGATTAGTCGACCAGTGGGAAATTAATCATCAACAACTTTGACAATCATTTCACCTTTAAAGTATTCTTACAGAAAAATGCCAAACATTCGCCAGATCTTCACATTGTCAAATGTGGTGATCGACTTTTCTGTTTTATATCTTCGTAACTTAAACATTTTGGGGCTCTGGACTGTGATGATCATGAACTTACAATTTAACACTTCATGAAAATGTAAGGTAGTGAACTACTGTGATTCATCTATCACAAGATGCTTTTGTCTTTTGCCTTATTTGCCAAAGTTTACCATCATTCTAATCTGTGATGGGTGTTTTGACACATTCCTCTTGCTGTGTAAAGACTTGTCTGCATCTATTGTACAGAGTTATGTTTGTAGATACTCTGTTGGTATTCTGTAATTTTGAAGTAATGTGTCTCATTATTTTTGCAGAGGAACTTGATGAAGTGCAGAGACATCAGGGTCTGCTCAGGGAGCTGCAGAAGCTGGCTGGTGATGGTACGCACAAATTAAATGTCTTTTTGTGGGAGGAGTGACATCTTCACTTCATGGCACTGACTATTGCAGTCTGACTGTTGCAGAGAGAGAACGGGAGCAAGACGACGAGACGGAGCGATATGAGTACAATCTGGCTGACGATGAGAGCGACTTCGAGCAGGGAGATGAGGAGACGAAGGAGGAGAGAGATGTGACCAACCCTACAAAACAGACAGAGGAAAAGAAAGAGGACATGACAGAGGGAGATGACACCAAGGAGAAGATAATGGAGGAGCCACGGATTGAAGACAGAGGGAGGGACAATGAAGAGGAGAGAGCCAAGGAGCTTGAGGAGCTGCTAGCTGAAGAGATCACCAAGAAAGGGAAGGAGGAGAAGAATGATGAAGAGCTCAAAGAAGTGCTGAAAGAGCTGAAGAAGAAACGCTACGAGGCGGTGAAAGAGAGGGAGATCCAGAAAGGCCTTGGAACAGAGCAGAAGGAAGAGGTGGAGGAAAAGAAGGAAAATTGGGACAAAGAGAGGGAAGGAGAAACAGAGGAGGACTTGGAGAAGCAGAAGATGGAGGAGAGGAGGAAGAACGAGGTGGAGCTGATGGTGGAGAAGGAGAAGGTGGAGAAGGAGCTAAAGGAGCTGCTCAAAGAGCAGGACAGCAATAGCAAGCCAGAGCAGGAGAGGGAGAGGAAGGAGAAACAGGAGGAGCTGGAAGAACTTGTTAGGAAGATGAAACGGGTGCAGGAGCAGGAGACGCAGGGCGGGAAGAAAGAGGATGGCGTGGATGACAGGACAGTAGAGGAGAAGAGCGAGAAGAAGGAGGGAGAGGAAGGAAAGGAGCCCGGCAATGAAACAGAGAATGAAGTCAAGAAGAAGGAGGCGGAGGCGGCGGCGGCGGAGGTGAAGGAGCCGCAGCAGAAGAGAGTGATGGAGAAAGCGAGCGATGAAGCCACGCAGCAGTTTGAACGGGAGAGGTACAAGGATGAGGAAGAGGAGGACGATGAGGACGAGGATGAATATGTCAGAGAGGATGAGGAGGGGCAGGAGGAGGAAGACGACGAGGAGGGTGACGCGGAAGAAGATGAAGGGGAGGTAAGTTGGTCAAATAATATGTGACTGTATGTCTGTGTGTTTGTTAACACTTTATATTACAGCCTGCAAATTACAGTGTAATTATTTAATATATACGGGTACTAATGAAATACTGTGTACTTATACCAGGGCAAATATGTAAACACAGGGAAAAAGACAAGAGGGTTTGGGAATAAGGTAGTAACAACTTATTAGTGTCTTCAACATCAATTTTGGTCATCGGATCAACTTTTATGTCCGTCAGTCAAACTCCCTTATTACAGTGTAAGGTATACGGTAGCCTAAACAGGCCATAGAATAAAGTAGCACCTTGTTTATCCTTTTTTCACTGTAAATACAAAGTAAATAATGTGTGTGTGTGTTCTAAAATGTATTATTGTTATTATTCTGTATTCTTGTGTCATATATTCTCATTTTTTCTGTCCACAGGAGCTGCTGGAGATTGAAGCAGAGTTGCGCAAAGTTGCTGCAGAGCTGAGGGAGCTTCGCAGAGGATAAGACACACACACACACACACACACACACACACACACACACACACACACAGCAGACTGACAAAACCCTTTGTTGCATTCACAGTCACACATTCAGCTCTCACATTTTCCATTTAACAGCCTTCAAGTCCCCACAGCACTCAGAGACATGTCTTCAGATGTGAATCTGTAAATGGACATTAGTAGAAACTGTACATATTATTGTTTCATTTCTGTTTTTAGATTGCCTGGAAAAGGCTGTCACCGTTTCCTGAGTGTTGAGGAAAAAAGAGATGATTTTTCTAGATAATCTGAAAGATGTTTGTGTCCATGTCCACTCGTGTCCCTGTCTCAGTACCTGTAAATGCTGTTTGTAAGGTAGACAGGGGATTTCACCTCAGTTGTAAACCGCCATGGATATAAAGCATTCAGCACTTTTATTCTAATGTTATTTTTGACTGCAGATTGCCAACCACACAAACACCATCATCTTTGAAATCTGAGTCATGAATATTGGCAAGCAGCGCCTCTTGATGGTGTGTTCTTGGGAGAAACAGATTCCCTACTATAAGTAATATGTGTATTTCAATATATATTTTGTGCAATAATTGATGACTATGTGTAAGCTGTTCCTGCTGTTCTGACTGTTAACGATATGCATTAATGATATTTCTACACAGGAGTAAGTCATTATTTCCTCTTCGTTTCTTTGATGATAAAGTAGAAACAAGGATTGTGTTTCATTTGGCTCACGCACTGTTAAAACCAGACTGTTTGTGACGAACCAGGGTGACACGAGCAAAACACAGAGGAAGTTGATTAGCGCTGAAATTCGGCATGCCGACACGTGCGTCAGACGTTAAAGTTTGTCCTGAGCGTGGTTAGTGTGTGGCCACAGGACATGATGTACTTAGAGCTTACAAGGTCTAAAAGTGTCACTTCAGGTTCTCAGCCAGCTTTGCACTCTTAACAAGCCAAGGAGGAGTTGAGGGAAGAGGGAGGCACTAAAGCCATTTTGTTGTCTTTTGGTAACAATAACATTGATAAATGCTCTTTCACGGCTGTCATGTCATTTGTGTAAATATCAGATATCATGGTCTGTAAGCCAAGGTCATAGAAAATATGAAGCAACAGCGCCCCCAAGAGGACACTGGGTAGAAATGCACACAGTGCAGGATTTACAGGGTTACCACTGGAGGCCCACTTACTGCAATAACACAATATAGATTACAGCACATGTGATTGCAATAATTAGCCAAATGATGATTTATTTCATGTATTTAAATATGTAAAGTGCATCATATAGTACTCATATAGCTAATATAATCTCTCTTTTTCTACACAGCCAAGACTTACAATACATTCACGTATTTAAACACTGACAAAGCAGCTGGTCACCTTGTGTAAACACGTAGTAATAACACACATGATCAAGTCAACACTGATGAGCTTGTTGCTGTCTATTCCAAAGATGAGATGTTTGTTCACTTGAGAATAAATGAACAATTAATGTACTGTAGTTTACTTTTTCTATAGAAGTGCAAAATGTTTTCACAAAATGTGTCTAACAAACCAGCAAGAAAGATGTAGTAAATGTCTGTGGGAGGGGGTGACATAAGGGCATAGAGGACATTTCAAACAACAGGGAAAGAAAATGATAACAAAAACACCATTTGTAATATTACTGGCCAATCAGAGTGCTGTATTTTGTGCCTGCTGTATCTTCTTCTATGCTACCTGTCAACCAATAAACGGAAAAGTGTATTAAACCAATATGTGTCATCTGTTTGGTTTGTTGACTTGTAAATAGAGCAGAATGACTTGACAGCACAACATTATTAGTGTGGTTTACAGGGATACATCAAGTCATGTCACAAATTACAAATAATTAACTTTTTACAATTGAAGCAAAGTCTTAAAATCAGCCGAGTTTGGTCCCAACAAAACAGTGAAAAAACCAGTGCTTTAGTTGTCCTGGGAATCTGATGAAACAGTACAGTCCGCGATCTGTTCCTGAGGTGAGCAGGCAGCAGATGGACCACCTGTAGTCTGCGTTGACTCAGGAGAGCCAGTAGCCTGGGGGCCAGCAGAGGCCCGTTTGTCCAACACTGACTCGATGTGGCTGAGCAGACAGGAGAAAAACTGTGGCACTCCCTCATAGCCTGATAGAGAACGAGTGTATCAGAACATCGCTGTGTATGTGTGTTCTTTTTCTTATTTAATTTCTTATTAATAAACATTACTGTAAATATGCCAGAATTAGCCAGGAGACTAGTTCTATCATAGTCCCTGGCCAGGTGTGAAGTTGGCAGCCTAAAGTAAATCTAAAATCAAGAAACAAGTTTAAAACAATAATCTGTGTCTGTACAGCTGCAGTACCTGGGAAGATGTTGATGTCGATAACGGTGAGGGTGTGTGTGTGTATGTTGATGATGACGTCCACGCCGAACAGGGCCATGCCAAGCTGAACTTGGAGCTCTCTGACGAGGGCCGCCACGGCCTCAGAGCTGGGAGGAGGCAGGCCCGGCATCTGCTCATCCAGCTTGGAGGACAGGAGGAGAAAGGACATTTTTAGGGTGGATTTCAGCCTAGACAGGTGACAAAGTGGTGGGGGTCTAGCTGTACATTTAGATGATTTTTTAGACGATTTACAAGCCGTTTGTGCACCTTAAATGATGCCCTTCTTCTGCTTATTATTGGAGCAATTTTGCAGATATATTATATAGCCCTTGGGTTGGGATAGCAAAGTGAGAAAATGGGGGAGAAGTTCATATAAAATATACAATGTGGTGTCTTTGTTAAAACAGTACTGCTTCACTCCTGACTTCATCTAAAATCATTTAGGAAATATAGAGAAGACATTTTCTCATACTGAAGATTATTAGTTTGACGCATACAGTAGGACATGACGTGTATGGTGTTATTAGTTTGTTGACACGCGCAATGCTACTGGTACTACTTACTGCTGTGAGATCAGAGCTTGACTCTGGCTTGGACACCTGATGGCTGTTGAAGAAGATGGTCTTCCTGTCTGGAGGCAGAGAGAAATCCCAACAGGAGTGGATACGGGGAACAGAGCAAAAAAAACAAAACAGGGTAGCATAACATGACAAAGCAAGATACAGCAGGACATCACACGATAGAAAAGGAAAGGACAAGGCATGAAAGGGAAGGGAAGGGTAGGGAAGGAAAGGAAAGGAAAGGGAAGGAAACAAAAGTAAAAGAAAAGGAAGGGAAGGGAAGGACAAGCCAGGAAAAGGAATGGAAATATCTTATATCTGGTGCAGACTGACCACAGGGACCGGAGGGGAAGTTCTTGAGCGAGGGCCTCTCTACACAGAAGTGTCTGTCTCCTACCACAAACACCTTGTGCAGAACAGCTCCGTGGTTGATGAAGCTCTGGAGCAAACAGGGAGGGCGGATATCAGCCAGACCCCCTGCACTGAAGATCAGAGACATCTGCAACACACAGATGTTGTACGGACATCAAATTAACAGAGAGCAAATGAACAACATCGAATGGAGAAAACAAACAAGTACAATTTTCAAGCAAAGCACTCACCTCATGGGACAGTGAGCCATGTGCCACTCTGGTTTTACAAACTGGGGTCAATAGAGAAAAAGAGGAAGTGTTTGTGGGTTCTGTCATACTTCATGAGGAAGCAAAAAGGAAAGAAGGACAATTGAATTGAATCTGTATACTTTTTAAAGTGCAGCAGCTGAGCTTTTAGGCTTCGCTCACAGACACAAAGAAGCTGCAAGGCAGTCACTTTAAAGTTCATGTAAACATTCTCAACTTATGAAATTGAAAATATAAGAATTAAAGACATAAGGAACTGAAAGGCTACAGATAGACAGAGAGTGAACTGACTGAGAGGAAAGCTTAGGCCCTGGGTCATTACAGCCTGTTGGATGGATGCCAGGTCGCTGGCACTGTGGATCTCCAGGTAAGGAGGACTGCAGATACGCCTGTCTGTTGAACAGAATATAACAGGAAAGACAGGCGTTAATATCCACAAGCAACAGTGAGCTACAATATACACTACGAAGCTGCAGTTCACCTCGGAGCGATTTGTGCAGCTTGCTCATGATCCGATAAGAGGCAAAGCGGTCTAGTAGCTGGGTCATGGCAGGCAGGGGGTCCAGAAGAACTGTGCTGGGATGAGCTGCCACGTAACTCTGTAATGTAAGAGACAGACGGCGAAATCATCTCACTTCCAGCATGAATGACTGAAGCACTGAATCAGTTCTCATTAACAAGCATCCACATTCCTCTAACAAAAGGCCTCAGTGAAGGACAGACAGACAGCGTGTACATATGTCTCCCACTTTGCCCCCTCAGTGATCCATTCTCCACTCTTCCGGCAGCACCAGGTAAAAACAATCATCCGTTACATTCTTGACCAGACTATTTAGGACAGATGCAAAAAGGTGGTTCTTTTACAACGCGGCCTTACCTGGAAGTTGGCAAGGAGCTGCTGCGATTGGCTGTCATGCTCAGCCTCCACGATGACATCAGACAGCTTGTGAACAATGACGTCGAAGGGTCCCACCAGCGGCTGAGTGAGGTCAATCTGACAAGAGGAACAAACACTTTTACAATCGGATGCAGCGGATCTGTCAAACTACAGTAGCTACCACAACACTTTTCATTTAGCTTATCTTTGAGTAACGTTTGGGAATGTATGTAAACGACATTTATTAAAGGTGCTATATTATACTTAGCAGGAAAGGGTGATGTACTCATTTCAACTGGTAAATTATAGATTACGTTGTTTTCCTCACGTGTTTCCTCACCAAGACTTTGAATGTGTCACCAATGTAGAAATCATCAATTATCACCAAAAACATTTAGATTAGTAAACCAACTTCTTTAGAGTCAAATAATATTTTATATTAAGGACTTTTGACTCTAGTGTACCATAAAACAAATGTTCAATTGAGCTTTCTCATTACAGACATTATGACTAGTCATAGCAGGAAAAGCATCGGTGTAACTAATAACACAGATGATAGCTCTGTTCCATTTATGTACAGCAGCGGGGCCCATATTAGTTACACCTGTGTTTAACGAGTCAGTCAAGTTTCTTCTGGGAGCTAGGTCTATTATATGCCAGGACGTATAGGAAAGATTTCAGCATTAAGTTCATGGGAATTTTATCGAATATTAATTTAAAGACCCTGTTTATGCAATGATTTTTGACACAAAGAAAAACTGTATTTGTTTCTAGTTTCAGTTTAGGTCACCAGGGGAACATAAGAAAAAAACTGATAGCAATGATGCCATTTTGTGGGGAAAAAAGCCATAACAGCAGACATTTGTATGATGTTGTGTGTGTCTCGCCACACAGACCCTCTCTAATTCAACTGAATTATGGTCAGGGGTTTTATTTTTCACCACTGCCGCTGAAATGTACACCACCACGATGCACACACTGCAGTTTTAGACATCACTACTCCTTTTATAGCAGCAGGTTTCTGTGAACTGTGAGCCCAGAGTAAATGCAGTATAGAAGCTGATTGAGGTTACTTATCTTCTCTGCAATTATCTCCTTTGTTTACTATAATTTGACTGTTTTTGCCGACATTTGAACCCACTTCTCATGACACACAATCAAGTAAAATGTGGGAAAAAGGTGAAATCATCATGAGTCTCTTATGCTCCTGTACAGATATTCACATGCAGTGAAATGTCTGAGCAGTTACAATCAGGCAGCCATTGTTCACGGTTTTGCTGCAAGCAGATTGTAGGAGGGGGCTGCAGGTGGCTGTGACATGGACTACTAAAGTTGTGGACATCTGTAGATGTCATGTGTGTGCACAGTGTTTCCCAAACTACTGTCACTACATCATACTTTAACTGTAACTGTTAACCTCTAGGATAAAATGACAACATGCTATATGTGCGTGTGTGTGTGTGTGTGTGTGTGTGTGTGTGTGTGTGTGTGTGTGTGTGGATGTTATGGCATTTATACAAAGAAAAGCATGCATGAAGACATCCAACCATTTTCATGTGCACACAGAGACATGCAAAGACAAGCACATTCAGAAAGACACACACACACACACACACACACACACACACACACACACACATATAAACAGGTTACAGCCTTGGTTTTATTGATTTCATGTATAGGCCTACCTGAAGAAAAACACTTACCTCCACCACTTCCACCCCATGGCCCCTGCAGGACAAAATACTGAAATGTTTATATATGAATGGTGATGATTAAACAGGAGTCATCTGATGTCAGACAGGGTTGACAATGAATGAAAGGCTTCTCATGTGGCAATAAAAGCCTGATATGCATAGATTTCCATTGCTGTTGATAAAGAATTGCACAACTGTGTACACTATAGTGTTATTACAACAGCCATTCTTACACGTTCACTAACTGAGGTAATCTGTATTTCTGTTCACATAAAATGAAATCAATAGATTCCTAATTTTTCTATGGGACCCCCTTGAATATATATTAAGGGGCCCCACAATGAGAACCTGAAGGTGGCCCATTCATTTTTACTAGAGAGACAACCACACTATATGAGCTCTAAATGAATGAAAAAGTCAAAAGTCGGCATCAACTTACGCACAGAAATCTGCGAAAGCGTCCAGGTTCATTCTCCTGCGTTTCTTATCGCTGAGACAGAAGCCGACCCTGCGCCCTGACATTTGGCTGTGTGTGTTTGGGGGGCCACCGGCAGCCGAGTGACAGCAGACACAGACAGAGAGAGGGATGTCTCAGTCGCTGCCTCGCTCTTCTCCATTCAACCCTCCTCCCCCCTCCTAATATTTATGCTCACGCGTCTTTAAAAACCCCTTCTGTCTTTTTCATCCTCCAGAGTCATGCTAACTTTCCTAATCCACAGGTAAGAAAGAAAGAGGGCCACTAGTGTAAGTGGTAAAGTCACTTGACTTCCTTATTGCTGCCATCCAATAATAACGAAGTGAGGCCGGCCATGGAGCTGCACCTCACTGAGCAATAACTGAAAGAGAAAGTAAAAATCTCTCGGGGAAGTAACTCCATTATCCTGCTTATCGTTCAGCAGCAGCACAGACATGCTGTTTCCTATTTACTGACCGTCAAAAAGAAAAGAACCGTCGAGTAATAAGGACGATATAAAGATATATTAAGTTCTGTGAAGTTCATCTGAGGTCACGAGGAGACAAAAAAAATGTCCCGCGGTTCAAACGCAGGTTTCGACCGACACATCACCATATTTTCACCGGAGGGCCGCCTCTACCAAGTCGGTAAGAAAGAGAGACGTTTTGTCCGGTGTTTTAAGTCCTGGAGCATGCTTATGCTGTACTTGCTACTGCACAAGATAAGTCTACTATCATTACAACGTATTAATACAAACAATACTACAAGGATATCATCATGTAGCTAAAGCGGTTAGCTTGTCTAGTTGTGTCTGGGTGCAGTTGAGTTAGCATCAACATTTGCACCCAAGTTTTCTCTTTTTTCATATGTAGGTTAAACCTAAAGTCATTTTTTAAAACACTCCACCACTATAAAGTAAAATTCAACTTTTGATATTATTTCATGGGTTAAAGAATGTAAAACTATAGTGTAAAGTAGGTGTCTTATGTTCATTATTTGTCGTGTAAGTAGCCCAGAAATTGTTGGGCTGATGTTACTTTGCTCCCTTAAAGTTATCGTCATAGTACTGATGTGTTGTTGGTTCTCCACTCATGAACAGTTGTATATCAAATCCTGTGCTGTTGCAATAAAAACTTTCTCTCCTATTTTCATTCATTCTGTCTGTATGTCACATGTGCTGCCATGCAGAGTATGCCTTCAAAGCCATCTCCCAGAGTGGGTTGACGTCTGTGGGGGTCCGGGGGACAGACAGCGTTGTGGTGGTCACACAGAAGAAAATACCTGTAAGATATCACACACACACACACACACACACACACACTCACAGGCATTCACTTGGATGATGATCTGAGTTGAAGCGAAACAGTGAAGCCTCACAGGAGTCGTGACTCCAGCTTTTTGCTGACTTGACAGTCAAATATATGAACAAGATGCTGCTGTACAAATGCCAGTACACTCACATTACCAAGCCAGATACAAGCTTTTATTACACACAGGAGGAGGACACACATCTCCTGTCAATTTCAATGTCTAATCATCGTAATCAAGGATGAGTGAGCCTAAGTAAGTCCAAAAATGATAATGGTTAACAAACGCAAAGCAGCACTGCCAAATATTTGTATTCAAAGCTCTATGTGAGATGAAATTCAAGACATGCATCTGATTTACTTAACTTATCTGTACAACCAATAGTATCTTTTTTAAATGTAGTATATTTTCCATCTTAAGTTGTTACTCAGTATTTACTTGAGTTGAAAAGCATTTTTTGTTTTTGTGTTGTAAATGCAGTGTTGATATTTTCACATGCACAGTGATAGTGATATATTGAAGTTGGCATAATGTGAGGTGTATGTGACACTCTGTCTTTCTCTTCACTGCAGGACAAGCTGCTTGTTGCTTCCACTGTGACCAACATGTTCAAACTAACCCCTCGCATTGGCTGTGTGATGACTGGGCACAGTGGTGTGTATTCAGCACACAAACACACGCACACACACAACACATGGTTGTTCAAGTAACTGTGATGCTTTGATGTAATGACCATGACCAAATGTGACCAGGGTTAAAATGACCTTTGTCTTATCTCACACCAGAAAGCCTGGCTTTTCCTGTTTTCTTTAAATAAGGATGATACATATTTACGCAATGCACACAACACAATAGTGTAATGTACTACGTTTATGAGGCATTAGAATCTGTTATTAGTCTTGTCTGTTAACTGTAATTACACTTACGTCTGGAAGATTGTTTAATATTGTTAAAAAGCTACACTGTCCCTCCTCTTCTGTCTTGTGCAGGGGACAGTCGCTCCCAGGTTCACCGGGCACGTGTGGAAGCAGGAGAATGGAAATATAAGTTTGGTTATGACATCATGGCGGACACGTTGTGTCGCAGGTTGGCTGATATCTCCCAGGTCTACACACAAAATGCAGAAATGAGGCCTCTAGGCTGCTGTGAGTGGGGATCTTGATGTCTGCCTCTTGGTGTTCATGTCTTTGTTACCTCATCTTGATAGTGATTGCTCAGGATGTTGTCTTTGATTTTCATTTCCATTAACTGTCTTATGCCAAAGTTTGTATTTTACTATTATTCCCTTTATTTTCTGAATGGTCCATTTTAGCCACTGGAGTATAAGTGCTTGCCAGGAATGATGGCAAGCAAAAAATGGCTGAACATACAGTAAATTCATATAATATAAGCTCCCACCTTCTTTCATCCTCCCTATCTCTCTCTCCTTCCTCTTCCGCAGGTATGATCATGGTGGCTATGGACCCCCAGCAGGGCCCCGTCCTGTATAAATGTGACCCAGCAGGCTACTACTGTGGCTTCAGAGCCACGTCAGTCGGGGCCAAACAGACGGAGGCCAATAGCTACCTGGAGAAGAAGTTGAAGAAAAAGCCTGAACTGACCCACGACAGGGCAGTACAGGTAGAGTGAAACCTACACGTAACAGAAAGACCTAAATGTCCACTAACAGCTGTGTGTCCCGATGATTGTCCTTGAACAAAACCACTGAACCCCTGTCTGACCTGAGGAAAAGTTGCCCTCACTTCCTTGAATCCACTGCTGGATTTCTCAGTGTTACCTTGACTGAAAATAACATTTATAGAGGCATTTATGTGTTTGAGCTAATCAGCACACTCACCTCACGTCCTTTCTTTCCAGTTGGCCATATCATGTCTGTCCTCTGTCCTGTCCATGGACTTCAAGGCCAGTGAGCTGGAGGTCGGCGTGGTCACCAAGGAAAAACCAAAGTTCAGGTAACTTCACTCAGACGTACTGTCAATCTGTTTGTTCTATCACATAGTCAGGAGTTGTATGATGAATTTGCACTGAACTAAATAAGGATGTTATGACCTGAGACATTTTACTTCGTCATGTATTTTTTGTTGTTTTGATTTTAATTCTTTGATAATTTCTTTTCAATCCTTACTCTTTCCTCTGGTTATTATTCCCATTTTCACTTTTCTTCCCTCTTCGCCTCCTTTCTTCCTCCTGCAGGACCCTGTCAGAGGCAGAGATAGAAGTCCACCTGGTTGCCATAGCAGAACGGGAGTAAAGGTGCCCTCACAGACTTCAGGCCGTGATTCATCGTAGTATGTCATTTTCACTGTGCTTGATTTAGCCCAGTTTAACAACACTGTTACCAAACGTCTGAAGACAAAAGTACACAATCTTTCACCTGTGTGTCCAAGGAGGTTAATCATGCACACCTTAAGAAGAAACTCTATTATCAAGGATTGATATAGGTTTTATTCCTAGTGTTTCAGCAGACATTTCCAGTGGGCTTTTTTCTTTTATTCAATATACATAAATAAGTAACAACGCAATGTGTAAATTCTGATCTGGCACATTTAACCATCTTTAGTGGACAACACCAGCACACCTCCATACTTTGCAGCACATTTCCATGTTTGAAATACAAAGTTATTTGGACGCTGGTTATTTAGTATGACTCCAGCCAGGTTTGTCTGGATGTGTACAGAATATTTGTCATACAGCTGTTATGTATGTTTATAACACCAATCTTGTTGTCAGCTTCACACTTGTAAAGTTGCATTAAAAAAGTCCATCGAACTCATTGTCAACTCCTTTAAAACAACTGTCATAATAAAACTGAGTAGAAAAGAAGACTAGAAACGCTGTCCTGTTTTGCTTTAAATTAAATAGTTAAGAAAATGTATCGACTTTTATCACATAAATGGATAATTGAGGTTTATTTCCCAAATGTAGCCAAACATCCTGATTTAACAACATTGTCCCTTGTTGAACAGCAGATGGCATCCGTGAGGTGATAACATTACCTGAGGTTGGCTTCCTTGCTACTGACTGTCCAGGTCTCACTAGTCTAGAGGGCAAAGAAGGGACCGACTGAATCCACAACTTATTCCAACAAATAATATTGTGGATTTGGAAATGAGTCGATGAGGGCTCAGAACTAAGTGCAGTCACTGAAAGTCACACAGGGATAAATAACAAATACGCTTACTTGTACAATTACACTACTTTTAGCAGCAGTGATAGTAGTAAGTTATATCATACTGAAATGCATTTGGCATGTCCACATTGCTGGCCCCCCTGTAATGTACTGTCAGTCATCCATTCTGTCCACTGTATTTGTAGGTTGTCCCTTAGCAACTGCAAATGACCACTAGATGACAATGTTGCATCTGCCTCTGACGTCCTCTGAGTATTTTACAACAGAATTCAGTATTTCTGTGTGTACTTTTCTATTTGGAGAAAACCTACTTTGACTCTTGTAAACAATTACACTACCGAGTCTTTGGAGATTGCGTGCGTGTGTGTGTGTCAGACAGCCAATTCTGGCACGACATCTTGTTATGTGTGCCTTTTGTGTGTGTGTGTGTGTGTGTGTGTGTGTGTGTGTGTGTGTGTGTGTGTGTGTGTGTGTCTGTCACTCTGAGTTTCCACCACAGTGACCTACCAGTCTGAGGATACGGATCACTGTCCCATTCAATTACTGAATGTTAGTTGCTATCTGAATGTATAAGCACTTCTGGGCACACACACATATTCACACTTAAACATGAACACACACAATGACGGAGAACAGCGATGAGAGTCTGCTTTTATTTTATTAAAGACAGAAGGTAACACATTGCAGGAAAATGCTGTGGATTTACAGAATTTGATTACTTACAATATTCTCTATTTAACATCAACAAAAATGTTTTACATTTGTACTTACCTGCAAGGCATTTGTGAGGCATCATGTAAATAAGAGTTTTACAACTTATTATACAGAAATCTGAAAATTACAAGAGTTGCCCAGAATCCAGCGCCTTAGTTTTGACTTAAACAATCTCTATATTATCTATGTTAGATCCACATGTTGTAATTCTGCAGGCATGGGGTCCAAATTCCAGACATAATAATTTTAAAAGGTAAAAGTAATATTGTAGAGTCATTTAAAAAGGGACTGAGAAGAGGTTTTGTTAAATAGTGGATCCTCAGTTTGTTTGCAGACACAATTTGGATTTAGGCTGAGAGGCTTGTATTAGTGATTTTCAGCGAGAGCAGCGAAAAGCCCTGCTAGTCTCCTTAAAGCTGCTGCTGCAAGACGATCCTAAATTACATTGATAGGCCTCTTAACTTAATTCTTCTCTGTGTCCACTTAACCTTACAGGCCGCAGCATTTCATGTCTTCTTAGATATGGAAAGTCTGCATATTAAGGTACAAATCCTTTGATAAGAAGTACCTTGGCCTACATTAACCCCATGCCAACAGCCATCCTGATAGGTAAAGCCCATTACCATGAGTCAAATACATGTACTTTGCACTTAGCATATTTGTTTTCAGGCGTATCCACAGAAACAACAGGATATTGGTAAAAGTAAACAGGCCTTCTGAATACACTGAAAGAGATGGTTGGAAGAAGAAAGTTGGTCTTCTAGTTGGTGACTTGAAGCTGCACATGTCTCATGTTTGTCTCTTCGTCCTCATGGCTGGCTCTGCATGCACACGATAAGCTGGGAGAACACAAGAAAAGAGAACCACTGTTAGGACCCACAGGCATCCATTTTGCATTAAAAAAAACCCAAAAAGATGTAAGAAATCCAGAAATCAGAGAGCCAAACGATTCAAACTGTCATCCAGATTTGTTTACTGCAATCATGCAAGCCACAGCAATCAGTACACCATGTCACCATGTTGTCACAGGGATCAATGTGGTGGTCATGAAGTTGTATGTACTGTTGTCCATACTAACTAAGGGGGGTATAAGCTTTTTCATGGAAGATATTTTGACATGTCACAGTGGGAAAAGTACAGGTGTAAATAATAAAATGAATGATGGCTGACTTCCATTTAGCTGCTTCAGTTTCAAGGTCCTGGCAATGCTGGCACACTGTCATGGCTTAGTGGGACAGTTGAATAGAACAGAAGCCATTCAGGTGTGACTGAGGCCTTGTTGAACATCAAAAGAAAACAACAAGGTTTTTGGAAATTGTAACATTGGTTACCAGAAACTTTTCATTATGTTTACCTAAGGTTCATAAACTTGTTCATGTTTCATGTGGAAACAAAGTAGTCTGGTAGTTTAAAACCATTTAAAATGCAATAATGCAATGCAATAACTGATTTTTTGGCCACTTGGGGGAAGCGGAAGCAAGTTGTGAACACAACATTGACATACCATCACTTTTAAGTTAACATTAGCTAATATGGCGAACTTGTTATTTACACATCCAGCAGATACAGAGCAGCGTTATCATTCCTTTGGAGTCGTGTTTCTATCCACCTGGCAAATGTCCAATTTTCTCTTCTTTTAGCTCTGTTTTTGGTCTCTACCAACTCATGAGGGAAATATCTGGCTTTTGTTGCTTAACGCTCCAATATGTTCACCAGCTAGCTGCTTACTGTTGCTAACTCTGTCTGTTTGCCGTTTGATGTTGAGCAGGAAGTGTTTGTTAGAGCTTTTGCGCTGAAAACAGCTGCCTGCTGCAGCCAAAAACTACGCAATGAGAGCAATGAAAGTGAACCAGAACAGTTAAACAATGAGCTGAAACTCACATTAAAGTTACGTAAATCTGAGGGGAGCTGCAGATTCAGATGATAATTCTCTGTAGGTTCATCACTGCGAGCGACCCCTTTCACATTGTCATTTGATATATTATTATTATTATAAAAATGATTATTGCGGCTTTAAATTCTAGAAGTTTTTATTTTCTCACTCTTGGCATTATGTTAATCACTACTTAACACATGAGTTGACTGACAGGACAGTCTCTTGGTGTAGTCCTTTAATTCAGTGGGACTCTGAGTCCTGCTTTTTTCACATTTATATATATTTTATATTATTATTTAAACCTGGGGGACTCCAGCTGAATGCAGTTAACTGCAATTAATTGTTTTGGCTCTTGACTTTAATACATTTTCTTTGTCTAATATCAAAATTCTGTCAGTAATAAACTGATTTCAGTCTTTTTCTGTTTTAACAACCCTTCTTCTTCTTCATTGCACCTACTCTATCTACCAAACGTGCACACTTTCCTATGTTCCTATGCACTTCCTCACCTCACATCCCTTATCTCCATCTCCCTCATGGATGTGCTTGTCCTCCTCTACCTCACCCCTCCATTCATACCACTTCTCTTCTTCCAGCCCTGTTATCCCTCCTCAAATCCATACCTTCCACTACCTCAGCCAACTTAGCTTTCCTATTTCTGTCCCTCTATCTGGTCTTGCCTCACCTCCACCAGTTCACCTCCTCCTTACCCAATGTCCTCCTACTCCCCCACAAAACATTCTCCTTCCTCTCCGCCATTCCCCCGTCCTCCCTCCCCTGATATGAAATGTTGACCCTGTGGCTGGTGTCTCCTGGTACTGGGACTGCCTGCCAAGCTGAATGGGCCTAGTGCATCGGGTAGCCAGGCTGTATGTGTGTGTGTGTGTGTGTGTGTGTGTGTGTTGGGTCACGGCGTGGGGATTAGGTGTGTGTGAGTGATTGAGGGTGACAGCGGCCCTAGCATTAGGGGCCCTGTGGCAGATTTTGTAGTCCTGTTTTAGACACACTAAGCTGGATTTACCAGCAGCAGTGTGTCAGCAGTGATGCAGCCTGCCTGGACCTCCTACAGAACACACACACACACACAAATACACACAGGCGCAAGCACACACACACACACACACACACATAGACCCTTGTCACCTCTGACCCTACCTATCTACCTGCAACCTGTCTGACTGTCCAGTCATCCCCTGTGATCTGTGTACTTCTTCTATCCATCCCTTACTGGTAACAGTTAAAATGTCTTCCTGCCGTAAAATTTCTAATTTCCTTTAGTTTGTTTCAATCCTCTCACACTACAGTAAATATGCTGAGGCACAATGGACTCTGTGATGCATGCAGACTACTGTAGCATGCACTAAGCATCACCCCTCACCCTGACCCCAAAACAAACATTAGGGCCCAGTCACACAAGCATGTATCACAGCGAAACTTTGCACACAATCCAATTCATTTTAATGGAATGACTACAGTCAGTGAATATCCTTAACGGCAGCAAAGTAAATTGGAGTGCAACTTACATTGGTGAACTTTGATGTGACTTTTCACCCTTCAAACGGTATGAACATTGTAGGCCTATGAAGAGGCGCTCACAGAGTAGAGACCAAAATGGAGAAAGCTATCCTTTTAGCTAATGCTGTTTAATGAAAAAAGTTAAAATTGCACTGCAAAAGCCTTGTGGAGTAGCATATAGTTGACTGTTACCATGGTTGAATAAATGGTGTAACTGTGTGTTCTTAAAAATGTGCTTTGCTTTTGGTTAGCGAGCTAGCAAGCTAGCCAGGTTCTGATACTAATATGCAATCCAATTTCTTTCTGCCTCTCTTCTCTTCTCTCCACTTTCTGGCCCTTAAAGGAGTGACTGACAAGACTCTGGAGGGCTAGCAATGGATACAACACATGCACACATGCAGATAAATGTAAGGGTGAGATGGGCTCTTTATGATTTTAGCCTGCTCTAAAGCCTCTCAAAATTTCAAATAATATTTTCTGCATCTGACTATTGGTCATCCTTAGCTTCTCTACAGTGAAGTTGCATGCTGGGTATACGGCTGTGTATGTGTGGTCACTTTGTGTGTGTTAACGCAGGGGGTATGTGAGGCCACTGTGGCCCCATGTGTCTGCACACACAAGTTTTGATGCTTGATTGTGTGTTTGTGTGACTTCGATTCGCACTCCGATTGTTTATGTGCGCACCTTTGTCCATGTGTGTGTGTTTGTGTGTGCCTGCTCCCAGATCTCTGTTACAGCGTATCCATTGTGCAGGAGAGTGTTGAGCAAGATCCTGACCCACCGGCGGGTACTAATCAGACGCATTCCTCGGGATTAAACGGCCAATTAACAATAAGAGAGCCATTGTAGCCCTGTCTCCTTGTGCGTCACAGTTAAAAGGTTTTGTGTGTGTACTTGTCGCAGTGACTCTATTTGTATGTGCGAGTGCGTGTGTGTGTGCAAGGTGCTTATGGTCATTCAAAGATCACTCTTTGTGCTTTTCTACCAGCATGTTGCACTTGTGTGTTGCACTGCTTGGGTTTTGAATTAAAATGCACGCTATAGCTTCATAAAAAAACAAAAAACAGATTACATTTAAATAGTGTGCAATTTAAAGCAAACTCATGATGTGGATATAGAGTGAGAGATGGTGCATTATGGGTCCTGCATGCCAAATAGTGGCTGCAAGTCACAAGATGTGTGTGTGTGCGTGTGTGTTTGAAACAGTGTTCTTAATGATGCAAGTTAATCCTGGGTTTGTTCAGGCACCAGTAGTGAGTCCACCTGTCCTTTATACATTTAATGCAGACAATATAATATATATATAACCTTCTACTCTATTCTGTCCATTGGTGTTTGCATTTGTGTGCTGCTGTGCATGTAGTGTGTCTATCGAGTGTATGCATAAATGTGTACATAAATGGTGTCCTCAGTAACCATGCTTGTGTGTGTGTGTGTGTGCAGAGTGGGACTGGGTATATGCATCAGTGTGGCACGTGTCGGAGTGTGGCAGAGGATTAGTGAGGCTCAGGGCCTGTTGCTCCACTTCCATGATTACTACTGCTGTCTACTGCCATATGGGGTGGTGGGGGTGCGGGGGGGGGGTTCCAAGCTACTGTACCACGCTATACACACACACACCCCACCCGCACCAATAATGCCCCCCTTCCCCACCACACCAGCACACACATGCTCCCAGAACACATGCCGAGAGGGGGTTTACACACACACACACACACACACACACACACACACACACACACACACACACACAGTCCTTCATAAGGCAGTGCATTTGAAACCACGCATGAATGCACATGAGCTTTGTTTTAACAAGTTGAAGACTGTGTGTGTGTGTGTGTGTGTGTGTATGTGTTGCACCTTGTCCATACACCTGCCTGCTTAAATGCTGGATATGCTGGATCATCTAATGTCTGTACAATCAGCTGGATTTAAGAAAAACAAAGTTTGTCTTGAACAAAAAATACATAAAATGTTTTTGAACCACATATGCTGCAATATATATTTTTAAATTATTTAATAAAATACTGCCCATTTTCATATTTTTGATCTCCATTTCTCTTTTCTTTTAAATCTGCAGTGTTTTGACTTACAACCTGATAAAAATCATAAAGATTTTTTCATAGCTTATAATAACATATAATTATGAATTATCCGTGAGTAATCATTTAACTATAAAGGAAAGTCACCTCATAAATAACCAGTTAACAGTTAAAGAAATTATCTCTGCCATATATACATATACATATATATAAATATATATATATATATATATTTGTTTGCCAATGAAAATGGTCATGGAGCTGCTTTTTATTACAGTAAATAATTGATGAAAGAGGTATTATATACAGAAACATTTGATGCATTCAAGTATTAGAATAAAAAATTATCACATGGTCTGATAACAGTCTGGATGTGCAAATGCAACTGAAATTGCTCTGCTTATCTTATTACAAGTGTATGAGTATGAGGGCATGAACAGGTGTTAACTTGCTAAAACCCCAGACAGTGGTCAAGGAGGGGGGCTAAATGATGACAGTGAACACACACACACACACACACACACACACACAGTGTACACACCCACCTGCTGCTGTCTGCAGTGGATTAGCGATCTGTCTACCCTGAGAAGACAGCAGGACACGCAGCAGGGGGTCTGCTGTCTGTGAAATTGATCAAGATGCTGGCCAGACATTATTTACAGATGAACTCATGGTCAGACTCTTCTGTCACATACACTATGCAGGCACCGAGGCCTTGTCAGGGACTTGTCAGGGTCCCATGCAGGATGAAGACACACAACCATCATAACGTAGTTCTTTAATAGATGCTGTGAAACGTGTTCCAATACCAGAGAAAAATGTTAGATTATCAGCAAAGTCGCTTTCTGAAGAAGTCTTGTCAACCTAAACCTGGAACAGGAGTCTTCACAACCATCCAGTTCTCACCTGGTTAACACGCCCCAGCCTGGGCAATAACTACTGACTACAGGTTATTCCTACAACAGTCACTAAAACAATAATTCGTCCCCCTGGGATCCATGTTTCCCTGTCTGAACATAGGCCTTCAAGTAATGGGACCAACCACTGTTTGTGGCCAGTTTACTGGTGATTTCCTACAGTCATTCACAAAGCTGCACGTTACTGCTACAAACCTGAAGTTCGTCTTTACTCTGAGTTAATAAAAGCTGAGCTGAGCTGGAAGTGTATATAAAAAAACATCTAAAAATAAGTTAACAGATGAATTAAGTGAAACACAGCATGGGTTCGAGTTTTTTCTCTCAGAAATAAATTGTGTGAAAGCATATATAAATGCTGGAAAAATTACTATACTTATATTTATATCATTATTATATTGTTTTTTTAGAACCATAAATAAGTACTCTGTAATTCCCAAAACATTGTTACAGTCATTACATGTAATTTCCATAGTCAGAATATGGTGGATAAGTTGTAGGAAATTATACAGAGTAATTTGTGCAAATCTTGGCATTGGACCTAGGTAAATGTTTTTGTGCATTTAAAACATATTTAATAGTAAATTTATAAATATACCAATATTTTAGGTTTGTAATTTGCAGCAGGACACACAGCTAATATTTAACATTATTGAACGACATAAACTTATGTAATAAGTGCTAGTAAACTAGTCAACCGACACAACGGTTCTGTAGGTTATATACAGTACATAATACTGTATATAGTATGTACACTTGTACGTCTTATGTGGTTCATCATTATATAAGCGACCACAGCCTGAGTTTATCTTTAGCTTCGACCCATGACAGGCTACTAACAACCCAAGTCCTGCTAAATGGACACATACACGCATGCTCCTGCACATACACTAATGGCATGTAATGGCAGTCTAACAGCAGGGCCATTTAATGTAACCTGCATGCAGTTTGGGACCTTCATTTCATATGGCCCATTGTGTTACTGTAGATGGAAGAGGAGCGCAGAGAGACACATGGTCTGGCCTGGACTCACGCAGAGTAATCCTCACATCACTTTAATGAGGAGTTGACACACACTGACCTCAATACACACACACACACACACACAAACTATTTTGAACTATATGAGTATATAGGCAGTTGCAGGAATATGATAAATACGCATTTAAAATACAGAATCAAACCAATCTCAGTTGCAAAATGGCAGCCTATCAATAGTTAAAATCTAAAAAGTAAATCTAAAACAACAAAAGCAAGACAATTCACATCAAGACTCTCAGAAAACTCATACTAGGTCCCAACGCCCCTCCCATACCCCCCCTTCCCCATCTGCCTCTCTCTCTCTCTCTCCTTCCACTTATTTCTGCTCTGTTTTATCATCACGCTCCTCTACTCTTCCTTCCTTCCACCCCATCTGTAACTTTCCACCCAGTTTCCTCCAGTAACAATCCACCAGTCCCTCACAGTAAGCTCCACATGCCTTCCTCCTGACCTGTCTCTCTCTCAGCCTGCCTCTCCATCACACACACACACACACACCACTGTGGCCCTCTCTGTCAGCGCCGCTCCTTGCCGTCCCATAATGCTCAGTTACCTTATCAATAGTGATCGATCCAGCCACAGAAGTGCAGGTCCTGCTCTCTGTCCCTGTGCAGCGAGCGCTCGGTTCTCTCCATCCACCCTTCCTCTGTCAATCTGGCCACAAACCCCTCTTTCCTCCCTTTATCCCGAGGTAAGATACTTACTTTTCAGATAAAGCATATTATGATAAATCGGCTGAACTCTGTGCGTGTGTGTGTGTGTGTGTGTGTGTGTTAGAGTGTGTAACTGTCCCACACACACACACACACACACACACATACAGTACACTATAAGCACACATTGTGCACACACAGACATACAAAAATACAGTGTGTGTATCGAACAACATGATGTCAGAGGTACTTAACAGCTGGAAAAGCATTTGTGTGTTTACATAATGTGTGTGTGAGAGTTTTAGGTCTTTTGGGACTGGATGGTTTTTGGTTTATGCCATGTCAATCGTTCAATAATGGAGACACGAACACAAATGATTAGGAGTCTTTCCTCTTTTGCATGTTTTCATCATCAGCATCATCACACACACAAACAGCGGATTGGAATCAAATGCACATAACAAAGGCTGGTTCACCAGGAAGGATTCTGGGAAAATTTAGTTTCATTTTCTGTTAAACCAAATACAAAGAAAAAAAAGCCGGGCCTGTAGTTTCTGATAATAAAAAGGGCCCAGGAAGCATCTTCATTCATCAGAATGAAGATGTCTGAGTCGAACTTCATTTTATTTTCAGTGAAATCCTTTTTGAGTTTTGATCTGTCGGAGTGACTGTACAATAGATTTAATAGTAAAACAGGTAGATGAAACATTCAGTATCACACAGATATGCATACATGCACTGAGAGATAAGGACAATTGTGTGAGTATTTGTCCTTTTTTACTTACTATACTATATTACTATTATTATTATTATTATTATAGTATATTACTGTCTAGAATGAATGGGTTTGCTCTCTGCCTCTTAGTTCATTGCAGGATGCGTGGATACACGTTTGCTAATGAAATGGGACGAGAGAAATAGTGGAGCATATGGGCAAATGTTCTCCAACAAAGTGGGATGGAAGTTAAGGTCAACGAGGGGAATAAAAGAGTTTGGAGAAAATGAAAACTAAATGAAAATACAATGGCTGTGTTTGCCTTTGGGACGTGTATGCGTGCTTGTTTCAAAATGGGATGTTTATGAAATGCTGTGTGTGTGTGTGTGTGTGTGTGTGTGTGCGTGTGTAGGAGTATAGATTAGATGTACTAAGCCTCTTATGTGCTGGTTGTCCTTAATTTGCGTCTGCTCTGGGTCCTAGTGCGTCAAAACTACCAGCAGTCCTTCATCATCACAGAGCAATTTCCCCACAAACAACCCAAAACATCACATGTCATGCAGTACTTATCTTAGGCCGTGCCTATATAATTATGCATATGCCCATATAAAAAAAACGAGATTCAACTTTTCAATCTAAATTATTTGAAGAGGAAAAAGAATGACGGAAATGAATAAAACTGAATAAATTAGACAACCAATTTCATTAATCCTGTCCGATGAAAAACCATGAAGGCATAGTTTCTGGTAACTTGTTTCATTTAGGTTTAATGCAGGTGATATACACCAAAGATGAACAACGTAATGAACAAATCACTGTCTTTCTATACCACCTCTATAGGAACTTTCAGTGTGTGACTGTTTAGTGGTTATTGTAGGTATATGGTAGAGTATATAGAGTGTAACTGAAGTGTCACTATATGAATTTAGAGTGTAATTTACAATGATATTTGCACAGAGAGATTTGCCGAAATCTATTTTTAATCACATTCAATGTAAGGGATTGGGAAGTTACTCAAAAGCAACAGTCACATCCTATTTTCCCGATATTTTACAATGTAATCATATTTTTAGAGCCATATGGAGGGCCGGAGATGAATGTATAATTTTTATTGCACGAACGCCGCGGTTGTAGGCCTCTTGTATTAATGAAGCGGGTTTTCTGTGCCCATGCTATTTTACTCGATTGATAATGGATTAGGTAATTAGCTCCTTGATTAATTAGGACTTTTTCGGCCTGCCATTATCTCACGGTATCTTGTAGCCTATCATTGTTCTTGTATTATTAAATAAAGCGTAAAGAGGCTGCTGCTACTAAAAAAAAGATGAGAAAAAAAAGGTTTATTTAAAGGTTAATTTATTACAGCTAATAGTTAAACACAAGGCTATGGCCTAATTGATTTGTTTCTTTTTTATGCTAGTCTTTTCACAGCCACAGCCTGAAAAAAAAACAGCACAGAACTATCAACACAGTAAAGTGCGTGAAAATGTATGATGAAATAAGAAGAATACATTTCTCAAGTAGACTACAATATAAAATGCGACAGAAGTCTGAGGGAAGCAGGTTCGTGAAATGTGCGCGTGCACAGCAGTGTTGCGCGCAGTGTCGCGCGCTGTGAGGCATATCTGAGGTCTCGTTATTCCCGCCGGTTGTTTTTTTTTCTCTCTCTCTTTCTGTCAGTTGGAGGTCTCGAGACATTCTTGTCGTCGGACTCCCCACAGTTAGCTCGAGTATCTGTCCTGCTGGCGGCTAGTTTAGCTGCCTGAGCTACACAACAACACAACAAACAAACAAAGCGTACCTGGATGTGAGCACAGGTGAGGCGTCCGCTGGAGACATGGTATCCAAACGTCAACAACACACACACTCACACAGGCCTCCTACACCCAAACAGTTACACACACACACACTCACCTCAGCAGGTGAAGACATTTTATTCGAGATTTAGAAACGTTCAAACACGCCGGTAAAGTCTCTCTCTCGCTCTGTGTGTGTCTTTATATCTCCGCTTTGGCTTTACAGAGCTAGATAAACCCCTTATACAGTTTGGGCTGTAGCTACATGGGTCTGTGTGTGTGTATGTGCGTGTGTGTGTGTGTGTGTGTGGATTTTAAACTATAAGAAATCCGATTCAATTAACAAGCGCAGAGAATCGGCTTTGGACACTGTGAAATTGTCTCGCAGCAGAGGATGGCACAGGCCAAACTAGCCCAGAGAGAAGAGACACGACTCAGTGTCTCACTCAAATACACACTGAGTCTGGCAAAAACAAAAACAAAAAACACCCGAGGCCTCTGATAGAATATTTTGTAGAAATTAATAAAACGATAGAACGAAATTACCTTTAATTGCAACATCAGCTCTGACGTTTGGACCAAGATATAGGCTAATGCTGGAAGTACGAAGAACTATAGAGCTGTAAGTCTAAGATACCAAATATCTTTATAGGCTAAAGCCTTATAGAAAGTGTATAACAAATAAGATCTAATGTGTCCTCTCCTAACTTAAATCGTTTCAGTACAAATAGTTACTTTACATTTTATTTTGTTGCCTGTTTCTTATAGTACAACACGCTGTTAATTTATGTTTTCCTGTAGAAAACATCATCCTCCCCTATAACTTGGTAAGTCTGATTGCATTATAAATTTACATCAAGAATATTTATGTAAGTCTGCCAGTAAATTATGTAAATCAACCAGGCGGAACATTATTATTATTATTATTATTATTATTATTATTATTATTATTATTATTATCGACAGTAGTGAATGAATGGATGAATGGGCCGGAGGGAGCATGTTGGGGATCAGAAGGGGATTTAATAGCAGAACAACGCGGTCTTTGTGCTGCCTCTAATCCGGCCTGTACCCCCTTCTCCGCCTCTCAGTCGCTCTCCCTCTGCCTCCACACTCAGGCAGGGTCGCCCAATTATTTTAGGAACGCCAATTTCGAAAATGGTTCATAACAATAAAACCTGGAAAAAGACTCGAAAAGGCTATAAGGGTTCTCTTAAACCAGACCAGAAGACGGCCTAGCATTCACCATCATTGTATGAGGTAAACTTGACAAGTGCCTTTATGAACCCGAACAAACTTATTCTGTCTTTATTTATTTATTTTTTAATTATTGCGTTTTCAAATGAATCTTTACTTATTATATGTAGGCTACATATCAACAGGTGTCAGTGACGGTGCTGCTGCAACGGCCGCCGTATAAATCTAAATATAAGAGCCGTATAAAATACACCTCCAAGGAGCATATTCTTGTGCCAAATTATCATCCTAAACTCCTTCATATTCAGCACTACAGGTCCAACATGAATACATAGTATATATGTGTGTGCGCGCGTGCGTTTGCGTGAGCGACCCCGAGAGAAAGAGAGAGAGAGAGAGAGAGAGAGAGGGAGGGCTCTGGGTGTCTACTTGGTTAAGAAGTTACTTCTAATTAGCCAGCCTCTTCTTGCTCGCCTCACTTGTCCACTCTGCAGATCCAGATCCTCTCCTCAGGGACCAGGTACCGTCAGGGGCCCCTACGCTTTTCAGCACCCATCAGACCGCAGACGGCCGAGCTGTGGTGGAACTGCTGCTTTTGGTACCTTTCACCTGGCGATGACGGTGCGCACCGCAATTACGCACGACTTGGATGAAGAAACTGCATCCTAGCACGGGTGTTGTTTAGTTAGGCATTGTCATTTTTTAATGAGGTGTCTTAATTTATAGTCTTGGGTTGATTTTAGTTGCTTTTGTTATTCCTATCTGGATAGAGGAAGCATAAAATATACACCCGGTCCCTAAATCAGCGGTGTTTTTACGCGTCAGGTTCAAACAGGTGTAAAGACGCACCACCGTTACTTGTACAGTTAGAACCACAGGCGCCTGGTTCGACGGCACTGAGTCAGATCAGCATACAAAGCTAGTAAAGGAGAAGGCCAGCAAGGCAAAATCAAAAACAACAACTAAGTGACAAACAACCCAGGGTAAAAGAAAAACAGAGAGGGGGGGAGTGACAGAAAAAAGAGAGAGAGAGAAAGAGAGAGAGAGAGAGAGAGAGAGAGACACTCCCTGGAGACTAGCTAGGAGACCCGGCCCCCGGTCTGAGAGAAGGAGAGAGAGAGTGAGGAAGTGAGGGAGTGTTTTAAAGCCGGCAGGAGGCATGATGTCCTACATTAAGCAACCCCATTACGCCGTGAACGGGTTAACGCTGTCCGGCCCGGGCATGGATCTGCTCCACTCCGCCGTTGGATACCCCAGTAAGTAATGGTCTATGACTTATGACTGCATGTGTTTTTCAATAATTTATACCTGTTGTTTCATTGTTGTTTCGAGTGAAAAAAAAGTTGATTTTGAAATGCAGAAACAAAGAATTCACATAAAATCTCGTTGTATCATTTGCGTAAAATGATCAGTAAAAAAGACCAATTCACTCGTATGTCATTTTTTAAAATAAGGTTATGCTTTATGAGTATG
Source organism: Macquaria ambigua (assembly GCA_008360985.2). NCBI lineage: Eukaryota > Metazoa > Chordata > Actinopteri > Centrarchiformes > Percichthyidae > Macquaria > Macquaria ambigua. Next base: position 243,677 of record VMKM01000234.1, on the reverse strand, counting down.
AATAGATGTCTCTGATTCTTCAGCCATCAGAACATGTGTTCACTTGACCTATAAGTTCAGCGGATTATAGAGTCAAAAAACAATAAAAATGTGTCTGAATGGAATCGCAGCCTGTTCTCACACAGACTTAACATCAAAACAGACTCCAATCTGTTGCTCTTATCATGTAACCTATTTACTAAAGGATGCTCATTGTATTTTATTTTTCTTCTTACATTGTTCGGGTGGGCTACACGGCCTGATCAGCATCTGAGAAGAGACTTTGAATGAAATGATGCCGAGATTTGGCACCGATGGCGGAAGGCGTGTTACAAAGCTCGGCCTCTTGTCGCACATTAGAGTTTGAATCAACGAAGGCAGTTTTTAAAATCGATGCTTTGGAGTGACTTTCGTTTCTTCACTTTTTATATTTCGATTCAAACAGTCTCAGTTATAAAAGATAAAACCACGAGACCTGTTATATCATCTTATTCGATCCAATAAAAACAACACATTTCTTCTGGTGTGACACGAGATGCCGATATGGTCCGATGAAAATTATCAACTAAAATGTATTTAGTCTTTGTCCGGTAATTTGCAAGACATGTTCTGTAAAATAATATTTATAAAAATCAACATTCTCGGGCAGTTTATAAAATGTAGAACCGGGGTGAAGCAAAGTTTTATTATTAACGAATTCAAGAGAAATAGAGGTATTTATTAGAATTACCTTAATAATAATGATACAGATTGGAATTTAGTGTTATTTCCTCTATCGGCCTGTTGAATTGTGTCGAAGGTTTTTCATTTATGTGTTAAATGCTTGAACCAACACAGACACACGGTCTTTAGTGCTATATGCCATCATTTTGGTGCAGAATCGTTTAAATACAAACGTAATAAAAACAACCCAAGCACAATAATAATAATAATGATAATAATAATTATTATATATATTTTTTTTGCATTTGATTTTTTTCTTGTAGACACCCCACGTAAACAGCGTCGGGAGCGCACCACCTTCACGCGCGCACAGCTGGACATCCTGGAGGCTCTGTTTGCCAAAACCCGCTACCCAGACATCTTCATGAGGGAGGAGGTGGCCCTCAAGATCAACCTGCCCGAGTCCCGAGTCCAGGTAACACATTACAAAGCAGTATACAGAGTACTGTTTTAGTATTGTACGTTTTGGTATTATAATATATGTATATATATATATATATATATATATATATATATATATTAAGAATTTTGATGCAAAAAAACTGGCTCACTGAAAGAAAGAAATGTCTTGCTGTGTGTGTGTGTGCGTGTGTGTGTGTGTGTGTGAGAGAGAGAGAGAGAGAGAGAGAGAGAGAGAGAGAGAGAGAGAGAGAGAGAGAGCACAGGTTTCCTCACAACAGCAGCTTTTACAGTTTGACTATGTATTTAAAGCCCTGGGTTTGATAATGAAGTTCTGATTTTCCTCTCTGATGCCCCTGCCATTCTTCAGGTCTGGTTCAAGAACCGTCGTGCCAAGTGCCGCCAGCAGCAGCAGCAGAGCACAGGCCAGTCCAAACCACGGCCCCCTAAAAAGAAGGCATCCCCTGCTCGTGACGCCAACACTGAGGCCAGTGCCAACCCCACCAATGGACCCTACAGCCCTCCACCTCCTCCTCCGGGCACCGCCATCACCCCCAGCTCCAGCTCTGCTAGTGCCACGGTGTCCATCTGGAGCCCAGCCTCCATCTCCCCACTGCCAGACCCCCTGTCTGCCTCCACCACCCCCTGCATGCAGCGCACCACCACCTACCCCATGACCTACACCCAGGCACCAGCCTACAGCCAGAGCTACGCAGCTTCCTCCTCTTACTTCACTGGCCTGGACTGTAGCTCCTACCTGTCCCCCATGCACCCACAGCTGTCGGGCACCGGAGGCGCCCTGAGCCCCATCACAGCCTCCTCGATGGGTGGGCCCCTCAGCCAGTCCCCAGCCTCGCTCTCCTCCCAGGGCTACACAGCCGCCTCACTGGGCTTTGGAGCCGTCGACTGTCTAGACTACAAAGACCAAGCTGCCTGGAAGCTCAATTTCAATGCCACTGACTGTCTGGACTACAAAGACCAGAACTCCTGGAAGTTCCAGGTCTTGTAAATAACAAGAAGTGGGGGTTGGGGAGGGAAGGGGATATGGGAAGAAGTGAAAAATCAAACAAAATCAAAGTAGGGTGAATAACCCAAGATTACTTTTGGTGTGTTTTAGAAGAAGGAGGAGACCTTGGGACACAGAAATCAATTAGTCATATCAGTTGAACTAATCAGCTGAAATAATGTCTTCATTTTTGCTGTTTCAGAAAAATATGTGTGGGAGTAAACTGATCTGTTGATGCTTGGCTTGGTGATTGTAACGAAGAGATGACAGTAGTGTTTCTAAGTTAAGCCACATAGAAATCAGCCAAACAGGAATAAAATATCTGTACAATAAAATCAAATTAGTGAGAAAGAACAGCTTTAATTCTCCATCTCAGTGGATTAGGGGGTCAAAATTGTTTTGATTTAAATACAGTATTTACAGTACTTTATTACTGATGACAAGAGAAACAAAGGAGGCCACTTGTCACATGCTGAATGCATCCTTTTGATTGATGACTCAGTAGTTTTGGTTTATAGAAATTTTGATGATTTGTTTGATAGAGCTGAATTAAGAAGCTGTTTGACTGGGCCTTGACTTGGACCACATTTGAAGCAGAGCTTATTTTTTTTGTAAATTGCTGCAGCACAACAACAGTTTCAGTGACTAACAAGTTTACTGCATAGACAGCCTTCAAATCGACGCATTAAAGCACAAGAACTGACGACAGCCCAAGCTCATGTTTATTTCTTCCTTCTAGACTTTGTCTTGTATTTTCTGTGATGTGTTTCTTTTCTGAAGCTGCTTTTCATCAGCGAGATGACTCAAAAAGCTTTGAGCCAAACAACTCGACTAACCCAAACCGACATCTTAAGGAGGTGTCTTCACAGGGTGGCCACTCATTTAATACCATGTGGAAAGTGTTTAGCAGACAGATGCTGATGATTCCCAGTAGCCTTGTATGATACTGACCCTCTGCAGCCTGTGTGTGATACAAGCGGAGGGGGTAGAGTTGGTCACTGAAGTGACTGCAGTACAAACCTGTTGCCTTTGAGCATGGTTGAAATCATTAGCAGAATGGCTCGTACATTGTTAGTTTAATAGGATCAGTTCCAGACAATTTGGGCAACAATAGTCTCATTGTGGCTATTGGCAGCCGAGTACTTTTCCCCCCACTCCGTCTCACAGTGTTTGCATGAGGTTAGCAGATTGTTGAAGCAGTTGTTGAACTTCATTATAAACTTCTTTTGCTGATAAACTGCTCCAGTGAGGTATTTGATGGGAGAGAAGACTGCACCAGAGAAAGGGAAGGGACTGGGCCGCCATGCAGCCACCCCCCCACCCCCTTTGCACAGAGAGTTTGGTGCCTCTCTCAGCTCCAACCTGTAAAGATGTGATGGGTACCACTTTATGTGTTTGATGTATAGTTTGATTTTTTTTTTTTTGTATTAGACTTAAACAATATTATGTTTCTTTATAAAATTGTGAATTCGTTGAAGTAAAAATTGTGGTAATTTGTTTTGAAGTTGATATTATTATCAGTATTATTACTATCATCATTAATATTATGTCTTCAGCTGACATGGACATGGCTAATATGCTTTTTTGTTGTTCTTTTGTAAATATTAAAACTTGAAAATGCAATCATGTCTGATATCGGCAATGAATTGTTACGCAGGCGCTCCACCCAACAGAATCTCTCTCTTTCTTAATTTCTAGAAAACTGCCAACTTTTTATTTTTTCTGTTTATATTTTTCTGGTTTCTGCTTCATCTTTTTTTTTTTTTCAAACTCAGGGGTTTATCCAATAAAAGTAGCAGTAATAGGATACAGTGCTGTTTATGCTTCTTAATCATTTACTGTACTTTTATTTTTTGCATTACTATAATCTTCTCTGCTTATTTTTTCTGACATGAATTATTTTGTATATTTCATTTGTCTCCTGTGTTCGACCAGTCTCACCACTACCATGCTAGATAGCTATGATGTTTCTGAGACATTAAACGACTTCATTAAAACTCTTGGGTCATTGTGTTCTGTAAGTCATTGGATTTGAGTGTTTGTTCAGTGAATATTGGCTGTCAGTGTTGACTCAACGTAGGGCTATACCTGTGACATGTGTTATCCTTCCATATCTCTGCCCTTTGGGGCTGCAAGGGAGTGTCGGACATCCAGAGAGGGGAGATTGGGAATCAGTTTCTGGGAGCGTTCCACTAATCCATACAAGAGGTTGAGTGGGTATAAGGCAGAGATGAGAGGGAGCGGGGCAGAGAGGACAGAAAACAGATTAGAACTAACAATAATACTGAGTCCCATGCACCACTCCCGCCAGCCCCAAACTGAAGTACGAGAGACGGGCAGATTACTTTGGATTGCTGAATGTTTCTGTGTGTGGGCCAGAGGGTCAGCACCACGGTGGTTGTGTGTGTGCACTGGATGAGAGTTTTCAGCTCATGGTGTGTTGAGGTGCTTAATATCTTGAAACAAGGCTGTGAGTCTTGAATCACAATGACACAATACACCTACGACAAGAAAATGTGTTTTACTCATGATGAATGGTCATAGAGTGCTGCAGGGATGACATATGTTTGTAGGCCAACCCGGAAGTTAGCATCGCCCTGGTTCCCTCGACAAAAAGCCAATGGGATTTTGGATTCTGGATTATTGCAGAAAATAAACTCTGTGGTAAACAAACGTTTATGATACTTACACGTTTTGTTCAGCAAGATAATCTTCACAAATGAACACCACTTTTATGATTTTTGAAGAGGAATTGCAATCTCCAAAAGTAAGAAGCTAACATGACTTCAGCGTCACCACCACTAAGCTTCCAACTTGTAATTTGATTTCGTGCTCTTAACTCTTCTACAAAAGCCTTTCAGAAAGTTTGAGTTAGAACAGTTTACAAGAGTGCGAGTATAAACACAACAAGGCTGTAAAGGCAGACGAGTGAGTAGATGAGTTTCTGTGTTCGGCGTGATGATGTTTAATGTCCCCGACAACCTCTGTAGTCTCATTTAGCCACTTGTTAGCAACCGCCTTTTTTAAGACACGTAAAAGCTTCAAAATTCACGAGTGGGGTTATTTACTGACGTATTTTATGTTGTAGAACAAAATGTGAAAATCTCTTAAGCTTCTGTTAACCACAGACCTTATTTCAGGCATCGAAACAAAAACCCATTCAAGAAACCCACTGACTTCGAGACAAGGGAACCGACAGTGCAAAAATGCTAACTCATTTCCAGGTTTTAGGACTCATTCCTGCAGCAATCTATACTCACTGCTGTCAACTGGTGCTGTTGTTTTTAGCTCTAGAGATGGCAAAGTCGGTCTGTCAGTCCACCACTTTGGTCCAGACTGAAATATCTTAAGAACTATTGGATGGATTGACATGACATTTTGTACAGACATTCATGGTCCCCTGATGATGAAGCCTAATGACTTTGGTGATCACCTGACTTTTTGTCTCACATCATTATCGGGTCAAAATTATACTTTGTCCAATACTTTCGTTTATGACCAAATACCTGCATAACTAAAGTCATTCCCATCAGCCGCAGCTGTACTTTGTGTTTAGTGCTAATTAGCATGATGTTAGCATGCTAAACATGGTAAACTAAGATGGTGAACATGGTAAACATTATACCTGTTTAGCATGAACATGTTATAGTAGTAGTGTCATTGTAAGCATGTTAGCATGCTGACGTTAGCATTTAGCTCAAAGCACTGCTTTGTATAAATACAGTATCACATAGCTGCTAGCATGGATGTAGACGCTTGTCCTCTCTTTCGTCTGGGAGGAGCGTAGCCTTTGTTTGGATCATGGTCATCACTGCAGCTATTTTGCTATTTTCATGTGAAATCAGGACATGGATATCCAAACATTTTCAAGATATTTTATCAGAACTTGAGTAGAAAAGATTGTGCACATTTGAGTTAATGTTGAACCTGCAAGTCTACGTCTAAGGGTGTTGCACTTGGCCACGTCCTTCACATTGCAAACTGTGAAATGTAATGGGAAAATACTTAAACACAGTCAGATAGATGTTTAATACTGATCACTGTTACACTGCACCATGCAATACTTGTCTTGGCTGGTTGCTTCACCTTTCTACTCAGACTGCCCAGTAACAGTGAGTCTCTTCTGACTGGGATTTAGCTGGAGAGCCCAGACTGTTCAGCTTCATGGTGACACAGCATAACACTGGCGCTGCAGCCCAAAAGCTCATTACAAAGTGCAGTAGACTACGGTCACTAATGGGCTTGGGCTTTAATGGGTGTTCATTTACCAAGTTACACATGTAGAAAATGCTGCATTGTTGCTCTGAATTTTATACTTCAAAAGTTTTTTGGTGATAGATAGATAGATAGATAGATAGATAGACCCCCTCCTGTGCTCTGTAGGCAGTGTGCTGCTGTAATCCCCCAGCAGCAGCATATGGACTCTGAAGCACAGAGACACAGACACAGATACACTCAGGACTTAGAAATATGATTCATTTCTTTCCTCTCTCTAATCCCCTACAAACAAGCTGGTGGCCGGCCTGCTCTGGAGGCACACTGTAATCATGCCACAGGCTGCTGCCAGAGCTGACCAGCCTCCCCATCATCCCTCCCTCCCTTCATCCCTTCGTCCTCCCTCCTGCCTGCCTGCAGTCCATTTTCCTCTTAATCGATTCCTAATCCCAACGCCGCCAAGCATACACGCGCTGAGCACACGCCAAAACACACACACACACACACACACACACACACACACACACACATTCACAATCATCAAACACATTTACACAGACAATGGCACATACATACACACACAGTTCACAAATTCAAAAACATTTTTTGTTTGTTTGTTTGTTTTTTGCTTGGGTTAGAATAAAATCAAATGAAATTGAAATCCATGATGAAACAGAGTTGAAAAGAGATAATTTCAGAGTAGAGTGAGGAACATTTTGTACTGTTGTGTGGGAACAAAACAAAGTCAGAGCAGGTTAAAACAGTAGTTGAAAACACTATTTGTAGCCTGGTTTTGTTCATGGTCAAGCTGGGACTTCCCATACATGTGACATAAAAAAAGTTCATATAACTTTTAAATTTATATTGGCTCAAATTGCAGCTGTGTTATATTTTTTGGGTGTGTAAGGCCAGAAGGTGTAACAATCTGTCTGTTGTCACAGCTCACAGCACAGCCCAGTGAAGTACAGGGTCCAGATGATCAGAGGAATTTGTTTTTTATTTTATGTTACTTTATGCATCAAGAATTTTAAACCCTTTAAGGAGATCTCCGATTTTACACATCAAAGTCTGTCTAAAGACAGAACTGTCTCTTTTGGGGAGTACTACTGCATATGTGAAAAAAGTTGTATAAAGCCTTTTGTGGCTCCAGAGGGAGCTCTGCAAAATCAGATGAAGACTACAAGTTTTAAAACAAAAAAACATCTGGGGGTGTGGAGTCAGAAAGAAGTGAGCTTACTAGACCTCTGTAGCCTGCTCCTCATCTCTGCTGGAGGTTAGTGCCTCACTTAGTGGTACATTAGCCGCTACTAGCATAACACATGCGAACCTCCGACCCAACTGTTGGCGGTTGAGGTGCATTGTGGGTAATGTAGGTGCCAGTTTTTGACAAGGAAGAAGAATATACGGAATAAAAAAGACAATATCTCTGGTACTGCTGTATTCATTTTGATCCTTTTTTTCAAACTGTCCATCATGAGTCCAACTATGTTATAGGAGTGCAATGCTAAATCAGTGGAGCACTCTTTTAATAAAGGACAAGCCTGTCGATGAGTCTGTCATTACAAACTCATGCTGTGCAGCCAACATTATTTAAGTTTCCAAAGATACCAAGCACATCACTCGTGGGGAAAGATTATGCACAAGACATCAGTGTGAACATCATATAACTTCAATGAATAGCCGGAGCAAGATGACCTAGAACATATGTGATACTACTGTCAGTCAGAGTGGAATTAGATGGTTTTTCAACCTTAAACCTACCAAAGAGGAAATAATAGGAGAAGACTGAAAGTTAAGGGGTTAAGTGTCTGATTATTATTGAGCAGCCTAAGCTAAGCCTCTCTCAGTGATAATGATGGCTAACTATATGATTATACATATAGGTAGATCTCAGTAACCTGCCTTAAAATTTCTGTATTAATATATGATAATCATGAGACAGCCATTCAATGAATTACTCATTTTAGTCAATTATTAGCATCAGCTGTCATTTATTATGCCCCAACATTAAACACAGTAAAGCCAGTCAAATGAATATCAACAGTTTTGATTTGGTTTAATAAATATATGGCTATTCTCAAGTTATCATCAAATTGATCATACATAAATAAACAGTGTAATCATTTGCATAAGTCATTAAATAAGATTTGTAATCGTGCGGTAATGCTGCTAAATCACATAGTACTGCAGTGTAAGTAGGTGTGAGTGATCTGCAGCTAGTAGTGGTAACAGGATCAGTATTACAGTATGAATGGATCAACCAGCCACTGTCAAACTCAGCATACACTTCTGCTAAGGGCTTTACTGCAGATTACAACTTAACACCTAGTTAATATCACTAATAGTAAAAGTCAGAGTTTAGAGCCACAGATTAATGATATGTTGGACTGAAACAGTTGTCTGGATTATGGGAGCGTTATGGGAGGTGTTCGGTGCTTTCAGTTACCTGAGGCAACAGGTTACTGATGTCTCTCTGACCCCTTTGCTGATCTTTGCAGCTTTGCCCAGCAAGTTTTTCCTGCTTTACCCTCATTTTTTCAACTTTTGTTGAGCTGGCCAGGAGGCTTTTTTTCTCACAATTGCTCTGCTTCACTTTAAGATGGTCACAATGAGTCGCACTCTCCACCTCTGAGCTGCTTGGGGGTTGAATGCCTTGCTCGAGGGCACCTGCTGTAAACATTATAGAGGAAGAGAGAGCAGTGTGTATGTTTCCCTGTCAAAATGATTCAAACCGGCAACAAACTTTTTTCATGCCATCTTCTTGATGCATGTAAGCCATCTCTTGCGTCCCACCATCACTTCACATTACCTCGTCTGCCCCTTCCTTCGTGCCACCTTTCCCAGTGTGCCCCCTTGTTCCCTCCTCTCCACCTCTCCTTGCAGTTTGTTATTCTTGCTGATCTAATTTAGAGAATGTCCCAAATCCTCTTAGTGTCCTGCTCCCTCAGCGCAACACTAAGTGAATTAGACAGGATTACAGTCTCCCTCTTCCTCCTCCTTCTCGTCGTCCTCTTCCTCCTCCTCCTCCTCCTCCTCCTCTTCTTCTTCTCTGTGCTGTCACTCTCTCCTCATCATCCCACTTCCCCTATCTCTCCACTTGCATGTCCATCTTTCTCTGGACATTTCTCTTTTCATCGGCAGGATTAAAGCCTTCTCCCTCTCCAGATGACAAATTGGTTCCAATGTTCCCCCGGTGACAGATGCTCTCGCAAGGCCCAGTGCATCATGGGACATAAAGTATCGTTAATTAAACTTTGACCTCTTGCAAATAAAAATAGAAAAAACCCTGACATAACACAGATGATGTCCACCAAACATCAGCATGTACAGCTAGTACATGGAGATGAAATCAGTGAAGAAATAATGAGACAGGGTCGCTATCTCTAACTGCTCGATTTCTCTCTACTTTCTACTCTCACAATAAACAACAATACCAAAGGGGAGTGCTCCCAACTTTCCACTGAGAAGGGCAATGTCAGAGCCATGTTTCCTCGTTGTGAGACTGTCTCTACATGACCTTGGTTGCACAGCAGGCTGGAGGAAACCCCAGGCCCAGTCAGGCCATCCAGTTCCAGTTTCATGCCAGTGTGGTGTAGTCTAATCTGTAGTCTGGCCCTTACAGGTTCACCCTGATCTCTACCGTGCCAGAACAGGGTCAGTTTAGGATCCCTAGTGCTTACCAGGACGAAAACAGTGTAATGTTATTTCATTGTGTCAGATCTTTCTTCTTTTCTTTTCTTTTCTTTTTTTCTTTCTTCTGGATCAGGATTCAAACATACCAGAATACTGTTAAATTGACCACTTTACAGTTTTTCATGAAACACACTTTCTGTTATCAAATTCGATGTCAAGCCAACATGTGTGACTCTGAAAAAGAAAGTATAGAATTGAGACACAGAGCACGAGCTGAGAGGAGGGATCTAGAAGTAGAGATAGCTCAGGTACAAGCTCACCTGGGGGTCAAGGGGTCACAAGATAAATCTGAGGAGTCATGATTAACAGAACTGGAATATTTCCACCACACAAAATTATGTTTATTTCATCTGACTTTCCTCTGATCTTGGATTAGGTTCTGGATAATTCACCTTTTCAGGGCTCTAAAAGTTAAATAAAGAAGGAGATCACTGTTTGGTTAAACAGGTTACGACCAGTTGACATGTGCAACCGGTGATGAGGTGGTTGCAAGTAGACATTACATCATTTTAAGGGATCGCGTGCCAGAAAGTTGGGAACCACTGATTTTAAAATTCAACTAATTTACCATGCATTCTTGTTATTCTAGCATTGTTTTTTGATGCTAACATTGAAATACTACCTGGGATTAATGAAGAGTTGAGAAATATCTAAACAGATGGGAATCTTTTTCTGTTTTCTAATTAAACCCAACAGTGAAACTAATTAACAAATTACGTTTATCTCACATTTAGTGTCTCATTGCACTTTGAGTCTTTTTTTGAAGTCAAAGATTTTATTTTGGTATGTTTTGACATATGCTGCAACTGACCATTTTAAATACAGATACTCTTCAAAGTATATTGCATTTGACATCAACGCCTGCATTAAAAACATGCAATAATGTGGAGGTAACTTTACTGTAAGTAAACTGACTGCAGTATAACATTTTCAATACAGTTTTGAGGTACTTGTACTTAATTGATATTGAATAATTATTGAATAATTATTTCCACTTTATGCTACTTTATACTTCTACTCCACTGCATTTCAGAGGGAAATATTGTACTTTTTACTCAACTACATTTATGTGATAACTTTAGTTTCTAGTTACTTTGCAGATTCAGATTAATAATACAAACATCTAATCAACAAATAAATTATGCTGTTATAGATATAGTATACTAAAACTTTATTGATCCCTGGGGGAAATTCACAAGTTACCCAGCAGAGTTGAAATTAACCACCTTTACCCGCTGCAACATTAAAGTGATGTACACATCAGTGCATCAATAAATATAACCCAATAAAATAAAATACATTATTCTACTTTTACTTTAGGCACTTTAAGTATATTTTGGTGCCAATACTTTTGTACTTTTACTTAAGTAAATGCAGTATAGTTTCTACACTGTTGTACTACTACTTTTACTTAAGTGAAAGATCTGAGTACTTCTTCCACCTCTGAACACTGATAACATCAGCCTGTAAGACATGAATTGTTTTTAAAGTCTGGTTCTCGACTATATTCATCTCTCAAGCTAGTCGCGCTCAGCTAAAAGCCAAACTTCATTCTTGTTTTCTGGAATATATGAATAGACACTTTTTATTTTTAGTCACTGTGCCAAAAACATTTCTTCTGAATTTCAGCACTACATGTATGGAGAATGAGAATATTCATCTCTTCATAGATATATAAGTTTACATAAGTTTATACAAAGCATGGATGAATGCTGGCAGGTTTTGTTTTTGTCATTAAATGATAATGATTATTTTTGATCTCCCATACTTTCTGCATTACTCAATAAAGACTATAGGCTATTGTATGTAATAATAGTTAAAAAAAACAACTAACTACATTTACATTTAAATATAGAAACTAAATAGAAAACCATACTGAGTATTCTGCTGTGGTACGTTTCCCCTCTCAGTGGTTGCTGACAGGCAGACTACAGTGCAGTCTGAGTTCCTGCCTGAGCTTTTGAACTTTGCCCCCATCACTCCACCTCATTTATGCCTCCTCCCTGCTGTTTCCTTTATCTGACTTACTGCATGGTGAATACATCCTTTATATTCTGCTAAATGATTTTACAAATGTTTTATTCTTTCAGAGCTCCACTTTGTCAAACACACTTTACTGCATTTAGAGCATCAGACAAGACCTTTGCGCTGTTCAATCCCCCTTTTAGAGTAAACCCCTGCATATCTTCATCCCCCCTCTCTGCCTCCCTGTGCTCCTCTTTCTTTGTCTCATTCTCTCCCTATCTCCCATCTATCTTTTCTTCTCCATCTTTCTCCTCCTCTCTTCATCAGCAGGCCATCTGAACAGCCCCCCCTCACTTCTCTTCCCTCACTTTCAGTAATTCCAGCGTTGCCTCTATTGCTCGCTCGCTCGCCCTAATCCAGCTCTGACCTCAATCCCGTGATGTAACGGATCATGTGATGTGTGGAGAAAGAGAGAGAGAAATAGAAAAGAGAGGAGAGGAGAGAGAGAGAGAGAGAGAGAGAGAGAGAGAGAGAGAGAGAGGAACAGGGCACGTAAAGTGGGGAAACATGGTCTAATCCGCGATGCTGGAGCCACAGACCAATCACAAACTGATGGGGTGGGGGGGTCAGGGGGTGCCTCCATTAAGTTACAAAATATTAGTCAGACACACACTGATGTACTCACACACATACCAGCACACAGGCACATACGAGCGCGCACGCACGCACACACACACACCCACCCCTTCTGGAAACAACAAGTCAACATGTTTGTTTCATCTCTGTGACTCAGTGGCTATTTACATGCCAGTATGTCTGCGTACTGCCAACAACAAACACATCAACCAGCCTGTTTGTGATGGACAGGCAGCCTCACACTCACACAAATATTTACTGCAAATATATGCATTTCTATTTCTTTTGTTGTAGAAGAAACACCGTTTTCTGTGCACCAAACCACGGGCATCTAGGCTAAAGTCTGTTTTATATCTCGTATAATTTGCAAATAATAATTAATACTATAGATTTACATAAAAGGCCCCTTACAATGCAGTGGCCATATGGCTGATTGTCTAAATATCATGAAACTTGATATAGACCTACATAATATACTGTGTATTATAAAATGTCCCATGCCCATTTCTGCCTCTTAAAGCTGGGGTAGGTGAAATCTGTGCAACCTAGGCAAAACCTTCTGCCTCGTATCACTCAGCTAAGCCCCTCCCACCAAACCCACAACTTCGACAGGCAGCAGAAGGAGTCAGTTCCCCTGCGAAACCGTATCTGTTGTAGGGCTCACTCTCCACGGCGTGAGCCTCACTGAGACCGTGGTCCCTCCCGCCACGACTTGTTTTCACAAAGACGCCCCTCCAGCGCTTTGCGGCCACAGAGCAGAGCGCCCCAGGTTTCAGAGGCAGCTGCAACACCGTCCAGCAGCAGGAAGAGAGGCTAGTACACCACACACACGCCACTGTCCCTCGTCATTTTTGCCCAACGACGCCAAAAGAAAACTGCCTACCCAACATTTAAGTAAAATCCACCATCCAAGTGTTTTTTCACCTTTATTTTCATCAAATATAAGTTATTATGTCATAAGTATAGGTATATAACATGGACTGTATATAAAGATGGACGACGCGTCTCCACTTCCTCCCATTGTAAAAAATGAAGTCAAAATACCCTGGATATGGGAGCTGCCATCTTGCGCTGGTGACGTCATTTGGAGCCAGAGTCTGCGCAGTAGTGATCTGCGTATTGAGTTCCCGCCTATACAGGCACCTGAACCGTTGTCAATCAGTTGTCAACCAGTTGTCAATCATGACGTGACACCCCGTTTTTATAGCATCAAATAAATAATTAAAAACAAACTTATCAGAAAAACAAACACTTGAACAAACATCAGCGTGATAAGAACTACCTAAAATGACAGAAACCATCTTTGGGAAAAATGTATTTTGATGTGACTTTTCAGTTTGGCCCATGTCCCATCTGCTAACATGGAGGAGGCGGGGTTTATGACCTATACTGCATCCAGCCACCAGGGGGCGATCGCAATGTTTTGGCTTCACTTTTGGGGAGCTGTCAGGTCGTCCATCTTTATATATAGTCTATGGTATATAAGATATAAGATCTCATTATTATGACATAATATTTCCAAATAAATAATAATAATAATTTTAAAAAACCCAATGGATATATCTCATTGGCTTTTTGTTGAGGCAACAGGGCGATGCTAACTTCTGTGCTGGCCTACAAAAATACGTCATCCCTACAGCACTCTATATATCTAGCTGTTAAAGTGACAGGAAGTTTCCTCCTATCTTAGCTTATTGGAATGCAGTCAGTTCAAAGGCCTTTAGTAATGTTAACTTATTGGCATGACAGCAACTGAAGGGACGTAATTCAGTATGTGTGTCAATCTTACCGCTCATGAAGTACAGGTTTTCTAATGCTGTCAAAGTCATTGTTTTTGATAGAGACTGACTGGGGGGGTTTAAACTATTCACATGTGATCGTCAGTCATCTTTGAAAAGCGCTACTTTCCAAGCTACTGTAGCTGTCATATTTTGCGGGACCGTGTGAGCATGTTTTCCATCGGAGTGCAGCCACTGAGGCTTTCACCATAAACACACTGCTAAACACAGGCCAGCACACACACACACACACACACACACACACACACACACACACACACCAGGACACACACTGGTACAGCACAGCAACACAACTCACAGCCATAAATAGCAAACGAGACTGAAGTTTAGAATGAAAGGCAGGCACATTTAAAGTCCCCCTCCACTCAAGAATGAGTTGTACTTATTGTTCCTTGACTGTGATGTTTAAGCTTCTCTGTGCAGAACGATGTATGTGCAGAGTTTGACACTGGAAGACTGTTTTCACATTAATTTGCTGAAGAGGGAAAGTACATGGGAGTATAAAATGATTTTGTGACATCACAGTCATGGTCCATCACAATCATGGTCCTGTATGCAGCTTACACAAGTGTGATGTGGAAACCTGAAACCTCCAGTGCACACACACTGAGAATGGACTTTTCAGAGACAAAAGGAGGAAAAAGGAGTAGCCTGGAGATCATTTTAAGAAACTTTTAACTAGGTTGTCAATTTTTTTGTAAGCAAACCATATCAGACAAATTGTTATTCGAAGCAGAGTTTTTTTTTTAATATATCTTTAAACCCCCATATGGAGAGGGTCTTTAATTTATTTAGGAGAGGAAAATAACTAACAACTCATGTCATGTCCCTCATGCATAACCGTTTATTCAAAGGATAAGCATCTTGACCCTTGTGCCCTTTAGGCTCTGACACCCCAAGCTGACTGTTCAGCGGCCGTTGGGCCTTTGTTCAACGTCTGTGGCCGACCATCGCTAGCCATTTTTGCATATTTGACACTGTTGAAATACAGGAATACAGACTTCTGATTAGTTATTTTCTCTCCCATGAGGGGGAACATACTTGCATGTTGGCGGTCAGCTGGCCGTTAGCTGTAATATTTGTGGTGTGTTCAGGTGCAACTTTTAACAGAAGACCTGAGGTGACTTTCCTGAGACACAAAGCATTTGATCAGTTAGCCTTTTGTTGTCAAGTTGTTTGGATTTTTACAGTTGGGTAAATTACCAAATCAGTTATATTAGCTTATGCTGGTGTCACTGAGCTCAGCCAGACACCACTGTAACTGGCTAGTTAGGCAACCCCTTTACTCTGGGTTGAGGTGAGTTGTTGGGAGGAATGACGATTGGGAGGCATTTATCTATTTCTGTGCTGCCATTTATTGTCTGGATAGCAGAATAGAATACATGTCATTATAACGGTTAAAGCACAACCGCTAGCTAGCTTGTTGTCATGTCATGACAAAAAGTCTTGACCCTAGCATGTTCATACAGATGCATGTGTGTCACGCTGGGACATGTCCCCATCACTTTTTGAAATGGCCGATTTTTGGCCCCTTCACTGAGCATTGTCCAATGATGCATATGGATGACTGTTACTTGTGCGGTCAACGTTGTTGCATGTTTTATGCTGAGTATTTCCATATTGTGGACTCTGTAGTAGCCCAGGCTCTGATGTTGAAGATTAAATTTAAAAAATGTTTTTTCAACTGAGCCTTTATGTCCCCAACACCATCCAACGCAAATTGTACGGAGGACATATTGATAGTATGAATTTGCAACATTTTTACAGAGTGCTGACCTTATCAGGCTACTTCAGGCATATCTCTCATGAAATGGAAAAGTGAAAAATGTAACTAAAAAACCTCTTCTACTGGATTTATGGCAAGTAGAATCACACACTGTACAAACTGCTGTTGCCCTACAGACCCTGTGCTAAACTTTCAACAATTAACACTGAATCAAATGACTGCACAATGTGAGAGGGCCACTTGCTAACCCTACACATAGCTCTAAGCATTTAGCAACTTTTAGCTTGTTGTTTTGGTTTCCCGACTGCACATAAACTGTCTGGTTACGTCTTACAACTCTTATCATTACCCGTAATTTGTATACAGATAGAATATACTGTATATAACAAAACACCATGTACTGTCAGTGTTTACAGTTCTTGTTAAACAGTGTGTGTGGCTCCATTGAACCCTGCTGTGTTGCTAGTTGACTACCAGGTTGTGCTAATGGCTGAACATGGTTAATCCCTGGGCGCAATTCCCAACTCCCTCCACACCCCCACCCTCGGGCCCCCCCACTCACCATGTTTCTTTGTGCACTAGTACACTACATTAATCTCAGTGGTGCACTCATCTAGTCTGAACCCACTCCCCCCCCCGCCCCAGCCCCTACCCTCCCACCATGACTACAACCCCCCACCACACACACAAAACCCCCACGTCTTTCCAATTTACTGCCAGTCATCTCACCTGGACTTTGTCTCCTCACTCCGCAGGGACCGGTGAGGCTAAACCCATCCTAATCTCAGTTTACTCACTGCTGATGTTAACCCCATTATTTTGCTTTTTATTTATGGCAACATAACATAACGTAGGTATCACATTGTGTGTTACCTCATGATGTCCATGTTGACTGATTCATTTGGCAGTTACTTTAGTCCATATCAATTTACTGTAAGTTCATGAATACAGTGTTGTTTGGTAGCTCTGAAACCATCATGTAACATTGATGTAACCCTTTGCATTGTCAACAGTAGGTATCACATCAGCAAAAGGCAGCCCAGACCCTAAAGGCCTCAGTATGCTTCAAATGAAGTGCTTGTCAGATCTTTGAACAGTTTGACAGTCAGACAGAGTTTGACCTTCTCTCTCAGGCTCTCTTTTTTCATTCTTTACACTACTTTGTCCCTTTTTGTGCGACACCATGAATGCTTGCAAGGAGAGGCTGTTAAATCCTTATTTGTATGATTCATTGCGTCTCTCTATGACGGCAGGCTTTTTGCCCAACTTTTGAGTGTGGCCATTTGGGACGTGTTTGGACGACACTTTGTACAAACTAGTTTGTTTCAAGCATACCTGGGCCTTGAGATCAACCATCTGAAAATTATGACCACTTTAAATAAATCTGGTAAAGTAATCAGGGTTTGAGCTTTCTCAAGCTCCCCTTTTACAAACTTTACATAATTACTTCCGTCACCTTATCCACGTTTGTGTGATTCATCCTCCAACCCATCCCTGCTATGTACAAAACCTACGAGTGTCCATTTGGAAGTGGTATACTGTAAACACCACGCTTTTAGATGTGGTTGGATAGTAAGACCTTGTTTGTTTGAAGCATACTGAGGCCTTTATAATACAGTTGCCTGCATCTGGGGAATAGTTACGTTTCTTACATTGAGTGTCTTACACTGAATATGGTCTCTCGCTCATATTCTCGCATGATGTCAATGGGGAATTTTTTTGAACATTTACAGGTTAAGGTGCGTCTGCTTTAAACTCTCTTAAACAGGCTTGTAAGTCTACCTGTCTCTATCTGTCTATGTTCCTCCAGCCCAACTGCATTCATAAATTCTAGTCTGGTTCAGCCAAGAAAAGTACTGAAGAAAAGTACTTCCACTGAGTTTTGTGTTAACTACGACCCCCATCCATCCCCCCACCTTATACTGTACATCTGTCCCTCATCCTTCTTCCCCTTCTGTCCCTCCTTACTCCATGTCTGTAAGCCCCCTCCCTCCCTGTACCAGTTGTGTACTAATCTGGGGTCGACCTCTCAACCTGCCCCTACCCACTCCGCCCCCCACCTTCCCCCAACACGCATCTCTCTCTCTCCTCCTCAACATCCATCCACGTCTCTCTTCCACCCACACCCCATCTCCTCACCCATGCCCCACTCGCCCCCGCCCCGCACCCCCTCTACCAATCCCAGCACTGTGTTAATCTGGTGCTGGTCTGACGGTCAGCACTTTGAGCGGCAGACAGACAGATTGGCTTTAATCCCCTGAGTGCCACAGATGGAGCGCCACTACGCAGACCTTGGGGAAGGCGAATGCACAGTTGTGTACACACACACACACACACACACACACACACACACACACACACAAACACACAAGGACAAAGACATACAATTAGAAAAAAATAACTTTGCACATACCTCTTCAGATGTATGAACATGCACGGTCCATTATGTGCTCAGCAATTAGGGCAGCATACTGCTAATGAGTGGACATGATGCTCCTCTACTGTAAAAGCCCACTGTGCTTCATGTTTCTGATGAACAAAGATACAACATACACATAAGAAACAAGAGGGGCAATCACTAATGCAGTGGCAAATAAAAAAGGAAATTTTGATCTCCGGCTGGTGATGATAATTCAGATAACAGAGGACCGTTTTGCCCTATTTTACACAGTTTGAGCTCCAACTCTGAGTTTTCAAAATGAAAACTCTGTGGAAAAGATATTTTCCTGTCCACACTATGCATGGCAATGCAATCATCATAATTCATAATTATTAAAGCTTATTTAGAACAATAAAAGCCCGACTCTCCTAGCCCCACATACCATTTCTCACAGTGTTTAAATCAAATCCTGAAAGAAACAGTTCTTTGATATGCTGTCATGTAATCCTGCAGTTAGATTAGCTGAGGGTTAGCTGCTTTTTTATTTTAATCCAAAGAATGAAAATATTTCATGCATAATTATCTGGTTAACTGAGTGAACCCAGTTTTCACTGTAATCTGGGAAAATATTTCTGAATACAAATGAAAAGCGATTATATGAAGTATTGATTAGCTTGTCATTGGTTTACAACATTTTCATAACAGAACTGTAAGTAGAACTGTAAACTTTCTCAGATAATATGTAATAAATGAAACACCTTTGTAACTGGACATATATCTAACTCCAGTGATTCCCAACCAGGGGTACTTGTACTGTACTTCGGCCGCTGCAAGGAGGTACGTGGAAAGATTGTGGAGTATATATTTGTGCTGTGGGGTAAAATGAAATGGATGGTGTGAGGCTGTGAAAACCAATGCAAACTTGATCAAACCAAAAATAAAAAATAAGGATACACCATACTTTTGTATGACAACACGATTGAAACATTCAATAACTGACCCTTCTTTCTATTAAAAGGTTTGATTGATTTGACTGATTCTATTTGTGGCTTATTAAAATCATTTGAACGATCAACCAGAGGTGACACCAGACTGAAGAAATGAGTGCTTGACTGTGGGTTTGTTTGTGTGTGTCCATACCACTGTAGCTGTGGTGCCCATTCAAAACAACAGGATTAAAAGCTGGTGTTTGATTAGATGTTTGTTTGTCTATGTGTATTTCATTGTAATGAGTATAGCCGAGGCCACAGTGACATGGTTGAATATGTGTGTGTGTACATGTGTGTGTGTATTTCATTGTAATGAATATGGCTGAGGGCATGGCTTTATCCCTTTTAATCAAGGAAGTAGATGGATGAAATGAAACACTGATGAGGGGAATGATGTCAACCCAGAAAAGGATATTAATTGTAATGCTGGACTCTCACGTTTGTGTGTATGTTTGTGTTTATGTGTGTCCGTGTATTTGTGAGTGTGTGAAAGATGGCTACATAACACATTATCCAGAAAGAACAGAAAACCAGATAAAGAAGTAACTTCTTAATAGTGTCAAACAAAAAAGTGTAAAGAGTAGAATTCCTGTTAGAATTTGACTTAAATGTAGTTTAATGGTGAGACATGAATAACGAAGTAAATCATATTCAATTCAATTCAATATGCTTTATTGGCATGAATGTAACAAAAGCAACATTGCCAAAGCGTCAAGTAATAATGAGATTAAAACGAAAAAAATACATGTATTAAATAAATAAATATTCTATTAGTAGAATAACAAAGGCAGGATGTGAAAAATACATTTAAGTTTGTGTATGTTTAAGGAAGAGAAAAGCGAGGCCACAGGGATGAATATTTCAGGACAAACAGCTGTTACAGGACTAACTACAAAACTACACACATTCAAATTCATTCATCTAATACAAATAATAATACTGTCCTAATTCACTCAGAGCTAAAGCTCAGTTGAACATCAGCAGGACGTCTATTCCTCAGTATGAAGGAGTTGATGTTACCAACACAAACATGGTGTTTTACTGCCATCTAGTGGTGCAGCTGGCATCAGTGTTCGATCAGGCCTCAGGAGTTTGATCTACATGAAGGCTACACAAGATACATTAAGTATTTAAGAATGAGTTATTAAGATAGGATTATAGGTCATGTTATGTTATGGTAAAGGAACCTAAAGGCAATAATGTGCTTTCATTTCATTATATTTTGACTATCTGGGAGAGGTTGTTCATGGCATGTGAACATGTACGGGCTTGTAAGCATTTCTTCCAAACCTCAAAATATTCAAGACTTGCTTAATGGCACTGTCAGAATATAAAAATCATCTAGCTGCTCTTTTGGAAGTAAACAGGAGATTCATTGAGTTTTTGGCGCTAATTTTGCATTTCCTGGGTTATTTTTACCATTACAATTAATCTAGTTCATTTTAATTTGAATTTCAAATCATTTTACAGACCTATGGCTTAGTGTCAGGAATGTTTCAGCTTTATTTTGTCATGCACTGTTTGAATCGACTGTCCTTTGTAGGATGAACCGTTTTCTATGTACAACATGGATCCAAAGGTGATCTATTGCTGGTTATTTACCTCATCTTTTTCATTGCCAGTATCACCAAAGAAAACTGTTTTACAAGGACATGACCTTTTTATTTTCAAAACCATCACCCTATTGTAACTCTTCTCTTCACTGAAAATATATCATTATAATAGGACATTATTTGTATTATTATAATAGAAGTGGGGCATGATACAGATACAAGTGGAAGTGTGTGTGTATACCACTGAGACAGGGATTGTGTGTGTAACATCCATTTATTACCACCTTTATATGACAAATCTGAAAATTACAAACATTGTTTATCTGAAACATCATCCCTCAACATTTCAAAAAAGAAAAAGAGAAAAAGAAAATCACCTTTGGAGCCAAAAAAAAAAAAAAAAAAAAAATTAAAATTAAGTTAAAAGGTGACGAGTCAACCTGAGAGACGGTATACAGACGATCAACTGTTTTGGAGAAAAAAAACAGAAGCAACGGGGGGACATGTACAGAAAACATTACCAGTATTAGTATTTGTAACACTGATTTACAATACAGTTTCACATTTTAATCAGTTATTTCGTTTTTAGAAAAATCATGTTCACACTTTGAGAGCTTTTGGTTTTGCAGAACATTACAAACCTAGATGAACCTTTGTTATAAAAAGGCCTTTATTAAAAAAAATGAGCCACTGCTAAAAAAAGGATCTCTCACACCATACTTGAGCTTTCAAGCTTTGGCTTTAAATAATTAGATGAAACCAATTTGAACACCACAAAAACAGGTGAGGTTAAACTCTTCTGTCAGTTAGGAAAAGAGTGTCTACAAGAGGATCAAACTTTGGTGCCAAAACAAGTCAGTAGCTTCACATTTCAATAGAAAAAATCTGTTCAAATCTGTTGTTTTTTTTTGTTTTTTGTTTTGTTCTCTGTAGTGTTTTAATCTGATTTATCCCCCCATCTCCATGTCATCCACAAATAGTCTGAAGTGAAAAAAAAATCCTGTGCATGAGACTTATTTGGAAGAAAAAAAAAAACCTAACATGACAAATGACAGCAATGATCAATATGATAATCATAAATCAACTTCACCAAAGATGCTGATGGATTGTATACAGTTTGCTGTGGTGATAAGAGCCAACACTCATGCAGACACATACAGGGACATAAAATCCAGCCTCGGCCTTCATGAGAAGAGACGTACACTGTTGTCTCCGCACATTTCGGAGCGAGGCTGGCAGAGGATAGAAAGCAGGAGAAGAGGACCGGGTAAGTTCTTCTAGCACCCTGCTGAAGAAAAGAGACGAGTCCCCCAGCAGACAAATACCCATCCTCTCCTCCTGTCTGTCCCTCCCAAATTTGCATTGTTCCGGTCCTTGTTTTTTTCTCATTCTATCCACAAATCATCCTCTCCCCCACAGTCAGGCTAGAAACAGTGCAAAGTAAGGGACGTGTGCTTGAGGAGATCTCATCACCAAAGAGTCGGTACATGCACAAAAAGAGAGAAGTCTGCTGCCAAGAGCACTAAGAAAAACACGACTATACACTTTATCCATAATATAATCAGTTTTCCTCTACACACTACTAACAAGGGGAGGGGGAGAGAGAAGGGAGCAGGTGAGGGGCGGAGGGATGGAGAGACAGACTGATGAGGGAAGGGCAGGAAGAGGTGAGAAGGAGAAAGACCAAGAGGAGGAGAAACATTTAAGCACGCTCCCCGCGGATACGACGTGCCAGCTGGATGTCTTTGGGCATGATGGTGACACGCTTGGCGTGGATGGCGCACAGGTTGGTGTCCTCAAACAGACCCACCAGGTAGGCCTCGCTAGCCTCCTGCAGAGAAGGAAACCAGAAAATGCAACAGTTGTCAGTAGAGCTAAAATGACTGGTGGATTAACTGATTGATCCGTTTTGGTTTTCGTAACTTTATTATGGGCGACTGTCACTAGTTTTGACACTTTTTTAGACTAAATGATTAACTGATTTAGTACCAAAAATAACCAATAGATTAACCGTCATGAAACTAATTGTTAGGTGAAGCCCTAGAAATCACTCCCTGCATCTACAGAATAGACCTGATTATATGGATATAACCTGCATTTTGCACATGCTGTATATATGTATGCACATTAATAGTATTTTATAACTCCACTTTGTCTATGTGTCAATGTGCTCTCATTTTCACTTTAAAATTGTCCAGCCTTTACCATATCATATTCATGTGCAGTTAAGTGTACACTTGGGATTCACTCGTTAGCCAGCTTTGAGTGCATAGTGTGGATTTGATTGTAATACAGACCTGCAGAGCTCCGATGGCTGCACTCTGGAAACGCAGATCAGTCTTGAAGTCCTGGGCGATTTCTCTCACCAGGCGCTGGAAGGGCAGCTTGCGGATCAGCAGCTCAGTGGACTTCTGGTAACGACGGATCTCACGCAGAGCCACAGTACCAGGCCTTCACAATACATTAAAAATGTCATTATGTGCAGAGCATATGAGAAGACTATCTCTTTTATATAAACCACATTAAAGTCAAACTACATAAAGCAGGACACCTACAGCTGGTTTAAAGAGGGTTTACAAGGGTTTTGTACTCCTCTGTGTTCTGGAAACATTTTAAATTTTTTTTTTCATATAATTTGTTCCCTACATGGTTTAGAATTTCTGTCTGGCCTAAAACACTTGTCTGGGAGCTGTTTTGCCTGTCTCACCTGTAACGATGGGGCTTCTTGACACCACCAGTGGAAGGGGCGCTCTTACGAGCAGCCTTTGTGGCCAGCTGTTTACGTGGGGCTTTGCCTCCAGTGGACTTACGGGCAGTCTGCTTGGTACGGGCCATGGCTACTAAAGATCACCTGAAGAAGATGGAAAATAAAAGATAAAGAATTCAGAGGCTTTGGTTGAGTATGCACAACATGTTCCCATTATCCTTTCAATTGATTTCTTGTACTTTCTTTACCCTGTTTACTCAGAAAAATGCTTTAATTGCACCAATAATTCTAACATAGTAACAGACAGAAAGTAAAATATTGTGTTCATTACTGTATTTTGTTGGTTTAATACTTCTACACAAGACGCTTCCTAAAAAGTGATTATTAACCCTCTCAAAGGCTCTTGGTTTTTTTTTGTTAAAAAGATATATATTATGTTATACAGTTTTTTATAAATTGGAACAGGAAACTTGAATTAAGTTAACTTTTTGGGTAAGTAAACATACAAGACATTCCCTATCACAATCAGCCCGACAAACATCAATCAAAGATGAACGACGATACTATTGGCTGGCAGACCAAAACGTAACTAAAAATATAACGTATGAGCCAATCAGCATACAGAGTCTTCAAAGTAGGCGGGCTCTACAGCTGCCTTCCACTGTTGCTAGGTCCGCCTACTCCGCTCTGATGATGGCGGCGGTTTGATGCGCAAACGGGATAAAGACCCAGGGCAGAAGAGCAAAGGAGTAGCACATAAACAACTTCAATTTTACAAATAACCGCTGTTCTATCGTGTCGGGAAATGAGGGAACAACACAGAAGACATGTCAAGGAACTCATAGATGCGCATAGGAAAGCTGAACGGTCCCTAACGGCTGCGTAGAACCGAGCTGAACCGGCGCATAATTTGAAACAGAATTTCCCCTCATCTGAACGGCTGCAGTAAAGACTGCATTTCACTGTCGTTTCGACTGCCGTGTTTGTTATTTTCCCACACGACAAAATTGGAGGTTTTTCACTGTTAAATGTGCCTACAAATAAAAAGAAATTTCAACTTAAAAATACAAAGTTCATTGACAAACACAGTGACATATTTCGAGAGGCTTACCTAGGGGAAAAGTGAGTATAAGTCGTGAGAAATGTTTCGCTTGTCTCTATTTTCTTCTTCGTATCCACAATGGGAAGCAGCGTCCAGCGGGAAAATGGCCGCCGCGTCAATCATCTGTCCCACAATGCAACAGTGTTCACAACATTTCTGTGGTCACTTTTATGAGTTTGACACATACTGGTCAACACGGTGCGATTAGTTTGAATGCGTTTTATTAATATTTATCGAACAAGTCGGTGCTTCGGATTTTAATAAGTTGACGGGAAATACA
This sequence comes from Macquaria ambigua, assembly GCA_008360985.2. Taxonomy (NCBI): domain Eukaryota; kingdom Metazoa; phylum Chordata; class Actinopteri; order Centrarchiformes; family Percichthyidae; genus Macquaria; species Macquaria ambigua. The sequence goes on along the minus strand of VMKM01000234.1, from coordinate 218,525 downwards.
GATGTGCTGCTGCTGTTTGGAGTGTGTAACCTTTTTCTACGTTCAATATGAATGTGACCATTCGGGTCAAACCGAAAGTTTGACATTTGGCACTGAAAGGTTAGTCGTACCTTTTAGTGGTTGGTTCAAAGGTGGTTTGAAAGCGTGTAATGGATAACAATTACGTGACAATTGCTGAGAGTATGTTAAGAAGTGATTTAAAAAAAAAAAAGAAGAAAAACCAGGAAACTACACGGGAGCGATGTATCTTCAATTTCCTTAAGTCTACGGTGACTTCAGATTGTTTGTTTTGTACGACCAACAGCCCAAAACTCAAAGAAATTCAGTTTACCATCACAACAAACAGAAAATCCTCAAAATTGAGATTAGGGAATGTTTCACACATTTACTTGGAAATTGTCAATAGATTGTCGAAGTAGTTGAAGTTTCATTTTCTGCCCATCAACTACCTGTTTCAGCTCACATATGAATAGTATTTTAGTGTAGATATTCATTCTTACAGCTTATTTAACCACAAGAATCTGTTTATTATGTTTGTGAATTCCGGAGTACAAATATTCTGCTTTTAAAAATGACTGAAAACATAAATCAAAGACACGGTAGAAAAAAAATTAGGTTACCATATCAACCTGAGAGAGGAACAAAAAGTCAAAACATTACCTGGACATAATAACGTGGCTGAAAATCAAAACATGATCAACATAGGTTTGCTACATATATGCCACTTGTAATCTGCCAAAAATGCAGTGTCATAGCACAATGACGTTTCTAATTGACAACCAGAATCAGACTTTTGTATTTTGATACATTAAACAGTAGAAATACACCATTATTGTAAAAAAGAAAAATCACTACTTTTACAACAAATTTCTATTTTAAAAAAAGAAAAAAAAGTCAGAAGACCCATTATATCAATGTATATGTCCGTCTGAAGATGAAAATGTCTCAACCTTAATGCTATTTACTATGCTCAATTAAGATCACACTATTCTTGGCCTCGCAAAAACACCTTATTCATAGAGACATGGTATTCCTTTGAACTACCTAGTTAGAAGTGAGGAGTGTAACTGTGATTCAAAGTTTCAGACATACATGAAGATATCTCTAAGGAAACTCTGCTACTAGTAGCACCAAAGAAGACATGATCACACATTTTACGGTTATCACAATAATATGATATATATAGAACCTCAAACCAAACTACTAACTAAGTATAGAGGAAGGAAAGGGATAGAAAGAGTGGTGAAGGGACAAGAGGACAGCATATAACAAATCAGAAAACATTTTAAGCACGCTCCCCGCGGATACGACGTGCCAGCTGGATGTCTTTGGGCATGATGGTGACACGCTTGGCGTGGATGGCGCACAGGTTGGTGTCCTCAAACAGACCCACCAGGTAGGCCTCGCTAGCCTCCTGCAGATGGCATAGACAAAACATTGTTTTTTAGTTGGAATGATGAAAAACATGGTATTAGGTTAATCACTTTCTACAGTGAGTGCTGCTGACCTGCAGAGCTCCGATGGCTGCACTCTGGAAACGCAGATCAGTCTTGAAGTCCTGGGCGATTTCTCTCACCAGGCGCTGGAAGGGCAGCTTGCGGATCAGCAGCTCAGTGGACTTCTGGTAACGACGGATCTCACGCAGAGCCACAGTACCAGGCCTGTCGGGGAGAGGCAAAAATTAACATAAGCAAAATGTGAGGTGGGAGCAGCTGAATTTACCTTCATTTGCACAAACTTATGTTATCCTTCTTTGATTTCAACAGAACACATTACTCTTCATCTTGTGCACCTATTTTCATCTTCAGTATCAACGGTATCAAGTATGAAGTTTGATAATAGAGTTAACTGCATTAATAAGATAACTAAAATATGTCCCCAAAGAGTTTCTGGGGGTTGGAGGAAAACTATTCAATCCATCTGTAAGTCAGCTGAGTTTTAGTTTATATCCACATATGCACCAAGGTGCATAAAAGTGTAGTGTCTCTTGTGTTGTTTATTTTTTCCAACACAAACAGAAGAACTATGTGAGCCTTTACCTGTAACGATGGGGCTTCTTGACACCACCAGTGGAAGGGGCGCTCTTGCGAGCAGCTTTTGTGGCCAGCTGTTTACGAGGGGCTTTGCCTCCAGTGGACTTACGGGCAGTCTGCTTGGTACGGGCCATGGCTACTAAAGATCACCTGAGGGCACATGAAAAGGTTTGCTGTGGTAAAGTAACTACAAAGCATTTTAGGCACATGTCCAACAGAATAACAAGGGTACAGGATGTGAAGGATAAAAATTTAATTTTCCAGTTGCATTCAATTTAATTTAGAACTTTACATTAGCGTGACAGACTCTACTCTTCAGTTAGTGTGAGTTATACAAATAAATCGGCATCAGGAGCCTCAGTTTTTTTTTTTTCAAATTATATCCCAGGCAGCTTATGCAATGCCAGTAAAAAGGACAGCGAAGACATCGAATCATAGCGGAGCTCTTTATCGTGTGAACCAATCACATTCTGTATACGGGCCTGTGGGGCGGGATGTTGTGAACCTTTCGACCAATCACAGCTAGATGATCGCTCGACAAACCCCGCCCCTTGCGCATAGACCGTGGGTTTGTTCGATTCTTCACAGTGTGCTCCCCGGTTGCGCACAAGCCTTGATTTTTTATTCAGAATGAGCTATTTTGAAGGAAACCAGGCGATCCCGCCCACACCGGCTGCCTGGAGTCCGCAAACTAGCACACCTAAAGATGATGGCTGGCTGCTGGCTAGAAGAATGTAAACGGGAAGGAAAAATCGTTGTAGCAAACGATGAGGGTGATGATAAAAACGACGGAAGAATATAAAAACCGCGGCATGAAAGTGGAATATACTTTTTGAAAATGACACTAGACATGTCAGGGGATCAATTGATGAACAATATTTTGTCAGATGACCCCTCACTTTAGGCGCATTTCCGAGTCAAATTCGACCAGATCACAAATGCCTTTTAGGTCCCCGACTCCCCGAGCAGGCAGATAATAGCTCGACAGCTCTGCGTTTTCTTTTTCACCGAAAATAAACGAAAAAACACGTCCATCCCAGAACTAACACAACATTAAATGATAGATTAGAGTTTTATTGAAACGATGATACTTACCTTGGAAAACTTAGTGAAAGATTGCAGCTTAAAAATGGGAATGTATTCTTGAGTCTCTAAAGCGTTGTTCTCGCAATAAAACGAAGGGAGCAAAAAAAGGAAAAAGAACATAGGAAAGCTACAGGAGACACGTTTCCCATGATGCATTTGGGACAAACATATTACATACATGCAGCAACATGATAAACAATTGCACGACCACACTCACGTGCAATGTCGTGCAACAAGTTTTTCTCAATCTTGATTATTGACAGTTTTGTTAGTTTAGGATATTATTATTAGTGTTTTATTAAATGTATTTTACATCGAAAGAAAGAAGGCAACTAAATCACTCAATAATTCAGAGAGAATATAAAGTCAGTGACATTAAGTGTTTAAGACTTTTAATGCTATATTCACAGTTTTTATTTGATTTATTATGTAATGAATGTAAAAATATATAATTTAAAACCAACACAACAATAGTCGTCGTTGCTCTGAGTATCACACAAAACTATGTTAATATACTCACTCTGTTGTAGATCAAAATAATAATTGTAGCCTCATAAAATATGACACAATGGGAAAAAAATAAGTTTAAACTTTTATTTACATGGAGACAGCTTTTATAGCATTTACACTGTCCGTCCTGCAGGTGGCGCCACTACCGTCACTCCAGCTCACGAGCACAAAAGAAGAAGGAACGTGTTTCTCTTCAATCAACATGGCGGCGGCCAGGAGGTTGAAACGCGTGGTGGCTTCACAGCCAGGTTTTCTAAATATTAAGTCCACTTCGGACCCTGCAGACTTGGTCAGTGGTCGGAGAAAACGTGTGAACAAAAATAAGAAAAAGAACTGGAACAAACACAGTGACGTAAATGATGTAGATGCGTTTTTAGAAGACGTCAGACACCAGGAGAGGACCACAGGGTAAGTTTAGTTAGCCATATGAGGGGAGGACGAACAGTGTATACCGATGTAGTTAGTTAACGTTAACCTAAACTCTAAAAAGTGTCCACCACGAGGTTTCCTCTGATGCAGGGCATTTTGTGAAGGTTTTATGTCCCGTTGTCTGTTGTCCCTTCCCCAACGTACGGGTATCTGTAATCAGGGGTATTTAAAAAGATGCCTGTATCATTTTATAACAGTTAGTTTGGTCAGTCGTGTTTGTTATGAAATTTTATTATTCTTAAAAAATGTCGCTCTCGCTAATGGAGACAGTGTCACAAAATCCATATAAAATCAGGAACTTCAACTTACTTTGCTAAACAAGTGTGCAATCCATGTCTAAGGTCTGTTGTATTTTCTAAAGAATTGAAGAGAGTATCAACTGTTGAAATTATTATTCTATTAGTTGATTGATAGAATTGATGGACAACAATTTTGACCATCGATTAATCATTCAAACCTTTTATCAAGCTAAATGAAAACCATTTGCTGGTTCCAGATCCCAAATATGAGGATTTGCTGCTCTTTTTGTCTTTTGTATCAATGTAAATTGAACATCTTACTGACCATTGGTCGGACAAAGCAAGCTATTTGAAGATGTCATCATGGTCTCTTGGAACTTAAGCTTTTTTTTTTAAAATATTGTCTGACATTTTATACAATACATACATCATTTACTTGAGAAAGATTACTCAACAGATTGATTGATCATGAAAATAATTGTTTGTAAATAAAATGTTGGAAAAGGCAGTTTTGTCAATTCTAAGTCCAAAATGTGACGTGATGTGATCTTGATGTATTTCAGGGGTCTGCTGTCTGAGAAGTCAGATGACAGTTTGTTCTTTTTGGATGTTGGACAACCAAAGAAAGCTGAACAGAAAGGTAAAGAAGTAATTACACAACTGAGTAGAAATTTCCACCAGTTGGAAGAAACCGTTTATCAGTAACAACAAATAGGTTTTCCCAGAGTTGAACATATGTGAATTAAAAACATGTAAGGTTGATAGTTGTTTTCTATCCTTAAATAAATGCATATGTGTGTAAATGTGAAGCAAAATAATCTGTATTTCTCTGTGAAGTAGCAGAGCCTGTCGAGGGGAGGAAGAGGAAAGGGAAGGCGTCTCGTCCTCTGAGGATAGACCTGATCCTGCAGCACGACTCCCTCGTTCCATCACCTAAAGAGTCAGTATCCATCACAACCTTTGCACTTCACTCGTCTTTCTCCTTATTCAGCATCTTTAACTGTACAGACATTGTCAGGAGAAACCGAGCCCGGCTTCCTCTCAAATGTAATTTTCAGGGCTGGATTCAGATCTTAGGTAGGCTGCAGGATGTGTGAATCAGGCAGCTCAGTAGTTCAGTATGTGGGAACAGTGGTATTACGTAAATTTGATTGGAGGGAGAGGTTCCCCAAGTCTGTTTTGGATCATAAATGCATCTGTTAAAGCAGAGGATTTTAAAAAAGTATTGAAAAATCAGCCTTGCGTTTAAGTTTGTTTTAGTTTGTTTGAATGTAATGAGGGAGCGTGTCCGGTGATGATCTCATCCTTGCGCTCCCAGTATTTCCTTCATGGGAATGTGAAGACATCACACAGGAGCTCAGGAGACTGTTGTGTAAATGGTGGCCTGGGATCTGAGGATATGCAAAAAAGCATCACGAAGTAGAAGGTGTCAAATCAAAACAGGCCTAAACATCCGGTGTGCTAGTTGCTGGTTTTGCTTCAACTCCTCTCCATCATATCTCATGTTACCTGTTTCCTCTACCTCCTCCCGCCTCACATAATCACCTTATCGTCCCTTCTGCCTTCCTCCCCCCCAGTGTGCTGTCGAATCAGCAACGTAATGCCAAGAAACTCCGTCGCATTGCCCAGAAGGCCGAGCAGCTGGCAGCCAAAGGCGTGGTGCCACGGAGGCAGAAACAGCTGCTGAACAGACGGCCGGTCGACAGGACGGCCAAGAAGGCAGTGACAGAGGCCAACAACAACCCAGACAGAGAATATTACGACATATGGGGACAAGAGTGTGAGTTTGAGTGCTGTGTGTGTGTGTGTGTGTGTCTGTCTGTCTGTCTGTCTGTCTGTCTGTCTGTCTGTCCAGTGATGATCCCATCCTTGCGCTCCCAGTATTTCCTTCATGGGAATGTGAAGACCAACATGGAGCTCAGACGACCGTTGTGTGAACGGTCATCTGGGATCTGAGGATACACATGTACAAGTAAAGAGTTTATGTTCAGATCCAAATGTCAAAATAGAGTCATTCATAAGAACCTATTCACCTAAAATGTGCAAAGTTCTGTGCATCTCTTGGACCGTGGGTTCCTTCCATGTGGCAGTTAGAGGCTAAACCTGAGCTGCATTTATCACACAGTTGGGATAACTGTACAGTATGCTCCACAGGCAAACATGATCAGAGCCTGAGATGTGGGCACAGTGCAAGCGGATGCATATTTAAAGAGTTCTTCAGCTAAACTAAGACTATTGTGTCTGCCAGCTGATAGGAATCAGGGGGACCCAAAAGAGGAAGCCACCAGGGTTTTATTTTATTTGTTTATTTATTTATTTTCTGAATTGGTGGATGCTGGCCTATTTAGAGTGTTGATTGCAATACACGAGGCCCGATGTACCCATGTGAAATGTCAATTTAGGTCACCACAACTTAAATGTACAAGTTGAGGAGGGACATGCCTGACCATAGTGCCATTAACTTTCTTTTTAAAGCCCAATCTTTGCGGTGCTAATTTAAAACAACACGCAGGAATCTGAGCTGATCATAGATTTGCAGCTACATTATTTTGAAAATGTGGACTTGCGCTAATGTTGTCAAGTCTCGATCACCTGTCTTGAGCACACGTTAAGCGCTCATATATTTGAAACGTTTTCTTCTTTTGAATGTAGCCAAAGATGAAGCCGACCCCTGGTACCTTCAACAGACGGGCAAGAAGCGTGTCAAGGTGAGAAGAAACGTTTGTTATTGTGAGAGATTTAAGTGACGGGTTAAGAAGTGAACATCCTTCTACAGTTTGATTTCCTCTAATGAGCTGCCAGCAGGGGACTAATATTTTATATGTTTGACTTTAGCGTCCAGAGAAGTTGAATGAGAAGCCGTCTGTGCTTCCTGCTGTGGAGGTGATCGCTCCTGGAGGATCCTACAACCCAGACTTCTTCTCCCATCAGGTGAGTCGCAACTCTACAGACTTACTAATGGCTGCCAATAGTAGGGCTAGGCAGCATCAGCATTTTAAACAATGGATCGTTACTTACAAATGATGCTAAAGCTCGTACAACCTGTGAATGACTTCATTTATGGAGGTTTTGCATATGTTGTTGAGTTTACCCAGTACAAACAGTTAATTTATGCAGGTTTATGTTCTGATAAAAAGTTATTTATATGTTAATATTCAAAACAATAGCATGTTATTCTTGTTGTAATGCCCTGCACTGACTGTTAATCTCTCTCTTCTCCTCCCTCTCTCTGTGAACCCAGGCCTTGCTGCAGGAGGCCCATGAGGTGGAGGTCAAGAAAAAAAAGGAGGAGGACAAAATAGAGAGACAGCTGGCTGTCAACAGAGAAGACACAGCAACAGAGGTGCAGATGATTATTCCAGCTTGTCCACCACCTTCGGTTTATTCTTAATGTCGCGGACGTTTTGGATCTTTGATTTTTATCTAACGCGTTTTTGTGTGTTCTGCAGGAGACGGTCTTTAAAGAGCAGGTGGAAGGCCTGGTAGAAGAGGAGAACGAAGAAGCAGCTGCTAATGAGGAGGAGGAGGAGGGCGTGGCAGTGGGAGCCATCTCACTGGCAGAGAAGAAGACTGAGAGACAGAGGAAGAGAGAGAGGGCAGACAAAATTAAGGTATTTACACAATTCATACTCCTTTTTAAAGACTTTTACTTCAGAAATGTTTTAGTTCTATGTAAGTAATCATTCATTGTTTCTGTTCATAGAAATCATTGTTCATCATCATGTGATGAAGCGTTTTGATGAAGTGACTCTTAAAACTGAACAGTGCAAGATTTATTGATCAGGATCATTAATATGACCTTTTATTCATATCAGATTTTAGATCAGGAGCACAAGATGTTGTGTTTACGACTCCTAAAGCTGAAAGTTGAAGCTTGAAGAGAAGCACTTGAACGGAGATCGGAAACAATTAGTTGATCGAAAGATTTTGATAATCAATTAATATTTTCAATTTTTCCCCAGTCATTTTAAGCAAAAATGCCCAAGATTTCAAGGTTCTAGCTTCTCTTCATCGCTTCTTTTTTTTTTTTTTTTTTTTTGTACTTTTGTGTCATGTGTGACAGTAAATTAAAAATCTTTGGGCTTTTGGGTTGTTGGTTGGACAAAAGACATTTGACATATTTGACATATGACAAGTCATACCTTTGGCTCTCTGATGGGCATATTTCACTGTTTAACATTTAATAGAGGAAAATGTTTGATAACCTCTTGTAGCTAAAAGCAGGGTCCATTTTCAGCTAGATCCCCAAACTAGTAAACCATTCAAACTGAAACCATGTTGCAACTTGTGAAAGTGTCAGTTGTAATGGCTTCCACCGAGTGCTCTTAAAAAGCTTCCACATTGTTGTTGCTCCACTGACCATCTAACAATCCTCCCTTTCTTCCTTTTCCCATCCCAGGAGCAGAAGCGGCTGGCCAGCAAACGGCAGACGGGCCAGCAGCAGCAGCTGTTCCAGCTTCGCTCCATCAAGGCCTCCATCAAACAGCAGTACCAGACAACCGTGGCCAAACAGAAACAGCGCAAGGCCAAGCAGGAGGCCCAGAAAGCTCAACCCAGACGCCTCGGCAAACTCAAGTACACACCTAGCACTCTCCTCCTGCCTGTTTCCACATGTTAAAGGGCTGCTCCAGTGGTTTAGTACTGCACTTTAATAAAGCTGGGGGACTCGCAAGATACCGTTCCAAGAAATGGCCAAAAGTGATAGGGCAGATGCCGAGATATCCTGACTTTTAGTATGAGTCAAGCTCCAAAAACACTGGATCCTATATTTCCCATAATGCAACACAATAGCAGCTTTTATTAAGACCATCCCTGCCTAAATGTGCACTTCTTTCAAACTCCACACCTTCAGTTTGTAATGCAGGCTTTCTTTCTGAAGCCCAAGATAAGCCTGATGAGACTTTAGAAAGCTCCCTTTACAGCCTTGTAAAACATTATACAACTGTACTACTACTACTACTACTACTACTACTACTCACAGGCTGAATGGCACTCCGCAAGTGACGAGTAAACTCATCTCTGTGTAAAACTGGTGGAGCGCCCTTTTAACGCTGTAACTGTTAAGTCTAAACTCAGTTGCTGCGTCCTGTAGAGATCACTTAAACACAACTAGAGGTCACCGTATCTGAGGTTTAACTTCAACCTGCTGCACGTGGTTTAAGAGAGGAAGGTCTACATAACTCTGATCTTTAGTGTGTCAGGATATGTTGTTATAGAAGCAGCAAGAGTCCAATATTAAATGCATCCAAAATGAAAATAATCAAAGCCAAGCAATTTTCATAATGATTTATTTAGAGCTGTCAACATGAAAGAATTTGAGCAATGGCATGAATTATGAAACAGGCTGGACGCTGAACTTTTAACAGCATTTGGTTGCCAGAGCTATACATTTATATTTTTGAAATATATGCACGACTCAATGTCAAAAAAGTTTAGTGTCTAAAATGATGTCAGAGGGTCCACATGTCAATTTTTGATGATTTGACATTCAGCCTTAATGTGAAAAGCAAAATGTAAGAAATTAAAATGAGGCCTTTTTTGAACTGGTGACGGAGGCAGTTCCACAGACCAGGTCCAGTTCAGCACACAGCTGCATTTTAAAGCCCTGCAGGTCCTGGTTTAGCTGGACTCGTAGACCACAGCTACGCTAGTCAGATGTTAACAGCCTCCGTAAGTTCTAAAAGTATGTTCATTGGCAACAATGTTATTCTTAGTGAGTCCAAGAATGATGAGACCGTATACAAGTTTGACAGATTGCAGATCAGTTTTTTGTTGGCAGTATTCATCTTCTTTTTGTTTGCTCTCCAGTGCCAGTTCAGCAACACAGATGTTTTCTCTGGTACTCATTTTTATCTTGGCATCTTTTCTTTAACAAAATGAATTGGAGTATTTGGAGTAACCCCAAATGTTTCTAGTGATTTATTTTCAAAATATGTAGACGTGGATGTAACACGTTTATTGCAAGTAAGCCCTTAAATTTTCTCTGTTTGTCCTTTTGTCACCTTAAGTTATGGACACGTGTAATGCATTCATGTTTATTTATACCTGTGGTTATTTTAGCAGGGGGCAGAATGTGGATGTTGTAAACATGTTGGTCCTTATTTGCAGGTTCCAGGCTCAGGACCTGGAGGTTCAGCTGAGTGACGAGCTGGCTGGCTCCCTGCGACGCCTCAAGGTACTTCGCCAACTGTTTCAATGTTTGCTTGCTCATCCACTCTGACCTTTGCCAGTGAGGACACAGAGTCTTTATCTGTAATGAGTTTTGGTTCATTTAGCACTCTGTATTGTCTTCTTCTAAGCTTTATCCTATTCTCTAATACTGCCACGACCCACTTTTCCCCACCGGGACCATTACAGTTTCATATGATCTAATTCCCTGCTCTTCTCTCTTATCTCCTGCCATTATGTCTCTGAATAATACTTAAATCAGACTTTGTGGTGTGAATGGGATCTTATAATTTGGGTGGGAATTGACATTTGTCTCACATGGATTTGTCTGGTCTTGTCTCACCTCTTGTAATGCTGTGACTCTGCAGCCAGAGGGCAGCATCCTCAAGGACCGCTTCAAGAGTCTGCAGAAGAGGAACCTGATTGAACCAAGAGAAAGAGCCAAGTAAGGACTTCTGCCTCGATCTTACATAACATCTCATCAAAGGCTCACAGTGATGTACAGATTCACAAGGTGTATATTGATTTTAAAATGTGCGTTTCTTCCCCTCTGTTACCACCCTCCCCCGTCTTAGGTTCAAGAGGAGGCACAAGCTGAAGTATGTGGAGAAGAGGGCTTTTAGAGAGATCACTTAGTGCCGACCCACAGACCACAGGAGCTCAACGCGAGGAGCTGGGCAGCATTTAAAGCCACAAACGCACCATAATGGAACTGTGTATATACAACTTAATGACTGTTGAGGGCCTGTTTGACCCTTTCAGATGATTACAACTGTTAACAAATGAATATGTCACATCAATGATAGGCCTATAAACCGAAATGAGAAGTGTTGGGTGTCACTGTGGTGTATTTCTTGTACTGGTGTGTGTCTTGCATGTTTGATATCACTTTTCACACATATATTCAGATAATGTTGTTGCACTGACCGATATGTAATATGACCCCTATCAGGAAAAGGGTTTTCTAAGGGATTAAATCGGAGGTTTCCAAAGTTGAGGCTGGCCTCCCCAGGGGGGTCTCCAAACAGTTTCAGGGGAGGTTCAGTGAATGAAAGTGAAAAAATATTAGTTTTCAAAAGGAGATCGCATAGAATAACCTAAAGAGATAGGTCAGAGATAATGTAGTTTGGGGGAATTGTGCTGTTTTTCCCAGAGTCAGAAACTAATAAATGCCTCAGGACAGACCATATTTATGTATCTAGTGTAGTCTGAAGTTATGTCAAACAGCCATATTAGGCTATCTTGGCTCAAGTGTCAGTGTGCCACTACTCCTACTACTACTTGCAGCTTAGGTTAATAACAGGGTCACCCACATGAAGTGTTACTCTGTACTGCAGGGTTATTGGTCAGGTTTATGTCAACTGTCGGTGAGCCTGATATTTCTCAAGATTACTGCAACTTCAAAAGGTTTGCTTCAGTAAGTCATGTTTTATAAGATGTACAGTTTTGTCAAGAAATTGTTCCAGCATGATTTATCCTCCTGGTACAAAAACTACAGGAGCTGAAACCTTCATTCAGTTTTCTCATTTATTGAGTTTCTCTGTATCTGCCTATGACACCCAGATTAACATACAGCAAAAAGTTTTATAAAGTATTAAAACAGTGATTAAAAAGTTAAGAGAAGAGGCAACAGCAATTCAACATTAATCCCCATAATTAGATTACTTGATTAAGTGGAGTTAAATTGAAGTAGATTAATGATTTTTTAAAAATATCTTAGGTGAAAAAAACATCACACAGATGGGCTTGAGGAAGTTGGCATGTGATAATTGATTCCAACCCGCTGGCTTAAAACCATAATTGCCTTCAGTGTCCTGCTGGTGTGAACAAGGACACACACACACGTTCGGTCCCATGGTGCCTGGAGCTACGCCAAAGCTCCTTATCCGTTAATCAGTGTGAAAATGTAATCTTTTACCTTCAGAGTCCGCAGAAGCCCCCCACCCACCTAGCTGCCTGAATCAATTGATCTCCCTCCCTCCTCGCAAGACAAAGTGTGTAGTGGACCCTGGACTGCCTCCCATTTCAGCGGCTTATCAACGTTTTTATGCCAACTACCTGCTGATGAATTAACCCGCAGACTCGTAAAGCCTCAGTTTGTCCCCAAGGAAACCCAACCATTACTTGCCTACTTAAAGGATTTCGTGCAGAATACACTATAATACATGACTGTCTATGCTGTAGGTGAGGCTAATTTCAGATATTTGGTCCTAAATTAAAATTCTGACCTGATGATGGTGCAGAATGAAAAGTTGGGGGATCACAAAAGTTACTTGTTCATCCTGAGGGGGACCATGAATGTTTGTACCAAATGTCACGACGAGCCATCAAACAGTTGCAAAGACTTTTCACCCAAAACCACAAATATCAACCTCATGGTGGTGCTAGAGGAAATGGCAGGGGATCACCAGAGTCAGTAGGGTTCATCCTCTTGGGACCTTGAATGTCTGTACAAAATTGAATGGCAATCCATCCAACAGTTGTCGAGATATTTCAGTCTGGACCAAAGTGGTGAGCCGACTGTCCCACACAGCCAAGCCTTGAGCCGTGCCGCTAGTGTGGCTAAAAATGTAAATTCTGTAAGAACATTCAGGAATAATACAGAAATAATATATGTATATATTTTGAGGCTCGAGAGCAGCAGAAAATTGTCTTTAATGCTAAATGACAGCTATAAGTCAAGGATATTAGGAGGTAGAGAGGAGAAATATCTTGGTGTTTTCTTGTACGCTCGTGCCAGATGGAGGCAGATTGCAGCCGAGTTGTTTGTGTTTTTCGTTTTTCCTCCGTTTTGCCTAGCTCTCTTCACGTGTGAGATACGGTGCTGCCAGATTGTCTTGGCATGGGGTAGGACGGATTATGTGTGTGAGTGTGTGCAGTCACTCATTACATCCTTAAGAATAGATTACTACTCCTCCTGCTTGGTGAGCCGGGGGGTGACAGAGGAAGCTACTAAAACACTCGGCTGCACTGCATGGAGATGCTGCTGTGTGTATATGAGTGTGTGGGTGAATATTACCATGTGATCCTCGGCTTGTTGGCTGCAAAGTGACGGCGGCCAAGTGTCCCCCTGCCTGTCTCACCTCCTCACTGTGTCGGGCTCACAGATACTGTAGCTGGGCACAGGTAGAGGCACGTGGACACGCTGAGCTTTCTGCTGCAAGCCAGCTGAGGTCACAAACATCCCAGCATGCTCCACCATAAAGGTACAATTCATACATGATAATAGTGCTGAAACGATTAGTACGTACTCGTTTTATATAACTTTTACACACTTGGGGGCATAAAAAAAACGCCATGTGAGAGGAACTGTGGAGTCGGGTGATAATTCTCCATTTATAATATAAAAAATATTGATTATAGCTGCTTCAAGTCAGTTATCAAGCCAACATGTCAAACGTTTGTTGGTTCCAGCTCCTTAAATGTGAGTATTTACTGATTGTGTGTTTTTAATATCATTGTAAGCTGAATATCATTGGGGTTGGGGCTGTTGTTCGGACAAAACACGCCAACTGAAGACCCCAGTGCCGCAGCCTGAAATTTTAGAAATAGAGTCCAAAGCCCCCCCAAAATGAAATATTTGAAAAATGTCACAAAGACTGCGAAAGCTTTCCCCACAATGTGTCAGGAATATATAATATAATTTAGGCCAAATATGTTTTTGACCTAAAATAGACCCCATCAAAGTTAAACAAAACTCACTGTGCATAATTTGTCCATAATTGTAGATTGTGAACTCCTCCCTAGGTTGTTTAAAACTCCCAAATTTCTTGAAAAAACGCTGAGGTCATGACCTCATTGTCCTCAGTGGTAGCTGTACAGACCTGCCCAGCACGGGCTCTGAGGGGCATTCTTCACTATTGTCTAACATTTTATACACTTTTAATTGGTCCTCTTAATTTTTTTATTTTTTAAGAAAAGGCCTTTGATGACTACAGTGTGTGTGTGTGTGTGTGTGTGTGTGTGAGAGAGAGAGAGAGAGAGAGAGAGCTTCCTCCGAAGAAATTACTCTAAATCTTGATGACTGTCGCTAATTCCATTTCCATCTTACACACACACACGCAAACACACTCATTCTCTGCATAGCCTCTGCATGACACTGCCTTCATGTCTCTGTTTGGGTGTGTGTGTGTGTGTGTGTGTGTAAACAGCAGAGATCATCCTTGTTACAGCAGGTATCAATGCACACAGACGAGAAGACACAAGATGATGAAAAACCTAGATGGGAGACAAAATCATGAGTGATGTGTGCTGTGAGAGAGAAGAGTGGGAAATGGTTTGTGTGGTGGTGTTGGTGGTGGAGCCGTAAGAGATGAAGAGGAGGAGGAGGAGGGGGATAAACACAGTGATGGAGAGTGAGTGAGAGGGAGCGAGAGGGGGGAGGAGCAGAGAGATGATTCCTCTCTCTAATCCTCTAGACACACGGTCGGTCTGGCTGCCTACTGGCTCAGAGAGAGAGACGGAGGCAGGTGGAAGGCGCAAGCAGAGAGAGAGAAAGAGAGAGAGAGAGACCAAGTGGGAAGGAAAAAACAACATGAAGAGAAGAAAGGAGAGCTGCCTCTCGTAAACCACGCTGAGAGAGAAGCAGTGAGGACGAGGAGGAACCAGCGACTCTCACGGTTTCGAGCAGAGGGAAGGAGAAGGAGCAGGAGGAAGAGGAGGAGGAGGAGTGCGATGCTTCAGTCCAGCGCTGCCTGAACCAAATCAGGAGAGAGGGAGAGGAGCAACAGAGAGGAGGAGAAGGAGTCCATCGAAAAAATAGCTGGAAGAGGGGACAGAGAGAGAGGAGACAGAGGGAGGGAAAGAGGAGGAAATGAAGAGGATGGAGGAGCTGAGAACGAGCAGAGACACAGATCCCTGGTTGTTCAGGCTCACGAGTGTATGAACCTGAGCACGCCCAGAGTTACTACAAGATGCTGTCAAAGAACCAGTGTGTGAGGGCGGAGTGATGGATGTCTGTTTGCACAAACTACAGCTGCTACTTGAAACTCAGTAGAAGTAGATGAGCGCTGGTGTCTCTGTGTGCTGGACCAGGTGTGTGTGTGTGTGTGTGTGTGTGTGTGTGTGTGTGTGTGTGAGAACATATGACAGACCAGCTGTTTAGGAGGTAAACAGGGTCAGGTGCACCCAGAGGAGGGAAACGAGGAGGGAAGTGGGAAGACACGGGAGGAGACAGAGTGGGTGTGTGTGCAGCTAGCACACAGACAAGCTTCAGTCCAACCGTCTCAGGTGCAGTTAAGTGTGTGTGTGTGTGTTTTGGGAAAGCGACTAAAAAAGAAGAAAGGGAGATGACAACAGCAACAATGAGGTGCCACTGAGCTTCTCCAAGGTTGCTTTAGACTCCTCTTTTACAAGCCACTCCCTACCTCATCTCAACCCAACAAGTGGACTTGAAGACTCAGAAGAAGGGACTTTAACACCAGCACTGGTGTCCTGCTGACTGGGAAGCCCCCACCCGATTTCCTGTGATCAGTGGATGCCTCCTAACTCCAAACATGGGAGAATGGACCATCCTAGAGCGCCTCCTGGAGGCCGCCGTGCAGCAGCACTCTACTATGATCGGAAGGTGAGTTCTTGTGCGATTGTGGTCTTCGGAGTGATGCTTTGATGTGAGGAAGTTTGGGAGTTATTGCTCGCTTCTATCGTCATCAGCGCGTTTCCACTCTGTCTGTGCATACATACGGTATTTAAAATACAGGTATACCAGTGCGTGTGTAACGTGCATGCAGAATATGAATCCTTCCCTGCTTCCAGTCAGTGATTCCTGGTCCGACGTGGCTGATGGCAGCGAGAGGGGGGCTTTAGCTTCTTTAATCCCTCTGAGTGACATGATGGGAGGGTTAGGCAACCAGGAGGGACACTATTAGCCCACACAGAGGCTATGGACATCAGAGGATCAAGAAGAGTGTGAGGACATCGCACCTTAAAAGTCCACAATGCCTTCATTCAGTTTTCTACAGTACCTCTCGGTGCTGATGTCTTCATCCTCCCTCTCCTTTCTTCACGCTTTAATGTCAAGTCGGCTTCAGAAGCCATCGCGTTACACAAGCGTGCCTCATTTGAGCTTTCCCACAATCCCCCCCCCCCCCGCTTATCTTTCTCTTTCTTTCTCTGTCAAGTATGAAGTCATTTCACAACCTAAAAAAACTAGTCACTAGAGCAAGGTCACGGCAGTTTATGCTTTATGCATCATTCTGCATGCCGAGATGTTTTGTATCTTAGGTTGAATAACTCATTCTTGTCAGCCGTAGAATGAGCAATTATTGATGAGCGTTTTAGCCACAGAGGCACATCAGCTCTGTAGATGGTATTAAACATGTTTTTACATCTAGTAAAGGACATATTCCTGAGTTTGGGGTTTTCTTGGGACATCTTTGAAAACCACAGGTTCAGCATGGGTTCATTAGAGACTGTCTGAATTAGCCGTTTAAACCAATCCCCTGAAGCTACCGACTCACTCTGGCTAGTGGTACTCTTGAATTATTGAGTGAATAAATGTCAGCCAGTTTATGAAGTAAATGATGTGGAGAAATATTCTTTTTTGGCAGAAGATGAGTTGTCCTCTGCTGACGGAGCTCTGAGTGTGAATTTTGTCGTGTCGAGTTACGAGACTGAAGTGATTTCGAGTCTTGTTCTGAGAGCAGTCTGTCGGTTGAATGGTTAGTTAGAGTTGTTTCCTTTGGTGATATGATGAATGATTGGTCAGCATTTGCTTCCCCTCATTCATGAGACACTGGAAGCGGTGCTGTCGCTCATCACTAGACTAGTCATCCTGGCTGCAGGGTCTCAGCGAGAGCGAGAAAGAGAAGACTCAGAAAGAGAGGGTTGTTAAGGAGGAAAAGCACTAAAGAAAAATGAAATCCACAGAGGCAATCAAGGAAAAAAAAGCAAAAGAGTTTTGTTGCAAAGTAGAGAGGAGGCGAGCAGAACCGACAGTCAGAGTGCGAGATGTGAGAGACAGGAAGCAGATGACGGAGAAAGAGTAAAAAGACAGAGTGAAGGCGAAGGCAGCGAGGAGCAGTTATTCACAGACAAGCGAGCAGACACATGGCCTCAGTCTGCAGGGTGTTGGTAGGGAGCCAAGAGGACTGTCTCGTCACGAGATGGTGCTGCATGTCACGACCTAAGCAGGGCAACCAGGACACCCGGCGGCAAAAAGCCTCAGATCATCTTTGCGCAGATTATATCTGTTGTCCAGACAGTTGGAATGTTCAGATGACGGGAGGAGCCGGCCAAAACTTTTTCAAAATATCCAAATTTACACGCAGGTTTTCCAGCAGCCCTGTACAGTTTCACTTGCATGTGTTTAGCCTCAATACATTTTGTTTCCATTTTCAGAAGCATTTATGATAAAGCAATACATCAGATTTTATAGTGCACACATTGTTTCTGAAAACCATTGAATTACAGGTTTTGAAATGTTTCCAAAGGTCTGTAAGCCATAGAGGTTTTTTCTAACAATATTTATGTGTACAGGAAGTTCAGAGATCAGGATTATATCAACAGTATCTCTTCAGCTAATAGGAAGCTATTCAATGGTTTGCTCAAGGATACTTCAGCAGGGTGGATCCTCGCTGTCGAGTGGCTTGAACTCAGGTTGACATGTTGAGGGATGTAGCGATGCATTAGCATCTGAATGACACTGGATGTTAATACAACTCATTTACAAATTCAGTTCAGAAAGATTCCAGGTTCAATTGTAATAGTTGTTTTTAGCCACGCTAGCGGCATGGCTCTACCTAGGGATGGCCATGTTGGTTGCTTGGTCCACCACTTTGGT
This sequence comes from Macquaria ambigua, assembly GCA_008360985.2. Taxonomy (NCBI): domain Eukaryota; kingdom Metazoa; phylum Chordata; class Actinopteri; order Centrarchiformes; family Percichthyidae; genus Macquaria; species Macquaria ambigua. The sequence goes on along the minus strand of VMKM01000234.1, from coordinate 200,280 downwards.
CCAGACTGAAATATCTCAACAACTATTACTTGGACTGCTTTGAAATTTGGTACAGACATTCATGATCCCCAGAGGATGAATTCTACGGACTTTGGTGATCCCCCGACGTTTCCTCTAGTGTCACCATGAGGTTGACATTTGTGGCTTTAAGTGAAATGTCTCAACAACTATTGGATGGATTGTCATGAAAGTTGGAACAGACATTCATGTCCCCCTTAGGATGAATTATAATAACTGATTTGTCCAATACTTTGGTTTAGGACCAAATACCTGCACACATAGTGACCGTAAGCCTCAGCTATTTTGTGGTTAGTGCTAATTAGCAAATGTTAACATGTTAACAAGCTGTACACTTAGTCTTGTTGTCTTATTGAAGTCAGTGCACAACAATCGTACAACAATCATTAAAAACGCGTTATTACAGTTAGTAGTTAAGCTGCAAGTGGAACTCTTTTGGAATTCAATCTCATTTCCACAGCTGTAAACTGTCGGACATATTGATTGACTGTCCAATTGGCCAATTGATTGAGTATAGGCTGTCCTTTCCTTGTGAAAGTCTTACTAACTCTACTAAGAGAATTATTTTGTGGTTTCTATGGTAACACACATCCCCAGGTATGCACTGGTCTGTTTACTGGAAATCTAAAGGGGTATTGCTGCTTGTTTCATCCACTAACAGGAGGACATACATATGACATTTTACCAACTTGCCCAGTTTGAAATAATGGATAAACAAAGGGAGGATGTCATTCATGCTATTTATTTATCTCTTAAATTTTGTTAATCGGAAGCCCTCCTAATCACTTGGTGCTATTACTTATAATATGAAAAGAGCCAGTCAACCATTTTTAGTTTTAGTTTCTGTGTGACAGCCTGTATGTTCCCACAGTAAAGTGCCTTCCCTGCATCTGGCTTTTCTACAGCTCAAAACCATCTAATCTGGGACATCACTGCTGACATGAATTTTTATAAACGCACACTAATACTCCCTCAATCCTAAAATCCTATTGGTCCCTCCGATACAATTTCACGCGTCTCATTGGTCGGCGCAGGTGCCGTCCTGCCGGAGAAAGCGCCGGACAGGTTGCCGTCCCTGAGGCGATGCCAGCGTGTGTTCTCATGAGCCCACCGTGACAACAGCCTGCAGGCCTGAGTCGATTCGTCATACATGAGTCACACACACATTAGGGGGAATATAACACTCTTTGTTTGTGTAAGATTACAAACGGTTCTAGAGATTGCCTTCTACGGTCAGGGTGTGTGTGTGAGTGAGTGTGTGTGCATAAATACTCAGGACTGTGTGTAAAACGTGAGCTTCGGTGTACTTTGTGGGCATATCACATGTGCTTGGATGGGTTTCGGCCCTGTCTGTAAGTGTGTGTTTGTGTATTCACCTGCTACCTGTGATGAATTCCTGCCATTACGGACAGAGTGGCAGGTGTAAATCGACTTCCCCAGGACCATCTGATGGACTGTTGGTACACACAGCCTCTGAGGAGAAACCGTGATGAAGCACTGTCTACCTAACTACTGTCAACACATCACTCATGCTGTCTCTGTAGTCCCGCTCCCATAGGCTACACTCCCGGTTGTGAGCTGCCATTGGTCAGGGTGGGACTACTAAACATGCAAGTCCATCCTCCCACCACCTTGATATTGATCTCCAATAATGGAATAGGAAGTGGAGCTTGATAGAAGACAGGGCACTTAATGAAACAGTCTTTAGGCCTGTCCATTTGCAATTGGAATGTTAAGTGAGTGATTAAAGCTGGAAGTACCTCATCGACTTTTAATAGTAATTAGCAGACCAAATACTTATTCTCGCAATATCTTTCTCGACAAGAGAACCATGGTTTAACACCTCGAGGACAGAGAAAAGTTAAGGTGACTCAGTGTCACTTACTTATAAAGCTGAGTGAGAACAGTAAACTGGATAACCCTCACTCCCTGTGCCTCCTTAAATATCGTATTGGCTCTTGATGACTCTAAAACCAGCATTTGGAAAAAAAAAAAAAGAAGTAATTTTGAAGATACAAAACACTTTCAGACTAGTCCTGTTGGGAAAGTTACCCCACCATCACTTGTCCAAGAACATAAATCCCAAATTTGTGTCACACACTCTCCTGTCGCTGCTTGACAGATCATTTTGTCCCTCGTCTGTTTCTGCAGTAAAGACGTCTGGAGATGATTTCGACACGTTTTCACTCGTCAGGAATTTATTTCCTCCGTTGAAGAAAAACAGACTTGAAGAAACTTGTTAGCTTAGCAACATTAAGGCTACAAGCAACTCTGTAGGAGACAGGTTATACTGGTACTCTCCATTCAAAAAGAATATCGAATACGATACGTCCCTTTCTATTCCACTGTTTTTTTTCCAGAAAAAATGTCTGATATTTGGGGAGCACAAGATGCTCATTTTAAAATACAGCCCTTGCAGCTGTAGTTCATTTGGAGCACTAGGTAGAATCACTGAAGAAGAAGAGATGGTTGAAGGTGTGTTCTTATCTCAGCATGCCGCCTCTGCACATGTGTACTTTACAGGAGGTGATCAAGAGAGTGTGTGGGTGTGTTCCTGTAGAAGCTCTACACCTCATTCTTGACATAGGCCAGCGCGCTCAGCATGACTACTCAGCACGGCTCCCCGGAGTCAAATGAGTGTCTATAAAAGCGGGTGTGTGTATGCCACGTGCACTCTTTCAGCACGGCAAAAACAGCGCATACACCAAGCCAAAACCAATATTTATTAATGAGCAGTGTTTACGCTGCGACTCAGCGTGCATGTGTTTGTTGACAGGTTACAGTTCTGTCGTCACATGACCTTTAGATCATCATGCTTTTATTTAGCAAGTCCCCGTGGAGCGCTCACAACCCCCACGGAGGTGATGGATGATTTTGTTTGTACAGAACGAGCCTTATCTGGCAAATGTGGGCTATATTGGAGAAAAGAAGAAAGCGAGAAAGAGGCTGCGATATCGCCTCGCTTGCAGCAGATTCCCCTGAGAGATTGTTAAAAAGAGACACTTACAGAAGGCTGTGCGATACCTCCAACATCTATTCACTCCGTCCCTCCCTGTCTCTGCTTTCACACTTCCACCATTCATATGTAATGACCCCCGGGATGCTGTCAGCTGGAATATGAGCACCTTCTCCGTGCTGCCATAAGAAACCGGTTATTAAAATGACCTCACATGTTCCATAGGGAGATTATGAATCTCTGGTGGGAGGTACATGCATGTAATTCCAGCTCAGACTTTTACAACAAATATACAGCATCCACCTGCTGATAAAACCTCAAGTTATGAACTGCATCTGGCAAAATAATCATAATGCCAAAGATAGGTTTGTTATTGAAGATGCTACTGAAGAGTGCATTAGCGTTCATGTCAGTACTGATAGTGGGATTGATCTGCTCTAGCTGTGCTACTAGAGATACAAATCTCCTGGAAATGAGCCCTGGGAGCAAGAGAGAGCTGCTCTGTAGCTGTAGTGGAGCACTACAACCAGCCTCCATGGGGACTGCTGGAGATGCAGAGTTGTAGCTGGGGGAGAAAGAGAGAGCAACTGCACATAATTATGCAGCTTGTGTTCTCATTTCTTTCATGCTTACACCTCATATCCACTTCCCCCCCATCCTCATCCTCTCTCTGGTTCTCAGCTGCTTATTCTCCCTCTCTTGATCCTCGCAGTCCACATATGCTAAGGTCAGGGTTGGCGTGGTGTCTACATGCTGATGGATTAATCGATTAAGCTCCTATTGCAAGTGTGTGTGTGTGTTCATCAGACATTATATTAGAAGTTAAACCTCTGTCCTCATCCTTAAGCAGCGAGTTAACGCCAATCTTATTTTAACATCTACGTAGTGCATTGTAAGGTGTATAAGAGGGAAAGGGAAACACTGGCGGATGAAGAAACTCTGGTGAGACTTAACCAGAATATAATAGCATGGTGCTGGTCACAGAGAAGAGGGAGAAAGAGGGATGAATGGATAAAGATGGAGGGATTAGAGCAGGCGAAAGGGTCAGAGTTGAGACAGATTTCACCTTGCAGGGCCTCGGGGAGAAACTGTCTCTGGCAGGGTGACTCAGGTAAGGCTTATAGGTTTAGCATTAGCACCTCGCTGGAAGACAGAGCAGGTCATGTTAGAATGATACTGGAGGGTTAGTTTAACCTGGACATCACCTTACACACACAAACACAGGAGAGCAACCCTGCAAAAATAGCCACCTGAACCAGTCACTTTGTCGTATGTTCATTTATGAAATATGTTTCAATTTCAAAGCATCAATTTAAGATAAGATTAGAACTTTAAATGAGAGACCTTGGAATGATTGCTATAAAAAATGAAATTATGGTTGAAAAGACTGGTAGCCTTCATTTTACTTTTACATTAGAGCTTGTTTGTCCATAACTGTTTCAACTTTCCAGGCAGCCTTTAGTTTCAGTTATTTTGGGTATAGCTCAGTGAAAATTAACTCGAACCTTTTTTAGATCACAGTGATGACTTGACAATTCATCACTGTGATCATTCTGTTGCCTTTACTTTTCAGTAAAAGTCAGATTTTTGTGAAGTGGAAATGGACTTTGAAACTGGTGCATTTAAGGACCCGTGGTCAGATCTGACATCCAAGGATTGAAAATCACCTGCCAAGATCTACAGTATGTTGTCAGAAAATCAATACTTGAACACGCCAACATGAAAAGCAGTCCCTGCTCTCATCTGCATTACCACATGATGATAGTGGTGTGATGAATTATTTATCTCAGGCACGTTTTACATCTCTGCAAGATCATTTTAATACCTTGTTGACATGAGTCAGAGTAAATATGCTGGTTGTTGGGTGTTACGTTATACCAGTGCATATATATGGATATGAAGTATTAGTAATAAAAAATATTAGATGCCAGCTTTACTAGAAATGTGTTAGTCCTCATAAGGCCTAATAAGGCAGGTGATTTAATAGCAAGCAGTGTAACCATGAATTCTTAATGGGGTAGTGTAGTCACTGTGTCCTGTTAAAGTTTCTCTTTGAGCAGCACCAACATGACAAGAACACTAAAATACCCAACTTCACTCTTGGTTTTCACATTAGACACTTGACTTGTTTCCCCTCATTACTGTTACAGTCACAACTGTCACGGAAAAGCAACAGCGGGTAGGAACTAAAATTAGGCAAGGGGACCTGAAGGGTACCCATAAACTAAAAATAATTATAAGGCTTTCCGTTGTAAACTTTAAGCCTGGAGCCCAAACCTTGGAAAGCTCCTCCCAGAGCCACAGAAGACATTATAAAACTGTTTTCACAGGCTGAGTAGGACGAGTAAACTCAACGTCATGTGTAAAATAGGTGCAGTGCCCCTTTAAGGAATTGAGGTAAAGCAAAATGTAATTTGTACCTTAACTAAGCTTACAGTAGTGTTTATCTGCATCTTTGAATCATCTTAACATTATGCAGATAATGTTAACAAAACACACAGTACGACTTAATGTAACGGCCAATCATCACTCAACAAAATCACAGCTGTTTGCGGTCCTTGCTCCATAATGGTGGAACGAGCTCCCACTTGATGTCAGGACAGCAGAAACTCTACACATCTTCTGTGACAGACTGAAAACTCACCTGTTTACACCTTGGCCCATTATTCAAAAACTCTTTCTCTTTCTCTTCTTGTGTCTAAATGTAGCACTTGAAGCAGTTCAGCATATTTGATGAAGTTGATGTACTTGCATGATTCTTCCAGTTTGTGGGTTGTATCCACATGGCTGAATGCACTTATTATAAGTCGCTTTGGATAAAAGCCTCAGCTAAATAAATGTAATGTTAAAGAAATGTCATTGAGAGTCATGCTGAAGCGGCTGTGCTCACTGGTATAAAATAGCTCTTATGCAGTCAGATAAACAACACTACATAAAATATGAGGGATAAAATTAAAGCAAATAGCCAACTTTGATCTCTGTTTGGTACAAAGTAATGCTGCTGCTTTTGAAGCTTTTCTCAGTTGGGTCTATTTGTGTAAGCTCGTGACTGTCATTGTCTTATTTATAAAACCTGCTTTTATTACACATGACTAACAGCATTTCTATGTAGGATCATAAAGCTGACATTCTCGTTTTGTTTGATTGATCATTATGTTTGTGTTCTGATGTTCTGATAAAACCCTCTTCTCTGCATATCTCCATGCATCCCCCTCTCATTGTTTTCCACGCTGTCTCCTCGCTTTATCTCCCTTTATCTCGCTTTTTGAAGATCAAAAGGACGCTCTTCTGCCATTGATTTACTCTCCTCATCCCCACCCGCCCCAACTCCCATCACTGGCTGCATCTTCCCACTTTACTGGGGTCTCTAATGAACAAGCTGAGAGTGTAATAGTCACTTAGACTGCAGTACATTCATCTCTTTGAGCATGTTTGTAATGACTGTTCCTCAGAGGCAGAATCAGCTTCTGCAGAGTGTGATTGACTCAGCATGAAAAAAACAACACCGAACACCTTGCTAAAACACACGCCATCTCCGCCAGGACCAACATACTATAAGGAGGCATCTGATTCACTGCCCCCTCACACGTGTCCGTCCACACTCACACACACGCCCTCATAACCAGATGGTCATGCAAATATACGAGCATGTACGTAAGCAAACTCGCAGCGTGATTAATACATTTACTCATTACTCAGAGGCAGAAACATACACATAGACACGCTTTCTCCCACAAAACTGTCACAGTCCTCGTCTTTGCATACGAGCAACCAGATAGAGTGTGACAATGCATTCACACCTCACCACACACACACACACACACACACACACACTGCACACACATGATCCCATTCGCAGATTCTTTAATTAAGCAGTGAAATCAAGCTGCAGGGAGTGCGTTTGACTCTTGGCAATATGCTACAATCACACCGCTCTCTTAGCCAATTATAAAAAAAGCTAGTCTGTGGACAGTGCCGTAATGTGAAGCAGATAGATTTGGCCTTCACAAACTGTAGAATGGCAGCAGCAGGAGGCATACTGTTGGCTGCTGTTTCCTGGAGAAAGCTCTATCTCCCAATCAGTGTCACATTATGATGCTGCGTTCTTGTCATATCAGATAGATGGTGAATGCCACAGATAGAGCTTCACATAAAAATACTACTCACTTCAAGACATAGTTCCACAAAGACTGGAAACAGGGGGAAACAGCTAGTTACTGTGCTTGGCTAAGAAGTTGTTGGGTACATAACCCCCCATAAAACCTCAACGTGTCGATTTTCTTTAGAGGTGCCGGTATGTGGATTATGCTACCTTTAGACAGAACACCAGAGCTTCAAGTTCTTTTTTTTTTACATGATACAATGTCTGGAATTCCAACAAGGTAGTTAAGTGTAGGGAAGTATATTATAATTTAATTATAACTCTTAAAGTCGTGATAAAGCATATCTACATGCTGCGTTTGTCAGACAGTGAAATGTTTGGTCTGCGAAAAACATAAACTCAAACATGGACTTAAATTGGCTGGAAAAACAATTGCACCACAAGGTCCACTGAGTAGCTGTTCTGGAGCTTTTGATCATATCACATGACTTTCCTCAACAAGTGGAGGTTGGCCAGTTGTCATGGAACTGTAGACGTTCAGATTTCCATTTTTTTCCAAGCACTTTAAGGACTTGTTGTCCATGTTGGCTTAAAAGTTGAGACTGAAAGTTGTAGAAAGTTATAGTTAGCACAGTGACTGAGTGGACCTTGTGTGGAAGAATGTATGACATGGTCAAAAGCTCCAGAAAAAGCTACTCTGTGGTGAGATTGTTTTGCCAACTGCTATTTCTACATTAAAGAATTAACTTTTGACCTCAGCTAGAACTCAAATGTATTACTTCCTTAATAATTCCTGATAATGAGCAAGAAAACTGTGCAGAAATGTTCAGTCATGTAAAATAAGACTGAACCTTTCTGTAGTTATTCTCATATGAGCTGAATGATGCATTAGATGTTGACTGATGTTTTAAAACAGCTACAGCAGGTCAGGATCAGGAGTGGTGGCTGATGTACTCTGAAATGCATGGGTTGGGACACTGCCTGCAGCCTCAGTGTACCTTTAAATCCCATTTCATCATACATGTATCTAATCAGATCAGTAAAAACACATTAAATGCACCTCAGAAGACCACCACTGAAGATCCAATCATCCACCACAGACACCACTAGAATTTTCTACCAGTCCTAAAGCAGTTCACACCTTTTCAATATCTACGTGCTTATGCAACACAAACAAAGAAGGGAAATGAGACGTGATGTTTACTGTCAGTTTTAAAAGGTTGTAAATAGAAAAGCAAGACGTGAAGACTTCAGAGTGTAAATTTAATCCAACTAAATTATAAATAAATCATACTCTCAGTGGTGGAAGAAGTACTCAGATCCTGTTACAAGTTACAAGTCCTGCATTCAAAGTACATAAGTATTAGCATCAAAATGTACTTTAAGTACCAAAAGTAAAAGTACTCATTATGCAGAATGGCCCATTTCAGAATAATATATATATAATATCACTGGATTATAATTAATGTGTAAGCATCACTAATGTTGCAGCTGGTAAAGGTCGAGCTAATTTTAACTACTTTATATACTGCTGGGTAGCTTAATCCATAATAATACATCATCATTTAATAGTTGATTTTTATTTTGTATTAATAATCTGACTCTGCAAAGTAACTAGTAACTAAATGTAGAGGAGTAAAAAGTACAACATTGGCCTCCAAAATGTAGTGGAGTAGAAGAATTAAGTAGCATACAATTCAAATACTCAAGTACAGTACAAGTACCTCAGAATTGCACTTAAGTACAGTAATTGAGTAAATGTACTTATACATGCCACCACTGCCCACTCTGGGTATGAGACGTGTGTTAATGCAAAATGTAAACCGTGTCTTTTTCAGTCATTTGCATGTCTCATTCGTATTTCCATCTGAACCACTATGTTAGATCAGAAACACTCTTTAAAAATAGGTATAAGAGTATTTTTGTCGATTGAGTGTGTTTGGGATGTTCGCTGCGCGGCCATGTGCTGTCTGCTTGTGTGTCATGGAGGCTCCCTGCATGTGCCAGAGCGGCTGATTTGAGTCGCAGCTTGGCACGGGAGAGTCGCGGTGGGTGGGGAATTGGCATGGACGCAACGGTCCCAACTCGGGATTGTCCAAAACCCACCCTTTTAATCCAGATTATGCCCATGATTTCTCTCTCACACTCTCTCTCGCTTTCTGTATTTCCCTCCACTGACCCTCCCTCCCTTCCTCCCTCCTTTCCCGCCCACACATTCGCTCTCTTCCTCTCTCCAGCTGCTCTTTCTCCTGCTCACGCCTCACCCCTCCATCACAACCTTACAACCTACCCAAAAAAAAAAAAACAATGCTCCATGGTCTGTTGCCATGGTGACCACTCATGTCACTGCTTTTCATTCCTGCCATTGATCTGTACTGAATGATCGCTCAGAGTAGATTTTAGAAAGTCTATTTTTAATGTCTGGGCTTCTATTTTAGTCTTACTTGATCGCTTAATCTGTTGCCAAGGTAACTGCCACGGTTATTATCGTCATGGAGACCCTTGCGCTACCAGTGCACTGATAGGAAAATGGGATACCCTTAACCTCTCTCTTGATCAATCTGTTCGTTATTGGTGTTTAAAAACTACAAACAAAAAAATATCCTTTTATGGTCATTAGTCAGACTGAGGGGAAAAATCTAATGGGAATACATCATCTCATAAAACTACACAAAAATACACAACTGAATGTTTTGCATGTTTGTCTGTGTGAGAGATACTGTGTTAAATTTGAGTTATTGTCTGCCTCAGTAAGGCTATGATCTTCATCAATTTATCCCCAGAGCCAGCTAGTCAGTTCACATTCATCAACATAAATACCTTTGTGTGTGTGTGTGTGTGTGTGTGTGTGTGTGTGTGTTTGAGGGAGAGAGACAGAGAGATGGGTAGATAAGTGAACAGTATTCGAATATGCTATTATTAGATTTCAATTTCAGCAGTTTACAGACACAGGATTGCACACAGAGACTAAACCATATTAAATACTGTCACCATTCTCTTTGTAAGGAAAATAATAATGTTTAAAGGAAATTTTCCTTTCCCATAATAATTTATTTACAGTAAATAAACACACTGTGTACAGTATGTCTCCTTACATGTATACTAAGATATACTCAGTGGTGGAAATATACAGATCCTTTACATATGACAATGTAAAAAATACTCCATTACAAGTAAAAGTCCTGCATTTAAAATCTCTGCACAGAGGTATTATCAGCTATCAGCTTACTTAAAGAATCAAAGGTAAAAGTATGTGTTTCTTCAGAAAACTGGCGCCCCTATGACTGACATATTATTATACATTACATTATTAGATTGTTAATACTGTTGCATCAATGCACATGTAGTATTTTACTGTTGTAGGTGGTCGATGTGGAGCTAGCTTTAACTGCTTTATATACAGTTGAAGTCGAGTCCAGTGTTTCCCAACCCCGGGGTCAGGCCCCTTTCAAAGGGTCACAAGATAAATCTATGGGGTCGTGAGACGATTAAAGGGTGGAACTGCAAACAACTCATAGACATCTGAAGCATGAAAAGGGGCCCCAACAGGACATTTATCCAAGCTTATCCTATGTTTTTAATGCAACATTTTAATCTGTAAGTAGCACAAAATGGAAATACTCAAGTAAAGTACAAGTACCTCACACCGCTGCATGTACTGTACATATGTAAAATGTGTCCTGGGATTATTTGTTTTAAGGTGCTTTGCATATACTGCTCCTTGAAAATTCATCCACATTAGCCACACTGGTACGTACTGTCACTGATTTACCTGAATTGAACCAAACTGAACCTGAGAGCCACCTGTTTGGAGACCAAAGGCTCCCAGGCTAGACAATAGTAAAAACATTATTACTGGTTGGTATGATAGAAATTCATCTTCATCTTCTCCTGAGAGGATGGGACTAACACCCAGCAAGGTCAGACACAATCGGCTTTGTGACACCTCGCAACAGCTGGAAGAGTGTGTGCGTCTCTGATTAAAATGCACATGTGCATAGAGAGGTGTCAAAAGAAAATGTATACTGTTTCTGTGTACGCCATACAAGTACACACTGTATATGGTCTTAGCATGTGAGTGTGATAGTGAGTGTCGATGTGTGTGTGTGTTGGGAGGTGGGTGGCCAGCAGGAGAGAGTGCAGCCCCCTCACTCCTTCTGTCACTGGCCTCAAGCACCGGAACGTCCCTTCTGGGTGTGTATGTGTGTATGTGTGTGTGTGTGTGTGTGTGTGTGCATGTCTCTCCGAGGGCTCCCGTGTGAGGTTGGATACAGCTTGGTGCCAGGTGACCCGCCGTGAACTACGAGCTATTGATAAACCTTGGCAAAGGAACACACAGACTGACAGAGAGGGAGAGAGAGAGTATGACAAGTGTCCGTTCACATTTGATGTGACAGGATTAGACTTGTCAGAGCTGCTGGTATGTTGTATTTGACACACAAGAGAGACAGAAAGTAAAAACATTAAGAGGGGAAAAAAAAGAAGAGAGGCAGGATAAAGGTTGGAGTAAACACAAAGATGGACTGACTCAGGAGGGACTTTCTGGCTGCAAATGTTGTGTTGCTTTGAGTATTTTTTTAAGAACCCCACATACTTAAACGACAAAAAGGTCAATTTTTCAGTGCTATCCAAAATGACTCATATGAGCGTTTTCTAATCTGGCCCCTGTATCGGCTGATATACTAATGCATGAAGGTATGACTGTCGTAAAAACAAGTTAAGGTTTAGTTAACTAAATCTACACCACATGTAAAGTTTTAGTTGCCTATGGTTAGGATCATAGAAAGACAAGTCATGTGTAAAACCAACCACCTGAACTTCCTTCCTAAAGCTGCAATTAAGTTTCTCTGGACGTACAAACATGTAAACATCTCTGTGAACGCTACTTCTGTCTTTGCACAACCACAAGAGGTCACTTGTCAGGAAAATGTAAACATAGGTCATATATACATCATGACTCTTCTTATATTCCTCATGTTCTACTCTTGCATGCTAACTAGCTAGGTGTTTACAGTTATGAAGATATGATTAGATACTAGTTTAACCATAAGCAAAAGCTAATGTTAGTTAACATTAGCTTTTGCTGCAACTTTTTACAGAGCACGTCTTGCTCACATTGCTCGCAGGGTAAGATGTGATCTGCTCACTTCATGAAATTGCGTTTGGTGTATAATCACAGTGAGATGCTAGCCTGGTTCCACACCTCTGACTTGAAGTGAAATGTCAATACAGTTGGATCATCGGGCTGAGTGAGCGGCGTACAGATCAGAGGTTGTGAAACACAAGACAAAAGAGGCTGAATGGGGAACATTTCAGAGACAGGGTTATAGATGTATAGCAGAAACAAAGCTGCAGCAGGTATGGAAGCGTAGAAAGCAGGGGAAGGGAGCGGTGCAGAGAAAAGGCTGAGCTAAACAGTGAGGGAACAGGTATTGATGGAGGCTAAAGGTGAGGCTCTGAAAAGGATTAGCAGGTCAGCCGTAACGTTTGGACTTGCTTACATCAGTCCAGAGCAGCTAACAGACTCCTGCAGTCTGCAGACACATTGCTAAGCGCTGCTCTTTTTACTGATTATCCTTCACAATTACATCCCAAAAACTGAAATTCAACATTTCAAAATCACAAATGTTTGCTATTTTGTTAGAACCAGAAATAACATTTTGAGACTCTGTGTCCATATTTTAAACTGTTTTCTGTGTCCCATTTTGAAAAGATCCTATTTTCACCATCTTTTCTTCTTGACAGCTTTTGAACAACAGCAGAGAGGCTGAGTTTCTTTTCTCTAAAAGGGGGCCAACATGTTCTGGTTTTCCTCACTGAACTATTGTCTAAGCAACGTCTACGCAGTAGCATGATTTGGTTTGCCTTGCTGGCATAATTTGTTGTTTCAGTGAACTCTTCTTCAGGCTTTTACATAAAGTAAACGAGCATCAAGTAAGCCACGCTCTAACTGGTGCAACAAATCTGCTCCCCTCCTCAGCAGAAACATGCTGTTCTTTAGTTGACTTAGCTTCTAGTCGGCACACTTTCTCTCCCTCTTCATTTTCTGCCCCTTGCCTGTTGCCGTGGTAACTAGCAGAGGGAAGTTGAGTGAAGGGGAGATCGAGGGGAGAGAGGGGGGAGGAGAGATGGGAGGAAAAGCAAAAGGAGGGCGTGGGGGGGTTGTGTCGGGTTTCTGTGTAAAGGAACCATGGCCGCTCTTCCTCCATCCTTCTCTTCCTCCTCCCTCTTCTTTTTATCTCCGCTGCCACATCTTCCAATCTCTCCTAAACCTTACGCTCCTCATCAATCCCTGGCCAATTATTTCCCTTGCCTCTTCTTCCTCATTATCCTCCCATATTTTTGCCTTCTCCTGGTTTATTTTCTTCTTCTGTTATCTCCTTCGTCCACGCTTCTTGATTTTTGTATCTCCATCTTAACCTTTGGTACTGTGTACTTTTCAGGGGACACGATACTCCAAAGTGCCTCACATCAACACAAGTGTGTGTATTTTTCATATGCTTTGCCTCACTAACCCCTAAAACTCAGCTCCAGCTACCTCAGCTCCACCTACTGAGCCACACACACCTCCCACCTCACCTCTGTTTCTATTTTTATGCAGCTCATGCTCTCCAATTGCCATGTAAACAGCGTTGAAGGTTTCATTAAAAGAGACTGACGTTAAACATAAAGGGAGATCTTCAATAATATCAAGGGAGCTGCACTGTGAATGGCATTTTAATTTCTCTGGAAGTTGAATAATGCAAATCGCTGGGGAAGCAACAGCATTTTGTGTGTGTGTGTGTGTGTGTGTGTACTTCTGTGTGTCTACGCACATCATGTGCATGTGTGTGCATGCATATGGAGGGGGCAGATGGAACTAGATTTCTCCTATCACATGCAGAAACTATGATTATTTTTCACATTACTGTACATGTTTAATTTTTGACAATTAACTGCGCGTCCATAATGAGAGCTCTGAATGTGACAAACGCCCCCTCAGTGCAAGATATCCACTGTCTGATAATGAGGAGGAGAAAGAGAGAAAGACAGCGGGTCGGGGACACACAATTGCTGGAGGAGAAGAGGCGTTTTGGAGTTGTGTTGGCATAATGTTTTTGCATAATCACCACTGCCTGTGTGGTAACACAGGCAACATATTAGTCAAAGGGAACAACAAACATTGTCTGCCAGGAACAGAGGCTGTGAGTGTGTTGAGATATGTGCTAATATGTCTGCCATGTGTATGTTTGAAGCATATGTCTACAACGTAGGGCTGAACTGATGATTATTTTCATTAGTGGTTAATTTCTCAGTTATCTATTCGATGAATCGATGAAATGTTTAATTGTCAAACCAACAGTCCAAAACCCCCAAGTATTCAATTAACAATGAATGAATGAATGAACAATAAAACACACATTTGAGAAGCTGCAACCAGCGCATTTTTGGCATTTTTGCTTGACTTGAATGCAAACTCAACATTGTTATCAATGATTTTTTTTCTGCTGACCAATCAATTATTTAACTAGCAGTAACACAAATGTAGTGTTGCACAATTCTGCACAATGTGGTGAATGTGCAGCCTTTCCACAAGAGTAAGAGTGTGCAGAGACAATTAGAGAGTGCATTCATGGACTTTGGTACGGTGTTTTCCCTTTTAGCGGGAAAATGCCTCCTGGATGCAGTGAAAGGAGGCTCTTCATCGAAAACTACAGGCACAGTCTGGAGATTATTCCTGATAGTGAGGGAGGGGGGGTCACAGAGAGAGAGGAAGGCCACAGCAGGAGCCCTGGGAGTGCAAATGAAAGAAAGAAAAAAAGATGCTCTAGAGAGGAGAGAAAAAACAGGTGGGGGTTGCTGTGTGGCGTATGATAATCTAAAGCTATTCGATGGCATTAACAAAAAAAAAAACCTAATGCAAGAATCCTCGCTTGGCACTGCCACAGATTACAGCAGTGGGTTTGCGTGTGGAAGCTATTATATAATTCATTCTCTATGATGAGATTTTCCTCCATTGCTGGTTTTCCTTACTACCCCCCTCTATCTCTCACACTGTGTCCCAGCACTGGCAGGTTTCTCTTTTAATTTAAGGAGAAGATGTTCGAGCCAGTCACCGAGTTTTTTGGTGACTTTATAATCTTTTTATCCCTGTCTGGAACTAATTCAATAATTCAATTCAACAGCAATTTGACGTCTTCTTTCAGTACTCAGTTCGTCTCCACTCACTGTCTGGGTGGTGTTTTGTTGCATGGATATGTGTGCGAGCATGCATGCGCGTGGCCATACAGAATATGTGTGTGTGTGTGTGTGTGTGTGTGTGTGCACACGTGCGCACATTTAGTGCAATACTCTCTCACTCTGGTATTGTGAATTCTCTGCTCACTAAGCTCCTTAATGGAGTCACTACAAGGGCAAAAGCATTTTCATTTTTTTTTGCATTATTTTTTTTCTCCCTCCCTCCTTCTCTCCCCCTCCACATGCCAGCTGATCACAGGTGGGCGGATTGGCAATAAGTCTTTTTATTTTTCATTTTGGAGGTCATCACTGATGACCTGCCGTTTTGATGAGGGGTACATGTGAACCGCACGCCGTCAGACTCTGGAAAGGATTAACTCTGCCCTTCGACTCCACATCTGCGCCACACAAGACTGGTAAAGCCACTGTGCGATTGGTAGATTACCCTTCACACAGCCAAATGCCATCTAATGATTATCTGGCAACGTCTAAGGTGCAGTGGCATGGGCCTCCCCCTGGATCCACTGTCCAGTCACAATGGCGTCCAGATAAACAGATCTTCTAATTGAGTTTTATTTGATAAATCTGTACTGGTTGTACACAAATAGTACTCATCCTATGGAATGCAGTGTATTGGCCTGAGGTAAATTCAAGTGACAGCTACCATCTCTTGTTGATTTTATCTAATAAATCCAGACTTATCTTGAGGGAAGGTTGCTGGTGAAATGGAGGAATGAGGTTAAGGTGGGATTTTAAATGGAAAGCTGTCTACTGCTGTCAGAGGAGAAAGTGTATGAGAAATGTTCCTGTATAAATGTCAATCTTGCAGGAAGCGTGAGGGACAGAGACTAAAACTGATGTTTGAAGTTTTTAGATAGCTAAATCATTTTTTACTATCAAACTCTATGTTGTCCATTACAACCTTTATCCAGCCATTTATATACTGACATAATAAAAATACATCATCAAACTACAATGTTGGACATATCTGTTAAAGTAATGGCATTCTGTCTTTTACACATAATGTATTTGTTACAAAGGTTCACTGGACCATTATGGCTACAGCTGCAATGCTCTTGTGATATTTGGCATCTGGCACATGAGACTCGGAAATGTAGGAAGTTATGTATAATGAACAAGGTGTTAGTTTGTTTACTGCAACATGGTAGTAGCATGGCTTGTGCAGCTTGCATAACTTTCACAGTAGAGTCAATCTGTCCCTTTGAAATGATTTCTGTGCTCAAGTGGCAGCATTTAAAGTATCACCTCCTAGTGCACTTCATACACAACTACGTCATACACACGAAAGTTGCACGCTGGCAATGTCACTGCCTTTATTACCACTGAGCCGTGTAGAAAATGTTCCTGAAACGTTACAATGTCCTGAATAGGCAGAATACCTGAGTGACGTAAACTTAAAAATGACTCAGGGTCCTTTTCAGACAAATTCATACCATTAGTCTGAAAGAAGCTTACAGTATGTGTGTTGTAAAGCTTTATCTCTTTAAATGTAAATGCTCTGTGTTATGCACATTGACATTTTCTCAAGAATTAATTGCTCTTCCTGCAGCATGCTGCACTGCCCATCAGCACTGCCTCCAAAGCCATTTTTATGTCACCATCTATTGACTTGTATGCACAAAAAACCCATAAATCCATGATAAATGTAATGAGGTCAGGTTTTGATGGGCTACTGTAATGGTGTGTACTCTGCGTTCATATGAAGTAATGACAGCGATTTATCATACCATTATTCATGGGATTATCATTAATATAAATGGTGGTGATTAGTGAGAGTTGATCTTACAGTATGCAGAAGTCGGTTTGAACGCCCTCATATCTGTGAGACTGAACTACAAGGCAGCAATCAATCAGCAGATTAACAGCAATGTCTCCAGTCTGCAGCCTTGTTCCAGACTTTGTTTAGTCACAGATTACAGTGTGAGACAGCCAGCAGTGAGCGCACAGACTGCAAAAAGCAAAAACGTCTGCTATCTAAAGTGCTTGCTTGGTCTCAGATCTGAAAAATAAATGAGGGATGAATAAAGTAAGAAAAGAACAAAGAGAGAGAGATGTCTGCAAGAAAGCAAACAGAACAGGGTGGAGGAATAGAAAACTGTAGTCCCTCTACTGTGTGTTTAACATCATGAAGCACAGAGACACACTAAGTGTACAGATGAGCCAAGTCAGCACATCTAAGCATATGCTTAGACAGGCACACATGAACATGCACACACGCACACAGAGTGAATTGAAGTGAACCCAATTTCAGCAACAATAATCTCTCTGTCTCACCACACCCCACACAGAAATAGCACCTAATGTGCAAACAAGCTTCACCTCAGTCTCACCTGTTGCTAGGGCAGTGAAAGCAGAGAGAGTACCTGTATGGTTTATAATGAAGTCAACAGCTGTATAATTGTGTGCGTGTGTGTGTGTGTTTGGATGTGTGTAGAAACTAATCACAGGTCCAACTTAAGTGAGTCTAATCTGAGGTTGCCATGGTAACTGGGCCTAATGATGCAGAAGACACCAAAATTAGACGAGATGTGTCATCTCACGTCTTTTTACCTGTTAACACCCTCACAAAACACATACAAAACACAAACACACACAAACTGCGTCTTGAGTCACAGATAACAGGCTGTGAGATATGAGCACTGACGACACGTAGAGGCTCCACTCATAGCTGTTCTTCTTCTTCTTAAAGTGTTTACTCTGGCTGATAAATGAGATTTGGAGCCCTCTTCTTCTCTGGTTTTTATCAGGAGGAAGAGACACAATGTCCCGCTCCATCATTAGTACAGCTTTTTCTCTTTTCTCTGCCTCTGTGTCCTCTGTCTTACTTCTCTTTTCTGATTAAGGGCTTCAGAGTTCTTCCTAAAGCTCCCTGCTGCGATTTCAATTTCAAATCCCTCCTCTTAACCTTGATTCTGACTTTTTTTGATTCATACTTTGTATCCTTTATTAGATTTCTCCTGTATTTTCTTCCTAATCCTCTTGCCCTTTTATGTACATCTCTACGCAACTCTCTTTTACTTCTTGGTTGCTCTTGCCTACAGTCCAGTTCCTCCATGTTTTACCTTTCTCATTATCAGTCAGTTGTTTGAAAGGTTTGGTGCATTCTCATAAAAATAGTTGATGGATGGAAATTTCACTAATATAATATTTGTAATGTTTCTGATACACTTATTATTAAGGCCCACTCATACTTGTGGAAAGTGGTACAGTGAAATTCATCTGTGCGTCTATGCGAAATAGGCGAACGGCTAACACGCTAGCAAGCTGGAAACATGCTAGCTTTTAGTCCCCAATGGCATTTTGCTCTCAGGACTGTACATAATTTCATTAAATAAAGACTTATTGAAGAGGGGAAGATGCTCCCCGAGCCAGCCACTGTCCGTTAGCAAGCTCGTTAGCTTGGTTGCTAATGGGACACACACACGTATTTGTATCATATTTCTGTCTCATAACTGTCCGCAAACTATTGTTCTGTCTATTGTAGTAAGCTACGATAGCTTCCTCCATTTTGGACTCTCTGGCTCTCCATTCCCCCAAAGGTCAGCACTGTCAAAACAGCTTTCTGTTGGTCAAAATCATCAAAGTTGAATTTGATGTAAAAAAATTCATATAGATTTACCTTCATCCCTGCAAGCGAAACACAGATCCTCGCAGTTACATTAGAATGAATTGCTTTCCCTGCAGAATTTTTCTGTCTTGTGTGATTTAGGTTTTTGCTTTTAAAAACTAATAATAGAATTAGAGTCGAGTATTTTTGCACAATGGCATTTTTAACACTGAATAGTGTCTTATTGTCCATTTTTACTCTTTTTTCAAAGCTGATTATACCAAATCCTAGATTGACAATCTTGCCTCTGTACAATTACATTCATCCTCTTATCTCTGTTATTTCCTGCTTTCTCGCACTGTTCTCTCATACTAAGCACATCTGTAGAACCTCTGCTGGGAAGGATATCTCAGGACATCTTATCCTTCCTGACACAGTAAATCACTGTGCGTCTCTGACTATTAACCCCATTTATCTCTCTCTTTCTCCTTTAGGATCCTGCTAACTGTAGTGGTGATCTTCCGTATCCTGATCGTAGCAATTGTGGGGGAGACAGTGTACGAGGACGAGCAGACCATGTTCATCTGCAACACTCTGCAGCCGGGCTGCAACCAGGCCTGCTACGACAAGGCCTTCCCCATTTCCCACATCCGCTACTGGGTCTTCCAGATCATACTGGTGTGCACGCCCAGCCTCTGCTTCATCACCTACTCCGTCCACCAGTCGGCCAAGCAGAAAGACCGGCGCTACTCCTTTCTCTATCCCATAATGGAGAGGGACTACGGGGGAAAGGAGGGGGCGCGAAAGCTGCGCAACATTAATGGAATTCTAGTTCAACATGGCGGTGATGGCGGAGGAGGGAAAGAAGAACCCGACTGCCTGGAGGTGAAGGAGATTCCCAACGCCCCGCGGGGCCTCACCCACGGGAAGAGCTCCAAGGTTCGCCGGCAAGAAGGGATCTCTCGCTTCTACATCATTCAGGTGGTGTTCAGAAACGCACTGGAGATTGGCTTCTTGGCGGGCCAATACTTCCTTTACGGCTTTAGTGTGCCTGGGATTTTCGAGTGTGACCGCTACCCGTGTCTGAAGGAGGTGGAGTGCTACGTGTCCCGCCCCACGGAAAAAACGGTTTTCCTGGTGTTCATGTTTGCGGTGAGTGGCATCTGCGTAGTGCTCAACCTGGCCGAGCTCAACCATCTGGGCTGGCGCAAGATCAAGGCCGCCATCAGGGGCGTCCAGGCCCGCAGGAAGTCTATCTGTGAGATCAGGAAGAAGGACATGGCGCATCTGTCCCAGCCGCCCAACCTGGGACGCACACAGTCCAGCGAATCAGCCTACGTCTGATGATGAAGAGAAGAAAAAGAGGAGGAGTGGGATGAATGTGCAAGAGAGAGAATGAATTAATTATGATTTTAATTTAATGAAGATGGTGTGGAGGTCAAACAAGATGACCCCTCATCTGTGATGATGGAATGAAACAGAATGTAAAAAAGACTAAACCTCCAGCTCTATGACTTTGAGGGCCAAGAAAGAAAGAAGACAATTAAAAAGCATAGAGAGAGGGTAAAAGAGGACAAAAAGTTCTGTTCTGCAAGTGAACATGATGAACACATTTTGGTCTCATGGGGGGATATTCCAACTGCCATTTTATACTTTTGTCTCTTTTTTTTAACTAATTACCTTCTTCAACTAATTACCTACTCAGCTGCCCCTCATTTCTTTTAAAGTGAGGAATTAAATTCTCAAGGGGCTGGAGAGGGAAGGACTAGAGATGAGAAGAAGAGGGGAAGGGAGAGGTGAACAGATGAGAGGCTGTTTTGTATTCCTTGAGGATTTTGGAAGATGACGGCAGTGTTTGATGCATCCCATGGTGCTTTTCTTCTGGACTGTGTCAGCTTTAGTGAAACAGGGAGGACAGGATAGGGGATGGGACGAGGATGATGAGCAGCAACATCATTAAAAGAGGAACGGAAGAACTGTCAAAGCCATGACGAACTCTAGAGTACGAAGGTGAGTTTGTGTGAGAGAGAGAGAGAGAGAGTAGGTGGGAGACATCACACTCTGGGAAAACATATGATGTACCCGAGGAGGGAGAGAAGAGGGAGAACGTTTTTTCTTTTGCTTTTGCTGTGACCAAAGCCAAGAGAGAAAGAGCTGCCTCTGATCAGTGTCAGCCTCGCCTCTGTTGGAACATCGTCATGAGCCAAAACCAAGAGAAAAAGACTGACGATGTTTATGTTTTGTCTCTTGGCAAAAGATGATTTTAACACAAACACAGCGAGTACCATAAACACATTTTTTTTCTTTCCTCTCCCCTATCTTGTGCTCTCGCTGCTCCACCGTTGGCAGCTATATAGACCCCAGGGGCTTCCGATGACAGTAATGACCCTTGCTGCTCTCCTCCTGCGTAAACTTTGGAGAGGAACTAACGAACAAATGGACAAGCAGCGCGTAAACGTCAGTCTCTCCTAAAGCACAAACCAAACTTCCCTCCTTCCAGCATTCCAGTGTGCTGAGAGACAAAGAGAGAAGAGAGAAAGGGAACATATAGGAGGGGAACAGATCACTTTATTACAACTTTAAACAAATTTTATAAAATATATCACCATGAGTTATGATTTCTTTTTTTTGAGAAAGCGATGGTGCCATCCTTGAGATATTTAATTACTGTTGAAAACTTACATAGAGTATATCATGGTAATATTATTTATCCATTTAGAATATATCCAAATAGATTTATTTATCTTTGTGGACGGGTTGGTTGGGACATCATGTTGCTGTTTTTTCAAATGTATAAACTATCTTTTTTTTTTCATTTTTGTTTAGTTAAAAGCATTTCTCACTGATGGAACTGATTAATGACATGTACGGGGTGGGAAGGGACAAGCTTGTGAGCTTTATTTTGAAATGCATTGAGGCTGTGCAGCTGATTTTTTATTTGCTACATTGCAATTGTTACTTAGCTGCATTCAAAATGTGGAATGGTGCAGCTGTTAAACACAACACCTTTATGTGTTTTCTACAGAGAGCCTTGGTTTTCTTCAAAATTAGCTGCACAGCTTCAGGTGATTAAGGCCTGTGAGCCATTTGAAAAAGGCATGTTTACATGACACAATGTTTCTTGAATGATCGAGCTGTGTAACAGATGAGTAGTAACTCTCTAGGGACAGTTGTGTTTTTGAATCTCAGTGGTTTTCATTTTGCATTTCTTTCCTGACTGGATTTCAACATGCATGCCTTGTAAGAGAAAATAATGACGTGAAAGAAAAAGATAAAGATGACGGAGAGCGTTGCACCTTGATTAATGCAGACGAGTGGGAGAGTGGCTGACTGAAGGAACTCATGCTGGGACAGAGGCTGCGTCTTTGAACACACTGACACACACACAAGTGCATCATTTAAAACAGGGAGCTATCACACTGCGGGCCTGTGAAACCAGACATAGGGACAGTTCAGTGGACTACATGTGATATCTTTTAAAAGAAAATGAAGGTTTTTAACTGACATGAACACACACACAGAAACACATTGGACCAGCATGGTGTCGTCCTCTGTGTGGAGGAGGCTCGGGTGACTAGGACAAGCAGACACAAGCACAAAGCCGTTCATGCCAAACTCACATTTAGTCTGTTTAGATCAGTTCATGTTCATTGATCCTGTTGCAGAGATCAAGATATTGGAGTGTTGGTGGAGGAAAAATCCACAAATGCGTCTTAATCCCCGTCTCAACATCCAGTAGCAGATCAGCGGTCTGTGCTTTAGCCATAGCATTTAGGTGTATCGAGTGAGAATCTTACCTGCCGCTGCAAACTGAATGGCCTTATGTAGCTCAACACTGCAGTAGTTTAGCTCTGCCACATATGGGGATTTGATTCTTACAGGGGCCACCCATGCACGACTCTCTCACATAAACACATTAGCCACATGGCAGACACGTTATACAAAATTGCAGCTACAATATATTTTTTGTTTCCTATTGAACTTAGGACACTAGGTTGCAGCATTACTTGTTGAAATGAGAAGAAAACCTCTTTGTAAAAAGCTTTGTAATTGAACCTTTTTTGTTGTATCCACTTTCCTTCGACTTGCCTTATCTGCTTGTACTTTGATTAGTAATTTCCTACATTCCCCACAATGCCTTTGGACAACTCCTAGCTCATTATGCTGAGGGTAAATAAAAGGAAAACTTGTTGCATCAGCACCATTTAAAACCCCTAACGTGCCCCCCAGGTAGAGAGGGAATCTTTAGTCAACTAGATTACTTTACATTCTCTTAACCAAGAATTAAGCAAAATAAAATACACCCAATTGCAAATATATTCAACATTTTACCATTGTAGCTGCTCTGGAAATACCTTGACATGACAGTAAGTGATACTGTGTTAAGCACCATAAACACACGTTAGCCAGAGCTACAGCAACAGCTGATGCAGGAGAAGAAATCCCCCCAACTCTCTGTTTGTCCATTCACTCCCACTGTCATAATCTCTGTGACTCTTACAGGTGATTATCCCCAGATTTAGACTCCTCTGAGGAACTCTATGACGCTCAATGGGATCGGTGCAGTATACTGTATGCACTAGGAAGGACAAATACACTGACAGGGCACGCCAGAATGCCTAATAATAGAGGTTGAGTCACGGCTTCCCTCAGTTACTGAGACCTTGTGCTTCTAGCAAAGGCTTAAATGCTGACCCTGAGCTTAAAGGCCAAGCCAATGTCCTGTACTATGCGCAGCTCCTGCTGAACAGCCACTGCGTAGTACAGCACTGATCTAATCTCCACAGATCACAGGTCAATGCTGGTGTGAGGCCTATTTTTAGTGAATGGTAGATACAAACATGCTAACATACATTCATTCTAGGGAAAACAAGCACATCTGAACAGCAGCTTGACTTCAGTTTCCTCCTCTTGGATTCTGTTGATATGTCTGGTTTCATTCAGATCAGAAACACATATACACACACAGTAAAAGGACATAGAGGGCCATAAATGTGTCCTGGTTTTCTTCGCTTTACATTTATCCAGCATTCATTAGTGACTCACGACTCCTGCAGTTGCAGTCGGTGGGTACACCACTTTCCAAAGCAAAAGTAGGCCCCAGTTCTTCCAACAGTCCACTACTCTCGACAGTCTACTTTTCTATTTGTCAATGTGAAATGAATTATGCAACTTCTTTTTTCTCATTTGCTTATCTTTTTGACTTGTGGATCCATTTTGTTGTCTGTTGCTCTTTTTGTGCAGTGACATATCAAAAGAGAAAGATGTTTTTTCTATGTAAAGGAACAAAAAGTAGTTTTTTCAATGTGTAAAATCAAGGGTAGAATGTTGAAATATAAGACTAGCAGAAAAAATACGTTATATTTCCTCCCTTGCCAAAGTGATATGCAAAATTTCATTAATTTTCAAAGATTGTTTTAACTGCATGTGTAATGGCTAGAATAAGCATGTTTCTATGTTTTCTTCAACAGAATATTTAAAAAAAGACTTTTTTTAGTCCAAATTATGGAGCGAAGCTATTACGTCTTCATGCCAAGCGTGTGTATATTAATTACCCAGTTCTTCAGACGGTACAGAGCCAGGCAGACAATACAGAAAAAAAACTTCCTATTACAGTTTATCAGTCTCAGTTTCAACTCCCAAAATATTCTGAACATACAGTTCATACAGTAAAACTTCTACTTTAAGAAATTTGCACATGAATATATACCTTTATAATCTGTTGTAGAAGATGTTTTGATTTATACGCCAATCAGTCAAATGATCTACTGTAAAACACAGGGTACACAGGAATATAAGCATACAAGCTAAAGCCTGGCACCACGAGATGTCAGACGCCAGAACATTCCAGGGTTTAGTCCCCAGCACAATGTGTAATTAACCTGCAATTTACAGCCTCTTTGCGTGTTAAATATGGTTAAATCCTCAGTGAAGCTCCTTGTGGAAAATGTATTGGGGTACAGTACACCGACAGCAGACTCAGGAAAGGAAACAATGCTGACCTTTTACACCAATCTTTTCTAGTAAAAATGCTATTTCTACAGTAACACACAAGAACGCTTTTATAGAAAGGTCATTACAACAATGTCAGCATACTTTCCATTTACCATCTTACCTTGTACTGTAAAGCCCACACTAGAAAATTGTCTTCAGGCCTGATTATTTACCTGTTGGTGCTATTGAGGTTGGACTCTTTACCAAAAACATGAATTCAGATACATTCCCTTGTCTTCAGCACACTACTGCCCCACATACCACAGGTCATGTAGCAATGCAGGTCTCCTTAAAAAATCAAGCTGTTACTCTTGACTGTTACTAACAAATGGGCATGTCCGCAAAAGCCTACAGCAGGTAATGACATCATTTTCATGAAACTCTCCACTGAACTACATTACTCTTTATACTGCTGCCAAAAGGACTTTAGATGAACTTAGTAATTATGTAGCCAATCCTATAGGCCGGTTGGTGGCCCTTGAGCAAGTTTTGAAAGCGCCCCTCTAAGACGTTCAAGGGCTCCTTACTTATTACAAACTAAAAAGCCATAGATTTCAAAAAGAAAGAGATTTCTTGACTTGACTTGGTGCTGTGCTTTGAAAGAGTACAATGTGCACTCATGGGCCAAGATGAATCACATTCATATGTAGTCAATTAGGTGATCATTTTTGCATTTAAATTGAAAATTAGACATCTTGTTACAAATGGAAAGCGTTTTACTTTTTAATTGAATGAGAAACATGAAAGTTATAAAGCTCCTTTTATCCAGATGTTCAGCTTCAATTTTCATTTCACTCTGAAATAAAATGCTCCCTCCTCCCTCCTCCAGCCCCTGCGGGCTGGATTATAACCATTTCA
The DNA here is from genome assembly GCA_008360985.2 of Macquaria ambigua. Classification (NCBI taxonomy): domain Eukaryota; kingdom Metazoa; phylum Chordata; class Actinopteri; order Centrarchiformes; family Percichthyidae; genus Macquaria; species Macquaria ambigua. The sequence continues at coordinate 174,567 of VMKM01000234.1, read as the reverse complement.
GGGTTCAGAGAAAGACCTCTCAACCTCTCACTAATCTGTCATGATATCAATCATGATTACTTCCTCTAATTACACTGAGTGGCAGATCCAGGCAGAGGGGAATTTAGACCACCATCCGGATTTGACCAAATAGCCCCCGTGTATCTCGCAGCGGGGGCTTTGGATGTGAGATTATGACCTGAGATAGCTTCAGTTTCTGTCTCCTATTTCCACATTGTTGATTTAGTTTTAATTGGGGAAAGTAGGATCATGAACAAGTGGGACAGAGGAAGAGCAAACCTCTCACCTTTCCACTTCTCCTCCAAGACCATCCCCTCATGGTCAGGCACCATTTCATCTAAAAATCTGTCATTTCCGACTGCAGATTTTGTGGTGTACGTAACTGACGGACCTTCGTTGAAGGTTCACTGTATATTTCTGACTGGTGTACTGTATGTAAAGACTGAATAAAACCTTGAATGTTACATCAAGCCTGAACTGGCCTCATGCCTGCTGATTTATGACCTGTAAGCCCGTGTGTTCATGCAATACGTATGTGTGTAAGTTGGTTCCTGTACAATGTGATGTGTGTGTATAGAAAACGTGAGTGCGTGGATGTTTTAGCATGTGGGAGTGATGGGATTTAGGATATAAAAAAGCATTCTGTGGTGTGATGGAAACCGAACAAAGGTGGCTACAATTCATTTTGATACAGGTCTATATATAGCTGCCTGAAAACAATATTTGCAGGGAGCTGCGTGCAGCCCAGCTGGTTGGCGTAATGACATTTCTGAACTCAATAGGTGACACTGAAACCTTTCAGCAGGATTAAAACCTTTAGACCATGGCACTGATGAGAGGAGAGGAAGCATGTATGTGTGTGTGTTTATGTGTGTGTTTGTGTGTGTGTGTGAGAGCACAGTCATATTTTCTCTCAAACCCCCCTCTCATTGAATGCACAGTTTATGTGCATGCAGCAGTGTGTGTACACTAACAAAATACTGTATATGCATGTATGCATCATATTATCAAACCTCTGCGTGTTTTGGTGTGTGCATGTTGTGTGTATGTGTGTGTGCGCCCACATGCATGTGTGTGTCCAACCCCCACCCACCTTCCTCAGCAAGGTCACATGGTGGCTGTGCTGGACTGGGATTGAAGGCTTGTTGCCACGGCGATAAGCCAGCCGGTAATATCTCTAAGCACAGTCAGGATTAATCTGCCGACAGATGGCTGGCTGCTCAGCGTCACTTCCTGAAACACACACACACACCCACACACACACACAGGATTCATATTCACCATCATCATCCTCCTCATCATCATTGTCCTCTTATCCTTTAACATTTCCTCCACCTTCTCTTCTCATGGCATGTAACCCCACACACACACACAAACACACACACACACACACACACACACACACACACCATCATCATTTTCCTCGCGGCAACACCATTAAGGAGGCCATCCACCCTGGCTGCATCATCTATAGCATTATCATTACTGCAGCAGCCTTCATCATCACCATCATTATTCATCATCACCTACCACAGCCACCACTCTTCTTTTCTTCATCATCATATCCATTACCACCACTATCATCTGAATCACCACCGTCATTACTGAAAACTGCCTTCGTCCCATAGGGATCAATACACCAAGCAGTGGTTAAATCACCCTGTGTGCCTCTGCATGCGGCCCCTCATTCCTCATCACGGCCTCATGGTAATAGAAGCAGGACCTTAGTTCATGGTTCAGGGGGTCTGCACCTCATCCACACAAAGCCTTCTTGATTTACTTTCTTGAGAATTTCCATGAGCTTAGAGCAGCGCAAATGCTAAAAGCACGCAGTGTGCGGATAATCACTGTGAACTTTTAACTTGTATACGATCATAGTCAGATCTGCTGTTGCATAAGTGTATTGTTTTGTCCTTATGAGCCTCTGTTGAGGTTAACAAGTTAATTCAAAAAGCAGGCAGGTGATTGGCCCTGTACAGTGTATGATGCAACAAGCATCACCAGGGCTGTACATCAGACACGTACAGAGGTAGCCTATAGTGGTTCAACTGCCACTCTTTAGATGAATAATTATCATTATAATTACTGCACTGGCATTATTGTAGTTGCTGCTGTTGTTGCTTGATAATAATTACGTAATGAAATCTTTGCCGTCACTATCAGCGTTCATTTCTTTCAGTGACTGAGTTGTGTGTGAATGAAAATGTTGTCAGTTAAGCATGAAATGACGTGACAGCTGAGCAAACTCCACACACCGATGAAGACCATGAGATGCGGTTGAACGCTCCGGGAAAAGCTAGTAAGTAGATCTTGAGGAAAAATGTTTTCTCATTTGTCATTTGTTCTTTATTGTTAAAGATCACCAACACATATAAAAATATTCTGCTTGGAATAATAATGTGTGTCTGACATGTTCTTTCCACAAAAACCTTCAATTACCAAGTAAAAACATCCTTAAAGGCACATCAGAATCAAAATCTGCCAAGTACGTTTTCACATTCAAGGAATTTGCCTTGGTATATTGGTGAATAACAATAAACACAGTAAGCAGAAAATATAAAGAGAACAAAACATCTACTCCTTCTCCCTCATTGAAAAATCAAGAAACCATGAATATGGAAATACTCTATATGATTCATTTCAAAAGTTTAACTGCTGGACACAAGATGTATCCTGCTTAACTGTAAAGTCCATTTTAAGTATCCTGCTCGTACGTACACGTGTTAAACTGAGATTTAAGGAGAGCACAGAGGAACTTTCCCCCTTCAGCAGCCGTCTAGAGTCAAACTCTGCACACACATCATTCTGCACAGAGAAGCTCAGACATCCAGCCGAAGGAACAATAAGCAAAGTACATTTTTGAGTGGGGGGGGACTTTAAGTAGGTGATTTACTCAGCAGTTATAATTAGTTTGCATGAAACTAAGATCATACTGTGACTGTTTCTTAATTAGTTCCCCTAATCATTTCATTAGAGTAGAGCACATTGAACGCAGCTATATTTGTGTTTAATTATGTGGTCAGCATCACCAAGCTTCAGTTTCAGCTTGACTCAGTTTCGCTGTGCCACTTTCTGGTGTGACTGGGTACTTAGCCTTGAACCCTTATAGTGTGTTAAGATTTGGGGAGATTTTCAGTGCTCCTATTATTTCTTTCCAAGTATTCATGCCTATATTGTGAAAAACTGCTATTTATGGTCTTTTCAGATGGCATTAGTGGCTGTTTAACACAGTAGCAGGTTAATGGTTGACTGCGGTTTGATAAGATGAACAAAGCTTCATACTGGGTGTTGCATATTGTTTACAGTGACAGTGACCTTTAAAGAGAGGCAACAGAGGCAGAGCTGAGAGGCAAGTGAAAGGAGCTGGTTTCAGATCAGCAGCCCCATAACAGCTGAATCATTATGACTTATTATCTTTTTGTCTCTGTGTTTTTTATTTAAATGAGCACACTTTTCATTCTCTCTTTTTTTTTTTTTACTCAGCCACTGCCCCTCAAAATGCTGCTGTACATGATGTGACAGGGCTGTGGGCAAAGTAAGGAGGCAAGGAAGTCATTAGCATAAACATGAACCCATATGTGACACTGATAAAAACTGCACAAGAACAGAGAGAGGAGATGATGAGAATCAAGGAGTAAATAAAGGAGTAGAGCAAAGAGTTGGTGCGATGCTGAGCAGGAAGGAAGCAAGAGAAAGAGGGAGGAAGCCGAGAAGCCATACAATTGAGGAAATGAGTAGAGAAGAGGGCTTGAGGAAGAAAGAAACAGGAATGGCCTCTAGCAATGTTTAGCAGGGAAGGGGGATAGAGGAGAGATGCAAAGACCAAGGATAAACTCTGGAGGCAAGAGAAACGAGGCAGAGGATGGAAGGAAGGAGAAGGAGAGAGAAGATGAACGGAAAATCAGGAAATTTAGAAGACACGAGAAATTAAAAATAAGAAAGAGAACGAAGATGCCAAAAAACATAATGTGTGCTGAGGTAAATGAAGTATGAGGGTGAAAAAGGGGGGTGGTGGAGAGAGAAATTGAGAGGTATAAGAGTGCTGCTGCAGCCGCAGAGCTGGAGTAAGAGAACATGGGAACATGCTGGCTGTTCTGCCTGGCTGCATCTGCTCTGTCTTCAGGGAGAGCAGCTGAGGAGGAGGAGAGGAAGAGGGTGAGGAAGAGAGGGAGGAGGAGGAGGAGGAGGAAAGGGGGTTGCTTTAGAATTGAATACAGAGCAGATATGGAAAGCGAAAGAGGTTAGGGAGGGAGAGGGAGAAATTCGAGGGGTTGAAGGTAGAGAGACTGGGAGCGAGAGGCGAAGAAATGCTTCATTGAGGATGATGAACTGGCTGTCAAGTTGTTAAAACAAAAGTGGCCATCTGAGAGTTAAGAGAGAGCAGAGAGAGACAAATGGACAAAGACTAGGGGGGGAAGGAGCACTATGATAGTGGAACTAAAATGGAAAGAGAGATAGAAAAACAAGGCTAAGTGGGAAAAGTAAAAAGAAAATGAAAGAGAATAAAGAGTGAAATGGGAGCAGAGATGCAGGAGGCACTTAAACAAAGACTGAATAGTAAGACAACGAAAAGACAGAGTAAGAAGGACAGTAAGTCACGAGAAGACAAAGAAAAAATAAGGAGAAGAGAGGGAATTGTGTCAGAGTGACTGTGAGACGGCGAGGCAGTAGCTCTGGGCAGGGTGAGAGGAAGTGATGCGTGCGCTAACAGGAAGGAGCAGATCTCGGCAGCACGCGCCAATCAAACACCAGTCCTCCCAGGCGCCCTCCTTGACCACCAGCACAAACACACATACATTACCAGCACGTGCACACACACACGCAGACATTATGAAGCATTGACGGGGATCCTGGAACCACTGAACAGACATCTAATATACACACACATAACAGAGCACCGTGGAACCTCACATGAAGGGTTCATACTCACACACACACACACACACACACACACACACTCAGGTCAGTTGGCAGGCCCTCAGTGGCATGACACGATGTCCAGGCGATGTCTGGCTAGCTCCTCAAGCCCCACTGAGCCACAGTCTCTGTCACTTCATACTCACACACGCAATCTACACAGCATATAGCTATAATGTGAGATCACACAGTTAAGAGCTTTAAGTAAAGTGTACATCACACACTAAGGCTAAAACTGACATACACTTAACACGTCACACAGCTAACAGTTAACGGTACCATGTACATACAGTATTAGTGTTGGAAATGTTACAGTATCTCTTTTTTAGTATTTTATGTTCTTAAATTGTTAGGTAGGTAACAAGAGGAATAAAAGCCTTCTAACACTTCAAATAGGAAGAGTTTGGATTGGTGCTATAATAAATAAAGATCATTACTGTATATCATTACTGTATATCATTACTTTACTCACCAACAGTGATTCATGATGTTAGCTGAGGCTCCACAGCCTGTGATGTGGACATCTCTCAGCTAGCCAGTGGTTTGCTGTACAAAAAAGAATAGCAGCAAACAGCTGAGATAACATAAATATTTGAGGTTGTATTAAGCAGTATTATTTATGTTAACATTGAATTAAATGACTTTGTGGTGTGGGGCTGATACTAAGAACCAACACCCTCTCTAGCTCTACCATTTATTGCATTGTTAAAACAAAACCACCTCGGACGGCGGCTCCCAACACATGAGCTCAAATAAGCTAAACAAGCTAGTGGGAAGGTAGCCTGTTAGCAAACCAGGCAAAGTTAGCATGCGGAAGCAGACATTTATTCCCAGGAGAGACAAACCAAACCATATTAGTTTAGTGCACAAGTAAATATTGTCCTTACATTCAACAGGTGACCAAAAAGCGGACCCCCACGTTGCTGTTGCCAGATGTGTAAGAATGCAGGCGTTTGTTCACACGTTAGCCATAACAACTTGATAGGCTAAATGCTCATGCCTCATCTTGTACTTCTCTAACAGCTATGATATATCAGATTAAACATTAATGAGGTGTCTGAAAAGTAAACAAACATGGATGCTCCAGTTTAACATAATCATTTAGAGTAATTAAATCCTAATTTGATGCTAATTTGATGAATACTAACTATTTTTTACCCTCACACGACCAAATGTTTGTCCTCCATGTGATCCATATAACTTTTCCCAGAAGCTAACTGCCGCTTATGTTGCCTGATAATCTACTCATTCAGCACTGGCATTGACAGCAATTACCTGTTGGACAAAATTAGCCGAAGGCCACATAATTAGGTTTTAGCCTATGAGCTAGTTCACCTTACAGGCATTTTCAGTTACTCGGGCTAATTAGACCTCTGATCAGGTTGAGCAGGATAATGCAGCAAATTATATGAGGTCACCAAGTCCATGTATTAAAAAGATTGAAAAGCTGGAAGTGCCTCAGCCTAAAGGTTTGTTCAGACAGAAAATGTCCCTCCTGGAAAGACATTAGCGGTAAGCTAACTAGCAACTGTGTGCTCATGTGACAGCTTGGTCTCTGATTTGTCTCAAAACTCACCAGGAACTCTTTGTGTTATTTGCCTCCAGTCTTTTTCCTCAGTAGATAGATAGATAGATAGATAGATCTAGAAGCTAATGGACCTTTTTCACAGCAGACATTTTGACATGTCAAAGAACAAAAAGCACAGGTGTAATTAATGACATTAATGAAGGCTGCATGCCATTTAGGTGAGCCAGGTCCTGGCATTGTACATGCTGTCTCACTGGAAAGGTTTCCTGGGACACTTAATGGAACAGAGCTGTCATTCATCTTTGTAGTCCCACCTGTGCTTTTCCTGCTATGATGAGTCAAAATGTCTGCTGTGAAAAAAGGTCTATATGAGAAACTTACTACTGTGTTCCAATATGTTTGACTGATATGAATCATTATACACTGGTTGTCTCTAGGCATAAATTATCAGATATCTGTGACTTAAGCCTAAAATATTTAGTAGTAGCAGTAGTTAGCACAAGTTCACTTACTTCTTTGCTTTTCCCACACTCATTCTTTGAATCAGCATATAAGTATCACTGTGAGACTCAGACCAACACCACAGGATCTGAAAGGTTAACAAAGACATACGAACCATGGTATTTTATATCATGTATACATAGTAATGTTGAGATCATGTCACGCACAGGAACACATGTAAGGCAGTAAGTAACATTTTATCATGAACAGAAGATGTGGTAGCAAAGAATTTGTTGGAGACCAAAGAATAAACTAAAGGAGGTTTGTGTTGGCAGTGGCAAAAATGTCATAATTTGTGGTGAAATAGCGAGAAATTCCACTTCCACAAACAGTCGTAAAGATCAGTCAGCAATACACAACCAGTTCATCATGGACCAGGAACCTAAATGTAAACAGAACAACGTGCCAGGACCCATGACACTTTTTAAACATTGTATAAGCCACCACAGAGGCTCTACCTTCTTTTGTCACATGGAAGCCTTGTGACTGCAATATTTGATATTTTCATGTTTATTGGTTTGAATCTTTAATTTATATATGGACTTAAAAACGTATATCACAACATTTACATTGTGTATGAAAGTAGGCATTTTGCTTGCTTATCTTATTAAATCCTCTTATGTGACCTTCATGGTGTTATATAGGCTTCAAATGGCAGGTTGCGATGCATTGCACAAATATGGCATATTCAACCTGACATGCCCTTTAAAGCAGCCTGACTCTAAATGTCTCCAGCAGGCACTTAAAGTACATACTGTTTAAGTCATGAATATGAATAAATTCCTGTGATTTATGAGCCTTTTTCTGACCTTTTCTAGAGAATTCACACTATACTGCTTTTAAACTATGGATATTTGACATTAGCTATGATTGTTCAACTGATAAAGAAAAGTGGTTTCTGTGCAATCCTGTTTATCTCCTCAAACCACTCCATCTTAAAAAGTGTCTCAATGAATTATTGACCATCTCCGAGGGCGTCTGTCTATTGTTTTGTTTTTAGTGGGCTATACACAATGGGCCTCATTGATAACATGTTCTAATTCACACTTACAGTCTAAATCCGTCCCAAGGTTAAGATTTAATTAAAAAACGTCTTAATGTGAAATGCGAATTAAAGCGCAGAGCTAACTTAAATTACAGCCATGATTGCCAAATTAAGAAAAGGCTTTTAAATAGACTTTTGCAGTTCCTTTGATCTCTTTTCTTCCCACACTGTTACCAGGGGAGTATTTCCAAAGAGCTCACATGCTGTAATCTTGTTTTGCTATGTTTAGGATTTATGTAGTTTTCTTTTAAATTTAGTCACCTATCAAAAGCTAAAAACAAATTCCAGCCTTACCCAAGGCATAGTACTGCATGTCTGCAATTAATGTCTTAGTTTTTTGCCGTCACAGTTGTTGAAATGATTGCACGATGAAATCCAGGATAAAGTCAGAGAGCATGTTTTATAAGTGAGGCCCCAGTGTTTACTTACATAATGCCCAGGAACAGAGGGACAGTGGACATTAGACAGGAGCTCTTTACAGGGCCGCTGGACTGTGTCTGCTAAGTGCTTTCAGAGAGACAATTGCAGGGTGACTTACACTGACAAGCACACATATACAAGCATACACACAGACATATATATCTGTACATAACTACACGTGCATGCACCCATCCCTGTCCCCTTCGAACTTACCCTCCTCCACACATACACAAACCAGAGAGATCCACCATCCATCTACATGACACACTCTCCTTATATAATCCTCACCACTAGAGATCATTACAGAGGCTTTAAAGCTCCAATCCATCTCGAGCCCCTGCCACTTTGTTTAGGGTAAGCTGAGGGATGTGGCACCAGCAAAGATATCTTGGAAGCTGGCGCTACGGGCCGTGCCAGGAAAGTTGTTCTCATGACGTTACTCACACACTGCAGTTTAATAAATTGCAGCCCAGAGAAAGAAAGAGACAAAAACCTGAAGGGTAATCCCTCACCACTGGACCTTATAGTTACAACCTCCCATCAGTCCAATCAGGGTAAGGTTTTTTGGGGTTTTTTTTTGTGTGGCCTTCATTTGTTGCCTTCATTAGATAGGACACAGTAGAGAGCTGACAGGACACAAGAGCAGAGAGAAAGGGGCAGTTGTGGAGGACATACACAGATCCTTTACCTAAGTAAAAGTACCAACACAACTATGTAAAAATACTCCATTACAAGTAAAAGTCTCAAACTTAAGTGCAGAAATATTATCAGCAAACTGTACTTAAAGTATCGAAAGTAAAAGTACTCGTTCTGTAGAAAAATGTCCTCTGTGACTGATAAATGATTATATATGACATTATTAGATTGTTATAAATGTGAATAAATGTGTAAGTAGCATTTTACAGTTGTAGTTGGTTGAGGTGGATCTAGTTTTAACTGCTTTATATAAAGAGATTTTTTTACTTTTCTCAAATTTTTACTTTTTGAGGAATATTTGATCATTTAGCCTAATTTGCACTCAAAAGATTATTTAAATGAAACCATTCGCTTGTTTTAGAGGGGAAATCTCTCTTAGGTGGAAGTCACAGGCATCTGAAATGTGACAAGGGGCCCAAACTAGCGACAAGCCCTACAAATTTAACGTCAAACTACGCTGTTTGTCCATGACCCCTAGAACAACGCATAAAAGTGTTTTCTGATCTGACGTCTCTATCAGCAGCAGCATCCTTTGTCTGTGCCTTCCAAAACCGTTACATGATTAAGTGATAACTCTGTGGTTAGGGTTTGGTTATAGGTTTAGGCACAAAATCAGCTTGATTAGGTTTAGGAAGAAATAACACAATAACCACGTGGTCATGGTTAAAAGAAACCAACGTTTAACACAGTCTCCTGTGTTAAAGTCCGATGTTTTGTTGTCCTTTCCATCCACCCCAACCTTCACCCTATATGGACTTTGTCACTCTATAATACAGTCACCTGACTTCCTCCTTTGCTCCCGTCATATTTACTACAACCAAGAGGTCTTTGTCACTTGAACGTAAACATAATGGCATCTTGGGGCACCTGCTGAAATAACTGTCTCCAAACTAGACACTGTTTTTTGTAAGAGGTCACAAGCAAATAAATGTAATCAATTAAAAATACAATATTTCCCTCTGTAATATAGTGGAGTAGAAGTAGAAAGTAGCATAAAATGGAAATAATCAAGCAAAGGTCACACATTACGAGGTTACATGTTCAGCATCTTAAGGCCACCAGGACTCCCTCAGGGTAAGGTTTTTAACATCAGAGCACAGATCCAAAAATACATGAAATTGAGAGCAGTCATGTCTGATGTGTCACCTGAGGTATCATGTTTGATGGATAAACACAATTAGTTAGACATTTTGGGAAACATGCGTATTCTCTGTCTTGCTGAGAGTTAGGTCGATTCCACTCTCATGTCTGTACGGTAAATATGAAGCTACAGCTAGCAGCCCGTTAGCTTAGCTTAGCATGAACAGGGGGAAACAGTTAGCCTGATTCTGTCCAAAGGCCATCAATAATTCTTCCCCTTTAGGGCGATGGAAGTAAGACTGGCAGACAGATGGATATGAGTCAGCTGCCTCTTCAACAGGAAAAGGCTGAATGTCTGGAAGAACTGGGAGAACTATTAATGAGATTTGTGTGGGGTTGACCTGAACTCTGGGATGAAGGTGAAACGAGTCCACGTGGATTACTCAGGCAACACTCAGTCTGTCAGTATACAGTCCACACACACATTATAGGCTACACTTATACATATTCATATCCAAATGTTTGTTCTATATATGGTATATAAATATGTATAATACGATACAGATAACATAACATGCAGCAGGAATAAATTATTGAATTTCCCAGTGCGGTCTGCTCCAGCATATGCTGGCCTTACAGCCTCTGTGTGTGTGTGTGTGTGTGTGTGTGTGTGTGAGGTTAAAGGGCTGGAGATGTGGGTTTATAGTATGCATGGGTGCATACATGAACATGTGCTGTCATCTGTCTGTGCTACTATTTCCACATGATTATAATATTGTTTTATCATGTATATTTTACACATTTACATTACATTCCAACATCAAATTTCCACTCATCATGCATTATTAACAGAAGCGATGTTCGCCGGGTTCATTTTGAAGTCACTGTATACTGAGTGTGCTCTTGTTTGACACCAGAAGATACACAGATGAGAGGGAGTAAATCATCTATGGGGTAGCGGGCAACCCAAACTCTCTCGGCTTATGTTCTTCTAACTGTTTAGACTGTATGAAAGTTGAGTAGACAGGCATGAGGGAAAAATGAAGTTTTGGCAACATTAAAGCTGCAATATTAAGCTCTTCATTGATAGACAAATATGATATGTGGTACAGTACCAGCCTGTTGCTGTTTGTAATGCTGTACATGCATGTGCTGGATGTGATGTTTGTAATGCTGTAGGTAAATATCTGTATACCATTTGCTGAAGCCGTGGATATAGTGGCGAGGAGAGCTATCAAGATGAGGGTGGCGGCGGGAATGAAGGGAAGTCATAGCAGCTTCAGTGGTTATGGTAAACAATAAGAAATCAAAGAAGAATAAAAACCAGTAAAAACATGCTCAGAAACACGAGTGGAAAAACAGGAAAGGGGGATGGGACTGCAGTGCCCCGTGTATATTGTATATTGTGAGGTTTGATGTACACCAGGAAATTAAGATATAACCTACGTATGCATGTTCTTACAAAACAGTTTCACCCAATGTGCAGTCACAGAAAACAGGCTTGCTTGAAGAAAAAAAAACAATTTCCTCTTCTATGTAAATGCATTTAGAGGAGGCAAACATCATTTTGAATCAGTGGGAGAGTGTGATTTTCCCTTTCCTTTCTTTCTCTCACTCTCAGTATGCATTAGCTGTCTGAAAGGCTACCATAAAGAAAGCGATTTTAGCTCTCAAATCAGTCTATTTATTGTTCTGTACTTTATAGAGTCAGTAGTCCAGTGGCATATCTCACCCTTAAGGAGGAAGAGTGATTTTAAAAGATTATAAATGGAAATTGAGACCAAATAATAAGTAACATAAAAAATACAGACAAATACAAGGGTATCATAGGCTACAACTCACTTTACCATTTACTGTTTTTACTGGAGGGATGGACCTTAGAGATGAGCGAGAGGAATGAAGACCTGTCACACCAAATGTGAGCCAAGCTGCTCAATAGAAATGTCTGTTTTTTTGTTTAGCAGAGAGAACAGAGCTCATTCAGTCTGTCCAAACAACCCCTCGCACTGTGTGCTCGACCCTGCAGGAGGGAATGGGGACGATCTGAGATAGGAGGGGAGAAATGGATGATTAGGAGGGAGTGGTGAGGCAAGGGGACGATGCAATCATGAAATCAAAAAGTGAATCTACTTTGACCTTCAGTGATCTTCACAAGGCCAATGACCCCGGTAGGAGTCAATTATATTTTCAGAAATGGATTTTACCTTGAAAAACACATCCTCATATAACACACAGCACATAAATATGGCTCTATTTTCTAATGTGTGTATGAATTATTGTCATAAAGACTTTTGTTAATTGACCAGGAGTCCAGAGACCAGAACCTCTGAAGACTGGCAGAACAAGAAGGACAGATGGAGGTGACAGGGGATCATGAAGTACAGTAGAGGAAGATGAGAAAGATGAGTAGAAAGGCTGCCGGCTGCAATATGCTCTTCTTCCATTCTGTTGTCAGACTCGCATGACATGAAAATCACGGCCGAGCACGTATTAAGTATGAGCCTCATTAATTAGCTTTCAACCTCGGTGTTTCAATATGATCAAGTAGGCTCTGATGGCACGCATGGATGGAGCATGCGAGGGGTGGGATGAAGAGACAGAGCAGCGAGGGAAAAAGAGAGAAAGAGAAGCTGGTAAGGGATTTTGAATTTGCAAGCACAGGCCATTTTTTTGTCATCAATTACTCAGAATAAAACTCCTGAATTTCTAATGAATCTGACTTTGGTGATATGAAAGCACAAGAAGTGAGAGGGATGAAGAGGAGGGGGAAAGAGATGAGTAAGGTTGAGCCGCATAGATGGATGGGTGCACGGTTGGGTGAAGGGTGAAAGGAAATTGAAAAAACATTATGGGAATGTCGGAGGGAATAAATGAGCAGAGGATGAGGAGGAAAGGACAAAGATAAAACTGCGAGGGAGGGGTATGAAGGGCAAAGACAGATGGATAGATAACCATATTGGGAATGGGAGAAGACAGAGTGTGTGCCGGAGATGAGGATTGACTTTGTTTACGCTGCTATCTGTTTGCATGGGGCCAATCATATCCTACAACCATCATCAGAAGTAATGTTGTGGTGCAGAGTTGTTTTTATGTCACAATGTCTGAGATACACTGCATGATCTAAAAACATTAATTTGATGTATTATGTTTTGTGTGTGGAGTTCAGCCAGCAGTCACATGGAGAATCAGTGAATCATAAAATGACATATAACACTTCTTGAAGAGTAAAAATAACAAATTGCTCTCTTCTTGGCTAATACTTTCCCTTCCTCCTCACGTTCTGTCTCTGCTTCCCTTTGCTTCATAACACACTCAAATACGCTGATATGAACTGTAAATCGCCTACAGTGTTGAAGCACTGGTTGATTCTCTTTACTGATTTCACTGATTTCATGACTGAAGATCAAACTCAGAATGTAAATGAACACGACGTCATCTGGCTGTGACTGGATTCACCTGTTACAGATACAGTACATTAAACCAGTTTAGGCCAATCTTAGTTTTGCTTAGAGTGACTGAACATGAGTTAAAGAGTAAGAGTTGCACCAGTATAGACTGCCTATTTAAAGCCTAAACAGTTAGCCACTCAGCCCCCAGGGCAGAACGAACAGCTGTGTTTCCATATACAGTCAATGGTGTGTCTCAAATCACTTCCAAGTTCAGTAGATAGAGAATCACTTTATAGTGAACTGGATTTTGGGAGGTACCGTAATTTTTAATTCATGCAATAACAGTAGACATGACTAGCCACACCAGACAAATGGAGCTCTAGCTTAAATTAGCTATTTAACACATATTTTTTGTGATTCGTTACCCACCTACATTACCCACAATGCAACTAGACCGCTGACAGTTCACTCGGAGGTTTGGGTGTGTTATGCTAATAGCAGTAGTAGCTATAACATAAAGCAGGTAAGCAGGCAGCTGTTTATAGCTAAAAAACACTGATAAATCCATGATATGCTGCCTGGCTAGCACCAAACAGCAGACAAAGTTAGCGACTAGCTGGTGAACGTAGTGGAACATTAAGTAGCTAACGAGCCAGATATTGCCCTCACGAGTTACCTCACAAGAAATCAAAACTACGGAGCCGAGAATGGTCGTGCTTGCAATTATTATTTTTAATGCCGTTATCTCAAGATCATGAGTTAATTATTTCGTTATTTCGAGATAACAAGTTATCAGAAGAAAACAAAAGGTTGTTTCCCCTTATTAGCTTACTTATAATGTTTATCAGAGATCAGGAGTGCCATGCCAGCATGCATAGATGGCGTCTTGACAACTGTAGCAACTGATTTAAGCTGAAAATATCAGATCAAGGAGTACCCATTATTGATCATGGCATCAGACTCTACTTCAATCAAGGTGTAACACAGGCAGAAATTGCATTATGTCTTTCTGTTAGAGATAACATTCAGATCAGTCCTTGTCATTTAAGGAGAAGACTACGAGATAAATGAACCCGTTATCACGAGAAAACAAGCTTTGTTATTTCGAGATATCGAAATAATTAACTCGAGATAACGGCATTAAAAAGATAATTGCAAGCACAGCCATTCTTGGCTTCCGTACAAAACACTGCTAAAAAGAGAGTAAATATTGGACTTTGTCATGTGGCCAGAAACACGACTCCAAGTGAATGCTAATGTTACCTGCTTACTGTTTCCTAACACTTTTACCAACTTTATAATGTGAAAATATGTCAGTGTTGTGTTTACAGCTTGTATCGCTGCTCCCAAGAGGCTTTAAAAAAAACAATGAATCCAGCTTATTTTTAATTAGCTGAATTAATTGTATGAGTGTTAATATGGGATTTTGTTTTTCTGTACCGTGACTTCCAGAGATGGTGACGTTGAATCTACGTTACCACAGGTTATTTATTTGACACGTCTGTAGTTCTTTCACCAAGTGGGAGGTGGCTTTCAGAACTTCTCGATATCTGTAACTCTGAATTACAACTCGGAGGCTGACGTGAACCAGGCGCTTGCAGTTACAGTGTAAGATATGACATAATGGCGGCATAGTAAGGTTGAATACAGTGGGACATTGATGAGTTAATGACCCCCGATATTGACATCACATCAACAACAAATTACCCCAGATATAGAAAAGCTACAGTGTAAAAAGTTGTGAAAAATAAATAATTAACTGTCAAACTATTACTATTTGTTGCTGTAGAGCTACATTTGTTTCTCAAGGGACTCTTCACAGAGCTGTCATAGCATAGAAAACACAGCTGCAGTAATAAACTTAATTACTTAAATACTTTGATTTAGGTGAGGTAATGAACGACAAAAATTGACAGTAATCACAGTCAAACTTACCCTCTATTCATTTTATTAGCTGCAGCTGCGTTCACCCTGCTGTGACACTGTGAAAAGGGCCTGTGAGTGTGAAGAAGCAGAAGTGTACTGACAAGTGACGTCAGTGTTATGTATTTATAAAGCCCAAAATCACGTTTGTCTCGGCGGGCTTTTATTAAAGAATATTTTTTTGGGGGGATTTTTCACCTTTATTAGACAGCATAGCAGATAGGAAACTGGGGAGAGAGAGAGGGATACGACATTGAACAAAGGTCGAACCATTCAGCTACCAAGGTGCTCCCAGAGGGCATTTATTGATGTCACTTCCAGTCAGTGAGAAAAGATCTCACTGCTTTTTACTGTCTGTTTTGGGAATCTTCTGGGCAGATGATGCTACAGTCACATTACGAGAGACGAGCGGTAGAGAAACATCCTAGCAGTTATGGCTCAAGCATTTTACCATCTGACAGCTCCAGATGGTGACTGCCAGTCTAACTCACAAATTTAAATGGATAGTTATTGAGCCCTGGTTGTATGATGATAGGCAGAGTTGGTCGTGTGGAGGTAAAAAATGATGTACATCATCAAATCTGCATCAATTAGGTTTATTTATCTCAAATGATGGACAATGTGGTTGACATCATATTATGTGCAGCTTATGTAATATATATTTATAAAACCAGCCTTGTTATTATTTCATAATGAATATTTTATGTTATTACATGCAACAAGTGCTGGGTGTAAATCACTTCTGAGATCTGGGGTTACTGCCAGTTTAATCTATAAAAACACATCTGGATGTGCTTATCAAACTGCTTTATTCTGGTCATCTCCCAGACTGAATCTGATCTCAACATTTTAATGATTTTGGGAAACCTGTGGTAGGATAATCTTCAACTGAATCCTCAGACTTGTGTGTGTGGTACAGTAAACAGCAGAATCAATCAGGATTGGCTCAGATTCATCAGACCTCCCACTGTGTGTCTGTCTGTGACAGGAGGCTGTCATCTCACTAATCAGCTTATCACCTGAAAGAGCAAAGGGTCCCGGTTTAGGTGAAGGGGGCGGGGGGGGGGGCTACGGAAGGAGACAGAAAGATTGGTAGATTATGTAATACCTCAGTCTCCCCATAACAGATTGAATGCATTTATCACTGACAATTTCAACATTTTACATCCATGACACTGACACCACAGGTCATTTTGAAGGATTTATTGTAAAATTAGATAACATGAGTGTGTCACTATCTCTACTTCTATATTTTGTAAAATATTGTATTAAAATATAAAATATTTATATAAATTGTAAAATGTGACATGACAATTATTTATATTTGGGATACGTCTGAAGTCATGCCTGAGAATACTGCAGTGGTATACAGTAAACCCAGCAGTAGCAACGAAAGGCATTCATCAGCTAGATTATATGGGGGCAAACACACTTCGGAGTGAGTTTGGCTGCTGAGAGAGGTTATTTAATCATTGTTTGAATAGAAGCAGATTTTGCCTGGTTGACATGCAGCCCAGAGTCCATTATCAGCTTAATGAAGCTACAGCGGAGTGAAAAGACAAGGTCGTGATTAATGACACCACGAACCAACAGCCAGAATATGAACATGATATTAGTTATTCATGATTTTCAGCTCGATCTTGGAGTCATTTTGAATCTTCTGTCTCCTTTTTCTCTCTCGTTCTCCTTCTTTTTTTTTTTTTTTTTTTTTCTTACATGTATTTATTTGTGTGTGTGTGCATTCGAGCTGTGCTTGTTACGCACCACAGGCTCAACTCAATATTCTGCTGACAAAGACACAGAGAGGGAGAGATTATGGAAAAACGTGAACGGAAATGATAACGCATGAGCTGAATTTATACATTAAAAAACCTGACTTGCATGTTACAGAAGGAGGTTATAGAGCACAGAAATGTGGGAGGAAAAGACGGCTTTGGGTGTGAAGCGCAAGAAGAACAAAAGAGGAGAGGAAGTTAAAGTAGAGGTGGGAGGAGAAAGAAAGAACTGGAATAAAAAAATGTGACAGGATATAAAATGACTGAAATGTATAATATATTAACCTTAATTCAGCTACATCTATTTATAGCCTTAATGTAAAATACATTAATTCATTTCTGACAAGAGTGAATGAATGTGCCACACAGCCCATTGCACTTGATCTCATAAACACTATATACAGGCTTTTATTTACCTCGATTAAGTGAAATCACTCATCATAACAACACATAACTTGCACAACAGCAGTATCATTGTTGTGAAGGCAAGGAGTCATTTAAAAAAAAGATGGCGAGTCAAGCAGACGTTTTGAGGTTAGTATCAGTTTACACCTTACATCCGATGTATCATAGCTCATGTAGCTGCCGTGCAGAAAAGAGTCTTTTATTTCCTTTGCATTATTCATCTGCTGCTGTGTAGCTGACACTTTGAAAACTCTCTCCAACCTAATGGGAATACTCATACAGTATGTACAGTCGCTGTCTTACTAAGAGAGACAAGCGATAGAAAGATTTAGAAAGCTCTTATTACATGTTAACTGGAGTGCAGGATTATATAGTGATGAATTCATATTGATTTAATAAATATAATACACACAGCACAATTTACAGGATGTGTTGATGAGTCTAGGTGAGTGTGTGTGTGTGCATCAGCATGTTCAAAGGATTTGGAGGAGCCAGCAGGAACTTTTATTTCTGGTGTGAAGTCTCAGAGGAAAATCCAACCCTAACCTCGCTCTGTATTTTTTTTATTATTGGTCGACATCCACACTGGAGCTGCTCATTCAGAGTCACACACATGGGAGAGTATTGATCTCCAAAACAGCAGCATTTGATGGTCTTTGCATCTATGTCTGCATGTGCACAAGCCCGATTTTGTGTCTGTACAGTACGTGTGTTCAACGCGACATGAAGATCTGAGTGAATAGCAGTGATTTTAGGTGTATCAATATTTTACAGTAAATACAGCCTCCATCCTATGACATGCTCCGCCAGCTTATGCTATTTTTGGCTGACATGCTATTCTGAGTGACATCTCCCTACAAGATAATGGCGCTGTATAATTGCTCGGTATGTATAACGATGGGTTGGGTCGGCGTGCTGTTCGTCACCATGGTAATTAATTCTGTCAATGGAAATTAGTACAGATGTGTGGAAAAGAGAGATAACAAGATGACAATTCTATGCTCTTGTGCAGGCACACATGCACACACATATGCAAAGGTGTCTAAATAATGAGAGAATGTACAAAAGATAAGAGGACACACATTACATTAATAGTCCAGCAATGGTGTGCACACTTAATTACAGAAGATGTGTGTGTGTGTGTGTGTGTGTGTAAGCCAATTAGGCTATATTGTGAGTATCTTAAGCTTCAGCAAAGGAAAACTGGTTCATCCATGACAGCTCTGTACCTATTAATCCTATTAAGTCATATATAGTTGATATCAAATTTTCCATTTAATAATTTTCAAGCAGTTTGCACAAACATGAAGTCAACAAAATCTAAACATTTATGTATGTCTGAATTTTAATCCTTGATTCAGTCATTTGTTGGTTTGCTCGTTGTGCCCTCCAGTCGCCCTCCCAGTGACTGTCCCTCAATGTGAGCATTAAGCAACTGGCCCAGTGTGACTGCCCGCTAATGGCTTTCCTGCCAAGACTGTAAAGATTTACAGACTCCACTGGCCTTATGGGAGCTGGTCAAAACAAAACAACCCTGACAGCCACTAAGGTCTCGAGAATGCTGCGGCGGTTTGTGCATGTGTGTATGTGAATGTAATGTGTGTGTGTCTTTGCCACATCTCTGCAGAAACAGAGGGGAAAAGGTGGGGGCAGAGAGAAGGAAAGAGAGAGACAACCAGTGGCTAATGGCTTTCCCACAGGGCCATCACTTCCTGCAACTCACAGTAAAACGTGGGGAGCCACGGGGGAGCAGCTATTAGGAAACCTCAGACTTCATCTGCTATCAAGACTGTGGAAGCAGTTCTGCCTTTTCCCTTGTCATAGTGATGAGCATCTGACAAGAGCGAACAAAAATTATCTGCTCATAAGTGT
The DNA here is from genome assembly GCA_008360985.2 of Macquaria ambigua. Taxonomy (NCBI): domain Eukaryota; kingdom Metazoa; phylum Chordata; class Actinopteri; order Centrarchiformes; family Percichthyidae; genus Macquaria; species Macquaria ambigua. Next base: position 155,016 of record VMKM01000234.1, on the reverse strand, counting down.
TGAAGCCTTCTACTCAGTGTGATCTAATGTTGCCGTATGACTCTACCGTGAACTCACTGACACTCTAGCAAGCAAGTGGAGGGAATAACGCATTTATATCAATGTAAGGACCACATTTTAAGGGGGACATAAGGGAGGTAGAGTAACACAATGAGAAGACCGAGGGCTCTAACTAACAATTATTTTCATTATCGATTAATCTGTTGATTATTTCTCGATTTATTTATTGGTCAACTTGCGCTGTCTTGGTTTGGATGATCTTGCTCAGAACTGATTTCATGCACATTTGTCTGATAGACCACAGGCGATCTGTACTGACGGTCTCACGTCATCCTACACTGATACCTACCTACAGATTCCTGACCTCACTGTGGAGGGGAGAAAGAAAAAGAAAAGCCAGTGGAGCACAAAATGCATAGCCATTTGGAGAAACAGGTCATGACCCTCCTCTACTTTGGTTTTGCTGTGTTAACAAAGTCCTAATTGGCCAGTTTTTAAGAACAGGATCGCTGCTTTTGCAGCTTGTTGGATGTGGATACACTCTAAGAAATGAAACCTGGATGCTGATAACTGCATTTCTGACAATCAAAACAAGAGAGTTTTGAACATTGTATTAACATAATAGTATGAGGTTTCAGGATTACTAAAACAAGTGCTGAATTGAACCTACCGGTATGTAACCAAGTTATTTACTGCAGATGTTGAGCTAAATTAAGAGAGTCCTAACGCCTTTTCCGTACTTTCCTTGCACGTGCGCAGTACACACGAGGATGCCATTTCCTCTAGCTCCTGTTACTATGTACCATAGATATACTGTATATACGTAGATACTGCATCCGGCTTGTGAGTGCCTTGCATCACTTTAGCTCCAGCCTACAGTGCCCACAGTGTGCAATACTAGCTAACGTTAGCTTCGAAATGGAGTCTGCTAACATCAACAAATGACCGGTGTAGGTACCTGATATGCTCGGCCTGGCAGATCTTCTGTGTGAATGTGTCTCGTCATCTGTAAATGCAGGACCCCAAGCAGATCTGCCAGGTCGAGCATATCTGGTACCTATACTGGCACCCACCACGACAGAGTCCAAAGTCCACGAAACTTGCTTGCTAACGTGGATGAATTACTAGCTAGCTAATGGAATCAAAATACTGTCTTGAGTGAATAAGGACAGCTAATTCATTCAGATACCGGGGGCTGATCTGCCTGGTAAATTGGCTTGCCATTTGCAAATTACTTGATCAGCTAACGTTATGAAGCAACCAACACCAGATCCATACAGCGTAGCTAAGTTACAGCTAGCTGGCTAACCTTGGCTTGCTTGCTCGCTAACGTTATCACTTGCAAAATACTATCTGAGTGGATATGTTAGTTGGCTAGCTTGTATAATGACAAAAGATATTGATTTTAGGCAACAATAAATTATGTAATAGTAAAGTTGTTGCTTTCTACTAGCCAAGAGCGATGCAAGGCAGGTGCGGCCAACTAGTTAATTGTAACCTAAGCTAAGGTTAGCCAGCTAGCTGTAACTTAGCTACGCTGCATGGATCTGGTGTTGGTTGCTTCGTAATGTAAGCTGATAAAGTAATTTGCAAATAGTAAGCTAGTTAGTATCATGGAGCCAGTGGTCCAAATAAAATATAGGAACATTACAGATAGTAACATTATTCTAAATATGATTGTAAATGACGTTCTTGTGCAGTGTGCGAAATACTCTATGACAATCGGGGGATCTCGTGGCATGCGCGGTAATATATATATATATATATATATATATATATATATATATAAACCCACACACACACATCAGCCACACAATTTTTCATTGTAGCAAAAAACAAAAAGAAACGTTATTAAAAACAAAGGCAAAAGATCACAGGCAAAGAATGTCGGGGTGCACAACGAAGAACTAAATAAATGTTAACAAATAAATAGATCAATAATTAAAAACAGGCAGAAGCTCCACATTTTCAGTAAATCATTTCCACTTGTGTTTCCTGCTCAGACAAACTCAATGTCACAGACACACACTCACACCTCTCCAAAACTATGCGTAATATTACACACAGCTGGCACAGCGTGGATACCTTCATTAATTCACCAGGATTTAACTGTTAACTGACCTTGTGTGCTGTTCTGAAACTGTTCACAGTTTATACAGCAACATCATGAATAGCAGCAAATCTCCAAAGCCCATGTTTTATTACTTTGTTTCCAGATTCAAGGACTTCCTCAGTTGGATAAATAAGGACATAAGACATAAATGTGGTTTTCAAATATGGAGGAGCAGAAAGGAGTCAGAATGTATTACTGCGCCGCACAATTACAACCGGCACCTGTAACTACATCAGCTGCCTGTTCACTGTCATCAGTTGCATTTTCTGTGTTGCTCACCTTTCAATATTTAAACATGAAAATACATTTTACAATACATATAAATAGTAAATAATTAGCTTAATTTTGAGACCCCCTCAAAATTTGATTTTGCCGTCTTCGGGGGGTCCTAGTTGTTAATTTGGGGGTCCGAGACCCCGTATTTCGCACACTGGTCTTGTGTATGTCACGTCCAATCACTGTTTTGGCTGATGCCCAGGATGCTCGCTAGTGTAGTGCATACAGTCTATGGTGTAGTGCAGTTCACCTAATGGCCATCAGTGTCATTAATAACAAGGACTTTCTGAAAAGTCTGCATAGAACATCTAATATATTTCAGCACTGGTGACATACTCTTATTATCCTAATGAATTTGACCGTATTGCCAAGTTTGTTTGAAGTGTTTTCATGTGATTGTGGAAGGCCTGTTGTGTTGTGTTTTATCAAACACATGAAGGTGGAGGTCCTTCAAAAACAGATCACATTGTGATGGAAATCAGGAAGCTGGTTGACTCATGAGTGAAGAAGTTTCAGGAGACCTGGATGTCTTATGCAGAAGCATTTATTGAAGCTTGATCAAGGAGAATAGAGAACAGCAGTTCAAGTGAACACTATGTATTGCCAATTCTGAAGGTTACTTCCTGTCGAGGAGTATTTCACTCTGTGCAGCTAGAGATGTGTGAAGATTCCATTGGGTATTGGATTCTAAACAATAAACTATGCTTTCCTAAGTTAACGCAAGTCACGTTGTATGGTACTTCAAGCCACCGTCATTGCATGCCTTGGAGGACACAAAGAGGAGCCAGTCAATGTGGTGTCTGGAGCATAGCGCTGTCTATCTCCCATGACCTTGGTCTCCTTGGATACGAAGCCAGCCCTAACCAGTTATCCTCAGAGACAGAGAGCTGAACTATTGCTCTGAAAGAGACAGTGACCTAATGCTTTAAGGTTTACAAATGACCCGAATGTGACCTGGGGAACCCCTGTGTACTATTACCTTTAGCCTAAAGAATTCCTTCACCCCACCTGCAAAAGACGAGACTGTGAAACTGTAATACGAGCAATTTCAACGAATTTGATAATAGTCAGTCATCTCTCAACCAAAAGTATATCACGGTAAACTAAGCAACTTTGGTATAGTTGAGTATAGATCGATTTTGATAATTGTTGAAGTCAACCTTCAACCAAAAATGAACAAAAACATTTTCCATTTCCAGTTTCTCAGTTGTGAGCATTTGCTGATGCTTTACTTCTTGATAGCTTGAAGGGCTTATGGCCAAAAATATCACTTGATGTCATGTTTGTGTGATTGGCACATTCCTCACTATAGTATTTCTGAAATATTAAAAGTCAGGTGAAGGTAACTGACTTAAGTTGTATTTATTTGGCAGCTAGGATTCAGTCAATCAACAAAATCTTACAACATAAATATGAGTCATTTGTGTTTAGAAAATTGAACATATTTGTGTTAACTATGATGTAGCATTTAATTAAGACAGTTTGGTGAGATTTGAGAATTGTCTAGTCTTTTTCCCATTTATTCAACCCAGTTTTTACTAAGTAACCCTTACCCTTCCTATAACCCTTAAAAAAAGTATTTAACCCTCTCAACGCTTTGGGCAAAGGCCCAGGGTTTGCATACAACACATATATTTTTGTTGTTCACGTAGGAATGCATAAGAAAGCCATATTTGATGAATGCCACTGTTCTTGGCTCTTGAACAATACTGTTGGTGATATTTAAGATGGTAAAGCTACTGCATTAAAGCTTTTTGCTTATGTTGCATTTAAGAGACTATACTTTCTCTTTATGGCACAGAATAGTCATCTCTGTTTGTTGAGCTCAAACTTTAAGCTACTGTATGGTTCCCTTTTCAAAAGTCCATTTAGGCACAATAAAAAATTCATGAGTATAAACGTACATATGGGGGTTTGAATAATCAAACCACATGTAAACGATATGGAGCTCAAAGAGAAATGCTTTTGATCTGAATGCATGAATATTCTTGGGGGTTGATATAAAAAAATAAATTGTCATTTCAACCTGATAAAGATCGATTTGTTTTGAGCTGTTTCCAAACAGAGGTGCATGCAGAATTTCTAAAGCGCAAACAGATCAGAATCGATGATCATCAATGTAGGCAGCAGTCGACTCACACATGAACACCCACAAACGTACCTGCACAAAAACACACACACACACACACTATAGGTGTTTTGCAGGCACTTGCACCATATGGACAATACAAACATCTGCCAGTTCTGTTGAAGCATTGAAATTCTGGTCCAGTAAGCAATCCATCCATCCCTCCATCCACTCCCTAATCGATTCATTCATTCCCTCTGCCAGTCACTCTTTACCTCATTGGTCCATCTGTTCATTCAACCAACCCTTCAGTAATGTGATTTGCACCGGCTCCACAGATTTTGACTCTCTCACTGCCTTTACCTCCATCTTTCCATCCCTTTGTCAATCTCTCCAGCTAATAGCAAGGAACTAATGAACTGTAAACAGTTTTCCTGACTTTGTATTTACCATGTAGTTACCCACCTTTTAAATGTCATACATGTAAAAATCTTCATGGTTTTACAATAAAATATATATTTTTTTAATTCTGACAGTATGTTTTGTTTATGTTGGTCATTGCTGTATTATGTGGACTACTCACAGGAAACACATTAGGTTTATACCACCATACCTGATCACTATTACACTAAACCCCTCTCTTTGCCTCACCATCCACTGTTGCTTCTTTTCTGTCGCCAGTCCTCAGCAAACACACAGGAGAAGCGCAAGCCGTGATCTCATTTGCTAATTGTTTGTACCAGCAGGTGTGAGCCGTCTGTCACATCACACTCGCTGTGAGTGCGGAAGCTTGGGGAGGTCTATGCATGTGTTTGTGCGCGCGCATGTCTAATAGTGATAGAAGCAGAGTGGGTGTGGTGCTGGTATGCTTGTTTTTTGGTGACACATCTGTCAGACGAGTGGTGTTTCAAGCTGTCTTCTGTCCCTGTGGTTTTTAAGAGAAAATCCAGAGAATGCTTGGAGGAAAATTGAATAAACAAGGCAACAATATTAGCCTGGAGATGCAATACAACATACACACCGAGGCTGTAGGCTGCCACCTTGGGGTGACTGATTCAGTTAGTGCCTGATATTTTTTTCACACCAATCAAAAATAAGCTGAAATAATTATTTTAGGGGAAATTATTTCAGTAGTGATATGTTTTTTCTCTCAGTCTACAGCAAATTCAGATTCAAAGTTCAAAGCTTCATTGTCATTAATACAAAAAGAACTTCATTGCACTGTACAATCATGAGCCCCATTTCAACCATAAAGACTCACAATGATGCTGAGATTAAATGAAAATACATAGAAAATTAAGCTTCAGTGAAGTCATTTTATCATTAGCAGTCTTTTTCCAGAGAGCAAGCCAGGCAGACCAAGTCAGCTCCATGTTATGATGGTGAATATGTCACTTGCAGTTGAGTCCAGTGACAAATGAGGCTGATGCATGAGTTGAACTGATGTATATGAGTTCTGATTTGGCCAAAGCCAGAGGCGACGGTGGCGAGGAAAAACTCCCGTTCAAAAGGAAGAAACTTCGAGAGGAACCTGGCTCTCTGGGGGAACCCTTCCTCCTGAGGGCTGGGGGACCTTCTGCTGCTCCAGGCCACAAGACGTCCTAAACCTCCAGGTTCACCTTCATCACCTGCAGCACAACAGGGAGGGGAGTGATAGACTTACCTGTGAAGTGTCCACGGCTACTCACCTGGACTGGATTCTCGTCTTGCGCCTGACAGATGTAGTTCAGGTCTCTGCTCCTGGTGCTGTCTTAGTTGGTTTGGTCCAGGGAGCTCGCCATGGGTAAGTCCGACCACTGCCAGACTGGCCTACATCTAAAAACAGACACAAAAAATGTTTGTGGGCTCACTGTGGGGGGAAACAAGCACATTTAAATGGCATCAGAGTTTGTATGAGTCCCAGGGTGTTCACAGTGTTGTCCTCTTACCCGTCGTTGGTAAAAAAGGATATAGGCTGTTTTCTGCCGCTGCTCACAAACTCTGGCACCAGTTGTCCCTGTGACCTGAGCATCATTATAGTGGAGCCAGCGGTTACCTGGGGCATCCAGCTCATGATCTGGGTGCAGCCCGTCGCTGATGTAGTGTCCTAATGGGAGAGGAATCAAGTGTCTTAACATGAAGTGGACGTTATGAAGGTTAACTAAGGAGGAGAACAACAACACATCCAGATTTAGTGCAAATTTTAAACCAATTTACAGAAAATCAGCAAAAGTTAATTATGTAATTAAAACAGCGCCTCTCAGAACCTCAAAGGAACAAATAAAAACCTTTTTTGCAATATTGTGGCCTAATTTTTCTGATGTTTCCACTCTATTTTTTTGTGTGTATAAAATAGGTGAATGGAAACACATTTAGTGATACAGAGTAAATCAAAGTCATGAAAGAATTTATATTTGTGTACTCTAGATGTGATGTTTTACATACATATTTACATATATGAAAACAGTGTTTTTCTAAAGGCAGAAGGTAGCAGAATGTAGAAAATACCAAAAATGAGCACACATCACCAAAGTTCTCACTACAATCAAAAAATACTATATACTTATATATAAATATATAAGTCTTGAACAAAATGCTCAGTTACAGTAATGAAAATATTAATAATGAAATACTTCCGCCTCTGATTGACACTTATCTGTCATATGTCTGAGAATAGAGGATTATATGAGGACTACAGAAGGCGACAGTCAGACCTTGAGTGTGTGAATATCTTACCTCTGTTCATTCTGCAGCCTAAATGGCTGATGACACTAACCAGGCTGTACCAGCCCTTAGCCTGAGAAGAAACACACATAATGACTGTTAGCTTCACACACACACACACACACACACACACACACACACACATTCACACTCAAAACACCAACACATACAGTCCAGATGTTTACTCTTTGTTTGTTCACAGGTGTGGGATTGTTTTACCTGGCTGGAGGTCACCATCAGCTCCCTGAAGAGGTGGACGGGGTCATGCAGTTTCCCCATCTGCAGGGTCCGAGTGAACCTGAACCGCTTCAGGTGTAACATCAGGATTCTGTAGACGGAAAGAAAACAGCGGTGAAAGAAAATAAATGCGGACTCGTTGGACTGATGGATTAAAGAACTTAAGCGGGCATGCTGCGGAGAAATGAATAGAAACCACTCGCTGCCTGGATCCACTGGTTGGTACAAATGTAAAGGAAACATGATTTGTAGTTAAAGGGTCCCCCAGAGTCAGTGGACCACAGTTTGTGATGGATGGGATGTCACTCACCTGGGCAGGGTCTGAAAGGTGGACCGATGGCCTGATGTGTTGCCACCACACTCACATTTATAGTCCAACTCTGTCTCCTGCAGGGAAAACATGCTGTCAGTTATGTACTGTGTAACAAACCAACAAAACACCCATAAAAACAGCAGCAGTGTGAAACGTTGGCCTGACTGAGGATGCTTCATATCAGTCAGTGTTGATGTGAGTGAATGAGAACACGAGGTTCATACCATCTGGTAATCCTGGAGCATCTGATGTACTGAACGTCCAGGAACCAGGTCCAGAGAGAGGTTGGTGAACTCCTCCTCTCTGATGGATCGGGAACCACACCTGCACATTAAAGGGACAATACACATCAAAATATAGTCGCACATGTCAAGAAAAGGCTTCCTGCTGGAGAGACATGACAAAGCTACTATAGCAGGTCAGTTTATCAAAACAGGGCACACAACGTAGTGCATATACACAGATCAAGAAGTGTTTACAACACAAAAAAACAATGAATGGGGTAAATTTACCAGATGTTTCACACAAAAAAAGATCTAATCACATAAAAATAAAATTATACAGCTCAAACCCTACAGGGATAAAAGAGAAAATATGTTTTTTTTTTCTTATTTGGGTGAACTGACCCTTTAAAGATAAGCAAGAAATTTATAATAAGAGAGTAAAACTGTGGACAGCTAGGAGAATGTTTGGCCTGTGTGTTTTTCTGCGTGGTTTTACCTTTTGCATGTCCTGGTGTTCTGCATTTTGAACACCAGGTTACTCTCCACGGGGCAGCTGTATCTTTTCCCCACGAAGGCTGCGACTTCCTGCAGCCGTGGAGCCAGACTCCTCATCTGAGCCAGAACGGTTGTTACGAGCTCATGGGCATCCTGAACATACAAACACACAGATTTGATTTGATGCACGGACGAGGAGCAATCAGCACGGGGAGAAACATTAAACCGTAAAGACCAGCTGACTCACTTTCTGGCTGTTGTCCTGAAATTCAGGAGCCTGGATGGAGAGGGTCTTCTTGAACATATCGATAGCACAGAGTTTGTGGCGGGCATCTTCAGAGCTGCGACATCTTACTATGTTCATAAAACGGCTGCAGAGGGTGAAAGAAAATGATGGTTGTTATTTAATTTTGGTCTACAGGTTAGTGGAAAAACTTCAGGAAAACAGTTTGTGTGTGTGTGTGTGTGTGTGTGTGTGTGTGTGTGTGTGTGTGGCTGCTGTACCTTATCAGCTCAGCCTCAGGAACCAAACTCCACACCTCCTCCTGGCAGGTGACATCTCTGACGAACTCTACAAGTGTGAGCAGGCTCTGGAGGCTGGAGTTCAGATAGCAGATCTGGGCTGGGTTGGGCAACCTGACACACAAACACAACAACTGATGGATTTATATCCTGGATTGAGATTTTTTAAAATCCTGTAAAAAAGGGAAAAGCTGCAAAATATTCTTGTTTCTAAAAACAAATAAGTTGTTGCAGGTCATTCTGGGAAATTTTCTGTATTCTTGAAAAATATTTATCAGCTTGTTTGTTTCTTGTGTCTCTGTGTGAGAGTATGTGTGCGCAGATGTACTCACCCAAGCCAGCCGACCTGTGGACCCCTGACGCTCTGTGGGTTGACGACCCGTGCGTCATCACCGTAGTGGACGTGACTCTTGTTGGTACTACAGAGAGACACACACACACACGTCAATAAACATGACAAACAAAGGGCCTCAATTGATGCTAACTTTCAGTACTTGATAAAAGTCGATACTCTGTGCTACACACTCATTTCCAGAGGCTTGATACCCAGCCCTGCTCGTTATTATTGTGGGTTTAAATACAAAGTAAGAAAATATGGGAGTAGTAGTGGACTGACCTTTGGGAGGACAAGTCCTTCTTGCCCAGTCTCCGGCACATGACCTTGATGACTGCGTCCTCGATTAAGGCGGCAAAAGCAGACAGATGAGGCACTGCGGCAAATGCTTTCTTGTCCTCCTTGTTGGTTTCTTCCAGCAGGCGCTCCTCTTCTTCACTGAGCCCTTTCAACTCCACCACTTGGTCAACTTGGATGGAGCTGTCGGGCTGTTGGGTCCCATCTTGAGTTTTAACATGACTGCAACAGAAACAGGAGAAACTGCTGTCATTCTCTGTTTTATTTATTGTTTCTATTGATTTGGTAATCTAATTTTATTCACTATTGGAAAACACATGAACAACAGGAAAACCAAACAGAAGAAGTCAAATTAATCATCATATATGAGTAAAGTCCTAATGAGAGGATAAAATAAAGCCCTCATTTGTACCAAAGAACTGTATCCGTGATCACATGACCAGCAGAGATAACACTGATTCTCATAAAATTAATTTCCTAATTTACAGAGGATGTGATGTAACACAATGTGAACAGTTGTGTGTGTGTGTGTGTGTGTGTGTGTGTGTAAGCTGAATACTGATTTTTTTAATCAGTGGATAAAAGAGAACAGATCAGCCCTGTGAAATGAGTCTCGTTACCTGCTGTTATGTTTCTGAGGGATCTTCTGATGAACTTTATCGTCAGTAACGGAGTCACGCGACATCTTCTCTGTTGGAGGGAAAAAAAACTTGAATGGTTCAATAATACAGAAGAATTAACACCTTAAAAGACAACATTCAAGTCCAGACTAGTGAATATCTGGTTAATGTGAAGCACTGAAACCTACCCTGCAGCAGTTAAACAGTCTCCAGCAAGTCTTCTTCTTCCTTGTTTGCTGGTTCTCCTCTTCAGGGGGGGGTGCTGTGGTGGTAGCTGGACCATCTGAGGAGGCGACTCTGCAGACAAACACAAACACAGCTGGTTACTCTACTGTGGACTTAGTTTGGACTGTGGAGAAATCACCTGAAGGGATTGTGTTAAAGGAGTCTGCAGTGATTTACCAACATTATCAGGATACAGGCTACTGACTGACTCCTGGTTGCAGGAGGGATTTCCTTACCTCTGCTGCCGGCCGCAGCGCTCTTTCACAGTCTTTGACGGACTTCTATCTTTTCTCTGTTGAATAAAAAAAAAAAAACAATAATAAGAATAGCATCTTTTGTGTCCAAATACAAATGTGATAGACTTCTAAAATGATCATGTGAAGCAATGGCACTTCCTGTGAAACGTACCAGGGGATGACCGAACAGTCTGTTCCACCAAGAAGTCCTCCCTATGCGGTTCTCCGCAGAGGTCCTGGCGGCAGGCGCTTCAGACACGGCGACTCTGGTGATACACAGAAACACAGTTGGTTATTGTGTTATGAACTCATGTTTGAAACAAATGATTTAGGGGAATTGTTTAAAGGCATCAATAACTCTGTCCCAGACTTCAACCAATGCATGGTGGACCACCTTAAAGCTGTTGGAGGCATTACTTTACTGTTTATTGGATTTTTATTTCTTTATTTGTAAATGTGTTTCTCTTTTTTTCATTATTCTATTTTTATTTTATTCTTTTTTCATTGTTCTTTTAATTAGTTTGTCTTGTTTTTGTGGTGGGGAGTGGAGGTTGTCTGTTGATTGGTGATCACATGACGTGCCTTTTAAAAAGAGAGTTTACTGCTGTCTTACATGCTCTGATGAAGGCTTCATGCTGAGACACGTCCGCAGATTTGTCAGTTTATTGATTGCAAATAAATTTACTAACAAGATCAACACATGATGTGATTCTTTTCTGCTTTTTTCCTGACTTTGCAGGATTAAGTTCATTATCTTTGCGGTTAGGACTGTTGGTCAGACAACCCAAGCAATTTGACTCTGGGAGTTTCTGATAGGTGTTTCTTAACTGTTTTTCTGGCATTTGGTAAACTAAAATTACTATATTAATAGAAGAAATTATCATCAGAGTCATCAATACTTTTTATTTGTTTTTGACACTGTCACAGAGGACTTGATTTAACTTTGTGGTAATTTGCGAGGCTGTAGTATTTGATTGTTTTATGTTGTAAGATGTTTCTCATATTTTGGCTCCTCCACATATGTAAAAGTATCAAACAACACCTTTCAGTATACTACTGTGCAATACAACACCTCCATAAATTGCATCACATCGTACAGGTGTTTCTATTGTTCCTGTCACTTAGTTTACTGTATTCATAAGCAACTTTCTCACCTCCCATCGAAGCTCTCATCTCCCTCAACTTTTTCAGGAGCATTTTGATTTTTCTGTTCAGAGTAACAATAAAAGGAAAAACATAATATAAATTAACAAAAGAAATAATGGGTCGTCTTTGCTGATATAAAACGGCCTCACGGACAACAATGACTACAACACAGTGAAAGTTTTACATGAACAAGTTCTAAAAGAGTGTAGAAACTACACAAACTGTGTACATCTATGAAACAAACCTTAGGTTTATGGTTAGACATTGTTGAAGATCTTTAAGTAGGTAAAATGCGAGTGAACTGTGGTAAAACTTGTTCAAAGTGTTTTGTGGATTTCCAACTACAAGCTGACGAGGGGAACCTGAAGCAGCTCTGTGACATCAGGACATGACAGTTCTAGAATGAGACGCTCTATGACACACAGACACTGAGTTCCACCAAGTGTCTAACGGAACAGACAATACACATTCTATAACAATTACTGCTACCAACAGTAGATACACTCTTGTTTGCCTCAAACTGCTGCATATCAAAGTCTAAATCAGTAAAACAAGCTTTATCTTCAAAAAGAAAAAAACAGCCTGCCTAGTGCATTTAAGGTCTACATTCATTTTGGTTAGTTTTTGCTGACTTTCTGTGCATTCATTTTTGTCCTTGTTTGGCAAAAAAATGTCCTTACCCCACATGCATAGTATCCTTTTTTCAGTACAAACTCAGTCATGAGTCATATCATTTTGTCAGTTTAACACAGTATAAAGCTGACAGGAACTGCTAATACAAGACAAATGACAATATAAAAACATACAAATAATTAGTGATAATCACTCAAAATATAACTTCAAGATTAAAAGAAATGTTGTTCAGTCTTATGCACACAAATACAGCAATTAAATGTAAGAAATAAAGCTATAATACACTCTTTTTTACATGTAAACTGATTTTATCTCAAATTGTTTTTGTACCTTTTCATTGAGAGTCTATGTAATATGTCATTGCAAATCAATGAAAACATTAATAATTCAAAGTTTTAAACATTTCTTATGTTGTGGTTATGGTCTACAGACATAAATGAAATACTGTGTGAAAGCCCCACATCAACTTTCAAGTGGTTCTCTCAGCTTGTCTCTGCATGATATATAAATAAAGTTATGTTACTATAGATAAGACATCCTCACTGTATTCACAGATGAAAAGACAAATTCCAGAGGGTTAATGAATTAATTTATATGTAACTTTACTTTGTTATAAATTCATTAATACTTTATAGTAACTGTGTTGTAAATTAGAATTAGAAACCGTTAACACTATCCACTCCTGACCTAATGGTGAAGGGCATTTAGTGACTGTGTATGTTGTGTATGTTTAGGTGTATGAGGCCCAATTTAAGTTTCAAACATCGAGAGTGAGGACATTCAAATTAGTTTCAGTTTAAAGAGACTTGTTTAGCTCAGCTTAACATAAAAAGTGAAATCAGGGGGAAATAGCTAACCAAAAATACTACCAGCACCTTTGGGGCGGCAACACGGTGCAGTGGTTACTTTTTGCAAGTTTTTGCTAACGAGTTCGCTTTATCAAGTTAAAAGGTGATGATGGGTTACATACCGTTTAATTAACCTGTGGTTCTTGCTGACTGTTCCAGCTTCATGGTGATGGCTTGAACTGTTGCAATGGGAGGCTCTGAGGTGACTAGTGGAGGTCTGAAAGGTACAGGAGCTGTCAAAGAAAGACATAATAGGTGATCAGGGAGGAATAATTAATACAAGTGCAATAAGAATTAAGGAAAATAGCTGGAGACAGAAAGAGAAGAGCTAAGTTTGACATACCATTTCAGACTCTGAGCTCGACTTCGGTTTTAGGCATCTGTTCTGGCCAGGTTATAGATCAGGGGTGTGCAAACTTTTCATGCCAGGGAGAAAGAATTACAGTCCTGGGCCATGAGCCTTTTTATTTTATGAGACTATCATAATGAGTACTTTGTGTTGTACCCTTGAATGTGCAGTAAGAGGATCTATCACCATTAAATGTCACTCACCAGTAAATATCACTCCTAATGGTGATGCTGGGCCTTGGACTGAAGAGTTGCTGTCAGGTCAGGTGTAAGTTCTGTAGTGGAGACTTACATCAAGGAGGTGGCTGTCTCTAATTTATTTAATTTACTATGCTGAAAGTAAGTTACATTAAATCCCATTATTCATAATTGTAAGCTATTTGTATAGCCAAAACCCAAAACCCTGGGATACATAAACAATAAAAATATTGTCTTGACTTGGTTGTCATATTCTTATTTCCTGCTTAATGATTGAAGGCCTACTGTTTCTGTGATAGTTACAGCAATGCAAACATACAATTGTGTTTACAAAAAATATGCAAATAAACCTTCAGCAGCATCAGAAAAATGTAAGAATTTAGTTATTATTTCCAGTCCAGTCAGTTTGAGAGTGTAGCAGGGTTTAATCCCGTGTTTTCTGTTTGATTACTGGGGCTACCTTTTTGTATATATTTGGATTGTGCTTTTAAATTTCTAAAGTTTAATTATTAATTTTCTTCATAGTGAAAGCTTCACAAAGTAATTACAGTATGACCAGAAAAGATTATGCAGACTTACTGAAACACTTAATTACTGGTGATGACCCTAATAACCCTACGGATGAACGTGCTTACTTGTTGATTCATGCGTGACAATGGATATATTGAAAGGAAAAGGGGGCCCAGATTCTGGTGCTACACCGCTGATGTGGGAGACACTTGCTCATCTTGACTTCTTGTTTGTAACTCCTTGGTATGTATCTCAGGTCAGCTCAGGTTCATCAGCATCAGAGACGTCGTGCATGGAGCGACACTCTGCGGTTGACATGATGAACAACAACAGACTGCAAATGCGGAGGTGCAAGATTTGTCCCTTACGACTTCCTGTTGTAAGGCACTATCATGTCGGCCCCCTTCATGGTGAGTTACCCTTCAAATTTCGACTAATTACTACACTTACCAGACTAATTAACAGCGTTTCACTTGCTCCTTTTAAATGGCAGATTATAGCCTGTTACAAGGCCATGTTTGTCACCCAGTTGATAGGCTAATAGCGTATGCTATTGTTAGTATTTTGCTAGAAGGCTGTAACGTACTGATACAACATGCTGAAGGTAGCTAATGTTAGCTAAAATTCAACTGTATGACTAGTCATCCTAGTAAAGCGGCCTGTAGGATTTTCATTGGAGTTTGAGTGTGATATATCATATCATATATCATTTAGCTATTCTTTCAGGTTTTCCAACAGCGGTATAAAGGCAGTCTTTCGGGGCTGTAGCTTTGACTGAATGTATATTCCTCTGACTGACTGTATGTAACTTTACTGAGCAGACCAAGGGTTCAGGCATCAGGGCATGACTGCTTTTATAACGTTAGACAGCTTGTGTCTTTTGTTTCTCATATTGTTTACTTCGACTTTACCTGACAAGAACAGGAGGACATTAGTCACTGTTTCCTGTCTATGTCCTTCCTCTTAACCTCTCTCCTCTGTCTCTCTGTACAGTCTCTGCACAGATGTTGTCAGCGGTCGGCTCTCCTCGTGGTTGCTAGGCGACCGTGGAGCTCCAGCTCAGTGTCTCCGCCTCCTCTGCACACGAGGCTTCTCCTCTTCCTCACCCAGCGTTTCTATGATGTAGAGATGCTCCTGACCTGGAGGTCTCAGCTGAGGAGGAGGGGGATTCAGAAGAGGAATGCGTGAGAAACATTTTTTGGCTCTCTTGAACCTAGAGATGCATCCATAACAGTGCTGCTGCTGGTATCTGTTGCTGGGTAGACTCCAGCTGAAACAGGGTGAATGAAATGAAAAGCTGCAGTTCTCGGATTTAAAGCTACTGTCAAGTTCCTGATAAATGCACATCTTTCTCTGCATTGCCCAATTAAAAGTCAGTGTCAATCTAAACCAAAAAGTCACCACAACTACCACCGAGCATGCCACAAAAAATTACATATATACTGTATATTTTTATATTGAGAGGTGAGAGTGCCTGTAATAAGTTGAATTATGAAATGGATTAGTATTGGTTATAGTCACAATAATACAATTCTTAGTGCTCTGAAATAATGGTCGTTACGAGGTGGTTTAAGGCCATTTCAGATTCAGTTTGTCAAGTTACTGTAGATATTTGACCATAACTAACTTTTCCTTACTGTCTTTCACAGTTACTATAGCTACACGCAGAGGTTTTATGGACCAGACATATCAGCAGCGTATTATATCTTGAGTATGAAGGGAGGATTTAGGTAAGTACCTTGTTTCCTTGCCTCTTAAAATTTCTATCTTCTTTTTTTAAATTACTGTTCATGTCAGCCTTCAGGCTGTACTTTTAAATATGGGGTTATGTGACCACTCAACTTATTTTATTACAACTCTTAAAAATGTCATGACAAGACACAGCTTCTGTTTTCTGAACCTGTTGTCTATGCATTTGGCATTGTTTGTATATCTGTTTTTCTGTATGAACTAAGTTCATGTAAGTTGATTGCGATCAAGCATTTAATTCACATAGGGCTGAAAGTAACGATTATTTATATTATTGATTAATCTGCAGATTATTTTCTCAAATAATGATTTTACTGTTTGGTTTATAACATGTCCAAAAATTGTGAACAATAATTTTCTGTTGATTGACTAATTGATTGGGGATTGACTTTTAACTTTTTGGAACTCACACCATAACAGACTGACTTCCAGTGAGCTATCAGCTGGCTGTCAGACTCTTTGAATGTTTGCATTTGATGTCTTCAGATGAGTTCAAATGCACTGAACACATCAAAAAAGTGTGTTAGCGTCTTGCAATATGTTTGCATATAATCTGTAATAATGTCTCAAATGTGCCGCTGTGATCCAGTTTTCATGTAATAGTTTGCGTTGTGTCCTCAGGTATGTTGGCCATCCAGCGTGGTTCTGTGCAGACCAGAGGGGCAAGTTCAACTGGGAGTTCATGGATCACAAAGACACACCCCTAGAGGAAGTAAACATGAGCTACACACTCATCAACTACACAGGACTGGCGAACCTGGGTAATGAGCTCCAACTCAGCTTTGCTTTTTCTGTTTCTTTCTTTTTATCCTTTCAAAATCACTTTTCTTCTACTGTAACCTCATTTTCTCTGTGTTGATTCATGATATTTAGCATGTAAGTTCAATGTTTTTGATCTGCTTTGTCCTCCCTCAGAGGGGCAGCGATCTTTGCGGACTCTGTCATTACGAGGATGTCCTGAGGTGGATGACTGGTTCCTAGCCAGGCTCCATATGTTGCAGGAGTCTCTAGAGGAACTGGACATCTCTCACTGTCCTCGCATCACTACAGGCGGCCTGGCTGCACTCAGGAACCTCAAGTAATTATCCAAACACTCACAACATAGCCCAGTTATTATTACCAAAACACTACTGTCACATTAAGTTCCTCCCTTTTTGTGGTGTGTGTGTGTGTGTATTGCAGGGGACTTCGGCGTCTGGACGTGTCGTCACTCCCTGGGATTTCGAGTCCTGGGTTGGTCATTATCCTGCTGGAGGAGATGTTACCACAGTGCCAGATCACCGCTACTGGCTACGACCTCAGCCTGAGGCAGGAGGGAGGAGAGGGGAACAAGGAGCACATGCAAGGGCAGAGGTAGGGAATGGGCAGGGACAGGAATCAGAGGAATTAAGGGACTCAGTTCAGAAAGAGAACAAGTACTCTCAGTTCACCGTGGTCTGACAGAAAGGGCGCGTATGGAACACAGAGACGTGCAGAGGCAACATCTGGTATCAGAAGAGGGGAGACGATAAGTCTGGTTTCTGCCATCACATCTTATTTTCAGTATCGGACCAAACCATTCTGGTTATCACCGAGAAAGTAAAGTATAGAAACATTTGAATTTTTCAACTGACATCTGCGCAAGTCTCACTCTCCACCAACCAGTTATAGACTCAAATTTGCAACATCCAATTAGATATAAGTATATGAAAAATACAGCAAGTGTGAAACTACCTCAAGTTTGTTGGATTATTTGACATTGTCATCAAAGGTATATGTTATCACAGTCTGCTTGTGTTGTTTTCCCCCAGAATCCACTTATTGTCAAGAGTAAGCACATTTATGATGTAAATCAAAATGTTTGCAAAATCATGTCTGCCTCAAGCAAATGACACTTTGTCTGCATATGTGGTAATGATATGATTTGCTGAAATGTAAATATGATTGTAAATGTACTGAATAAAGATTTTAATGTTCAATATCATGATTATTGTCAATTTTTTACCTTTACCTGTGAATCCACAAGTCATGTTGAACAGACAATGACACCCATGTGTATGTATTTCTAATCTTCGCTGTGGAAGCTTATGTGAGGAAACTAAAGCCCATAATCCCGTATGAGCCTTGTACAGCAGCAGTGTCAGACCCCACAGTGGGCGGATGAAGACACCAGTAAGACTGGGAGACAACAGTGAAAGGGCATGAAGAAATCACTGCTACTTTTGTATGTAAATACCATCTACAATGATTTGGTAGCCAGTTTTGACGTGAACAGGACTTGAGCTACTTCTACTTCACACAGCATGTTAGATAGTATTGCCTACTTTAAAGTTGTATGCAAATATGTATATTCATTTCTCATGTTACCAATGTTTATTAACAGTGAGTTTGTTCAATATACAGCGTTTTAGGTGACATTTAACAGAACATTATGCAGTTAGATCTGCCGTAGGAACCAATTAAGCCATGGGAACTGGGTCACAACAAACACGGACCGCGTTTCTGACGGACAACAACAAGACGGGCCAGCTGAGTGCTAACTGTGTAGTGGATACCTGTCGTAACTTCGTAAAATCTGGGATTTAAATCAATTGTCATTCGGACCCTTGTGGTTGAAGGGTTTCAGTAGACGGTTAAATGTCTGATGCATCAGGTAGGATGACTTTCTGATGTGAAAACTGAGTTACAACTTTGACAATCGGACGGTGCTACACCGCGCTACATAGTCTGGCTAGCTACGTGGCTAACATTACCATTCGCACGCAGAAATGTTTCTTGAGGCAGAATTTGATGTGGTATTTAATTTTGCTTTTTTTGTAGAACTTCCTAAAAAAGAAGAAGAGGAGGAGGTTACGCCTGAACCAGAGGTAAGAAAACCAGTTTATATGTAGCTAGTTAATGTTAGCAGGTAATATTAGCTGCTTGTCAGCTTTGTAATATCAGAACAAAACAGTCATCCGTCCTCGTCTGACACAGCAGGTGTTGATAACGCAGATCCCAGACGAAGAAAGCAGCCATTCACAGGGTTAGTGCTCGTAAAGTCACTGGTTTTAATGTAAGTGTTGTTTCCTTTGTAGGAGCAATCCGACGACAGCAGTGAGGAAGAGGCTACAGGAGACACAGAGAGTATGTGGAAACAATGGCAGCGCTGGCAGTGGTGCAAAAAAACTGAATAAAAAATGATTCTCTTTAACAACTGTTTTTGTCCAGTTAATGCCACATCTGGTACATTATTACACAGTTTTATATTCTATTTTATGTAATGTGTCTCATTCACAGACCACCATACTGTAGATGTACTGCGTACATTATTTATTAATTAATGAATACATTTTTTAAAGTTGGTTCTCCTATTATTGATTTTATTTGCATGTATAGTATTTTGTTTTTTTTTTAATGTATGGTTATCCGGTTCTCCTCTGTGTTCCTGCCAGTGGACTTCCTGCGTAATCTCTTCTCCAGCACCCTGGGCCTCGGCTCAGCAGACAAGGTTCTGGATGAGCTGACTCTGGACGGAGTCGCGAATTACATAAAGAGCGGGAAATGTGAGTCTTTGCCTGCGTTCATTCTGCTCATCCATTATGGCTGACCATAGCAGATTGGTTTACAGCTTACAAGCCAGTTATAATGATGCAGATGTTATTGATTAAAGTCAGAAGTTTCTCTGCGTCCACACAGGTAAAAACATCCTCTGCATGGTTGGAGCAGGAATATCCACATGTGAGTGTCTCAGTTTTAACATCACAGACCAATTATTTGAAAGATTCAAACAACTTTCAATAATCATTATTTTATATTTTTCTTTGTTTGATTTTTAATCTGCAACTCTCCATCCACAGCGGCTGGGATCCCTGATTTCCGGTCACCGGGAACTGGCCTGTATGCAAACCTGCAAAAATATAACCTGCCTTACCCAGAGGCCATCTTCCAGATAGATTACTTTAAGGTATGTGAACAATTGCTTGCTTCCTTGACAGGTTTGAATTATTTGAAGTTAAATTAGATTATTAACATAACATTATTTTCCATTTTAAGTCAAACTTCTTGGCTACTGTGGCTAATTGCTTAGTATGCCCTTGTTCAGTCATCTGAAAACCATCATGTTTTGTGATTTGAGACAGTCCTTGCTCCTGCCTTCCCCAGCGCTATAATAAAATGTTTTATTATTTAATTTTTCTCTGTCTTTTATCTCAGAAACATCCAGAGCCTTTCTTCGCCCTGGCCAGAGAGCTTTACCCAGGACAGTTTAAGGTACAAAACACTTCTAGCTGCCTTGTAGGCCTCATATTAATTGTTCAAAATGTCAGTGTGGATGACCTTTATTGGTGTTTAGCCGACAGTCTGTCACTACTTCATGAAGCTGCTGAAAGACAAGGGGCTCCTGAGTCGCTGCTACACACAGGTAGGAAAACCCCCACATCTAGAGTCTCCACTACACATGCTGTATGTTGAATCTTTCTATTTTTGTATTGACATTAATATGTGTTCATTCAGAATATTGACACCCTGGAGCGCGTGGCTGGGCTCGAGGGAGAGGATCTAATTGAAGCTCATGGAACGTTCTACACGTCCCACTGTGTCAGCTTCTGTTGCCGCAAGGAGTACAACCTGGACTGGATGAAAGGTGTTTTTTGCTTTCAGCCATTTTTTAAAATTTTGTGATTTCAGTCGTTTGGGACTATAACCTCCTCCCTCCGCCTTGTAGATAAAATCTTTTCTGATGACATTCCCCGATGTGACAAGTGCAGCAGTTTGGTTAAGCCAGGTCAGTGCATCTTTGTCTCTCTGTCTCATTTTTATTTTGTATTGTTCATTTTAGTTCTGTAAGCATTTTCTTACTTTTCCCATGTCATTTTCTTAATCATTCCTCTTCCTGAAAGACCTACCGACCTTTCTGCACACCATTTCCTCTCTTTCTTTCCTTACTTACTTACTAGGTAATTGTGTGGCCATATATCTCAGTATCTCTTTGTCCCCCTGCTTCTCATCACCCAGATATTGTCTTCTTTGGAGAGAATCTACCTGTCCGGTTCTTCACTTCAATGAAGATGGTGAGCGCATGGTGGTAGTTTGCACATTGAAGAGAATGTGATGTAACACCTCTGCAGAAATAAACTCCTTTCACCGTCTTTATCTACCTGTCAGGACTTTCCTCGCTGTGATCTTCTCATCATCATGGGGACGTCTCTGCAGGTCCAACCATTTGCAGGTCTAGTCAGCAGGTACTGCAGATCAAGTTTCATATTCCTTAAATCTACTGCTGACCACAGACACTGCTGCAGTAATAATCTGGCAGTATACTGCAGCCAGTGAGGCTGTCCTGCATTATGAAAGATTCAGGCTTGAGCAGTAATCTTGTCTTGTTGAAGTGTCTATGAAGAAGATGCTGAGGGCCCACTCACACACATTTTGGACCTTATTATGGATTGTTCTGGTTTAAAGCTTAAGCTGAATTACTAAACTATTGTTGAAGTAATTGTTTGTTCTCTCCTGTGTTTCTTTGTCATTTAGGGTTTCAAAAAGTTGCCCCAGACTGCTCATTAACATGGAGAAGGCAGGGCAGGTGAGCCTTCACCCCTCCATCCACCTTTTTCTGCGTTTATCCTTACTCTTTTTTTTCTGTCATAGATGTATTTCTTCGATCCTCTGTGCAGCATTGTTTGTGTGTGCGTCTCTCTGCGCAGGCTGACCCTGTGTTCGGGTTGCTGGGTTTTGGAGGAGGGATGGACTTTGACTCAGAAAAGGCATACAGGTAATACAGAGATGCTGATACTTCTTGTTTCCAACTGTTTTACTATATTTCTTTTATCCTCCCATTGAAACTTATCTCCTACGTGAAAACAGATCTGATCTGAATGAATCCAGTATAAGATATTAGCCAGTTACACTGGGTCAGATAAGGGGGGGGGGAGCTTTTCTGGGATGATGAAATGTTTTTAAAAGTGGATAAACTGGGCCAAAATGATCAATAATGATTGACATTTTTTATATTGAACGTGTGCGTGTATTCTGCTGTTAAACTGACATCATGCAGTTCATCATTGCACCACCAGAGGGTGCCAGAGCATTATCCATGATGGTCAGTCAGTGAGATACTTTGTGCTTTACTACATTTCTGCTATATTTATCATTCAACTTAATGTTGTTACTCAGTAACTCACTTACTCATTAGTCACTCAGTAGTCATCATGACATTCAAATGTTGTTGCTCATTCATGGTACCAGTGACAAACTGTCCAGTCATCTCTGACAATGCAAGTTAGCAAAATCCCTTTAAAACCACTAGGAAGGTGAATCTGTTTACCTGCAGCAGCTGTTCTACTAGTAGCAGTGAGTTTTACAACACACCACTTTGATGCTCAAACGTGTGTCTTATGTCATACATGTAAAAGCGCAATAAACTGACTGAACATTTGAACTGCAAAAAATTACGCTACAGTCCAACAGTTTCATGGTAACGTGATGAAGAATATTTTAAAAGTTATGCATCAAAAATTTAATCAGCTGTCTTTAGCAAAGTGCATATGACTGGCTTTTCAACATTTTAATAGATGTTAAAGATGAAAAACCTCTAATGGGATATGTGTTGGTACTGGCGGACAGTCAGTGTTGTAATACTGGTATGTGCATCAGTACTGGAAATACTGGAAGAAGTGGTATGGAGTAATGTCCAGGTTCTAACGCAGTGGCCTTTTTTTCTTCCCTCCAGAGATGTGGCTCACATCAGTACATGTGATGACGGCTGTTTGGCTCTAGCTGACCTGTTGGGATGGAAGGTAAGTTACACAGTCTTCTCTCATACATCCTGTGCTCAGTTAAGGTTGTACTTCTTGTTTGAGCACAGTCCATTAACCACATGCCGCACATGATTCTGAGGATAAATAGCCTCGGACCGTAGTGCACTGAATACTGTAATCACTTCAGTTAGAAGGTAGATAGGGGTCATTAAAGGTTAACGTCATCTCATTTTTGATGGTATGTTACTGTTGTATTAGGTGTTATTTCCTCATTTCCTCTCTCTCATTTAATTTTATTCTTCTCATATGGTTTGTTATTTTAAACTCTCAGCATATACTGCAGCACAGACTGAATTTCCTTTTTGATTCTGTATCATTAAAGCTTCACTTAATATTTTCTTATTTGACTCTTCCTATACAGTATGAAGTACACATGAAAAGTCTTGGTACTTTAAATTAACATACTAACAAATGATTTTAAGAATTTATTATTATTCTATTCTATTTATTTTTCTTTCCAGGGGACAGCTTTTTCTGTAAACCATACTGTATTAATAAAAACAAAGAGCTTGCTCAAATGTCAGCCACTCAGTATTGTTATCTCCATGTAGGGTGTAGCATCCAGTCGAAAGAAGTCAGCCAGAACTGATGGTTTAATGACTTTTTTAATGCCTTCCTCGAGGTCATAAACCAACGTAAGAGCTGTGTACAAAATGCACAACAACAAAACGTGTTACGCTAACTCAAACGGTAGCCGTAACAATTGAATCAAAATGATAATAATAATGTGCAACACGCTTGACGAAACATTCTGTAAGCACAACATACCTGGTTCCCACTTTCAACTGAAGCTATATACTTTATGTTGTTCCCTTTTAACCTTAGTTTACCGTTTCTCCTTGTCCTTGTTGTTACTGTTTTTTTATGTAGTTAATTAGTCCGTGCGCGCTGTTCCCTTAAAACAAAGTTCAGGCTTCACAGGAAATACCAAAATAAAAGCATGAATGCATGTAACTCTTTACATTTACTTTGGGATCCTTTACATAGGGTTTAAGGAATAGTTCAACATTGTAACAAATAAAAGGTTCAACTACCAACCTACCAAAGTTCACTAATTAACACGGTGTATGTAGTTTGTTTAATCTGTGTAAAAAAACACAATTTATGGTTTTAGAGGGAGTTAAGTGCCGGAACTATTTCTTGGTGAACAACAGCTGGGCGTCGAGACTTCCTGGAGTCTTGTTGTTATCGTGAGGTTGTAAGGCAACCTGGCAGGGATGCTGCATCACGTAACCACAAAATATTGTTTGTACGTTACAGTTTGTGTACAAATTAAACATAGATACAGGGTGTTTTCCCCGTTTCCAGTCTTTATGCTAAGCTAAGCTAAACACCTGCTGGCTCTAGTTTCATATTTAGCGTACAAACATGAGCGTGGTGTTCATCCTCACATCCAACTCTCAGAAAGAAACCAATAAGCCTTTAAGGTTCATTGAACACTAATGATATTTGGCATGTAAATGGTCTAGTTTTAAGATATTGATTATCAAGTTATTGGCCATATCAGTAGAACTTATGTAGAAATATCTGTATGGAGCCACACTGATATGCCTAAATACAAAGTACAGTAGTATAAGGTGCACCTGCAGTAGTCACAAAGTCTTGTCAGTGGAGAGCTGCAGCGGAAGCAAAAAGGTGAGAGCTTTTGAAATGTCAGGGTATTTATGATTTTCCTGTGTGATGTTGTGGTCCCACGTCAGACCTGTGGAAGGACCTCTTGTTTTCTTACAGTCACCGTTGTGTTCACCAGTCTGTCCTCCGTGTCTGCATGCATTAGTCATGTTCAGGGTTGAAAATTAACTTTTTAAAACGTGTTTTAAAAACATCTACCAGCCACTGACAGATAAATGTTCAAATTCACCACTCAATAGTAAATCGTCATTTTGTGTCTGAAATCTACCAGCCGCTTTCATATTTTACCAGCATTTGGCTGGTGGCTGGTGCTAATTTCCATCCCTGTCATGCTAAGTCCCTTGTTTTGCTTTCACTTCTCTCCAGGCGGAGCTGGAAGAATTGGTGAAGCAGGAGCATGCCAGGATTGACAGTCAGGACAAGAAAGAGAAGTCCAGCGAGAGCAAAGGAGCTGCAGCCAAGACGAGCTCTGCATCAGTGGCACCAGAGCCCAAAACGG
Source organism: Macquaria ambigua (assembly GCA_008360985.2). Lineage (NCBI taxonomy): Eukaryota > Metazoa > Chordata > Actinopteri > Centrarchiformes > Percichthyidae > Macquaria > Macquaria ambigua. Next base: position 130,014 of record VMKM01000234.1, on the reverse strand, counting down.
AGGAGTAACTAATTAAAAAGCTCGCCTTTTACAGAAAAGCTACTGTAGTGATGTCACAGTTTGGAGTTGGCCCTTAAAGGGAGATTATGATAACAGGGCTTTTGTTTGGAAGTGAAGCTTCGACGGGTGTCTGTCACACTCTCATTTTCCACCTACGGACATTTAATTCTTCTGAACAAGCTCGGAGGACATCTGACTTACATCCCTGTGTTTTATGCTCCTGTTTATATCAGCTATTTGCACTTCACATTAATCTACTTTCCTTTTTTTTTTTTTTTTGCATTATCTCACATCTGTCTCAGCTGTGTATTTCTTTCTGAGGCAGTTAACTCTATGCATGGGCAGAGTTTACTGCAATAGATGGTGGCTTTGTTCAAGTATATCTACATTTCAGCAACACACCCCTCAGAGCGTGGAAGGTGGTTAACATCTCCCAGCTGTGTGATCATGACTTTGCTGCATTATAGTACCACCCACAATATTTTCTCCAAACCACCTATTGCTCCCATCTGATTTGGGCCAAGCCACTTCAACTCTCTTCACTTCTGTAAGTATCAGATTTCAGTTTAAGCTTCCTCAAATGATAACCAGGCTAGTCTGTATTTTATCATCTTTTCCACAAAGCCAAAACCGGTTGGCCTGATTGGTAAGTGACCTCTTAAAAGTACTTCCTGGTAGTTGTAAATATAACAATAGGAGAATTGCTCATGTGGAACTTTTAAAATGTTTTAAATTAGCAGCGTTAACCTTCTGCTCCTGTTTCATTTGATTTCTGTAATTTCACAATGTTCTCATGTTTATGGAACAACAAACTGCACATGATGCACAAAATAACAGTAACTTTGCTCACTACAGTCAGGAGTGAGTCCATAGTTGATTTTGCCTTTAAGTCTTTGGGGATAGATAAAGTGCTGCAGAGACACAAAAAGGATACTCAGATGAATAAACTTGCTAAAATAAGGTGTAATGAAATACAAGAAGATGTTGTTTCATAGGAAACAATTTGGGTTATCTGAAAAAGCATGAATTGTTACATCGTGAAATGAAAAATACAGGGGGTGGACAATTACATTACCATGTGTACAAAATAATGGAAACCAATACAACCAATCCTGCAATAAATTTGACCTTTGTAAAGCTGATAATGTTCACTTTTGTTGAGACTGTCAGAGAGGAGTTGATTCAACTCTGGGGTTGTTTTTCAGGATTTAGTAAGTAGCAAATCTGAATGTTTGTAGAATAAAGTAACTCACTGGACACTATATTATATTAAGTATGTTGTTGTACACATGTACCATATTTGGTAATGACAGAATAAGCTGATTATGTGTGCTATGAATAAAATAAAAACAAAACAGGCTAAAAGTAAAATAAGAATAGCTGGATGTACTGTATGTTTTAGAGGCCCTGCTTGGTTCCAAATCTTAAATATTTATAACATTATATATTCATGACTAAATAAGCCACAATAAAAGTTAAAGTTAAAAAATATCAGCTAATTAACTTCATCAGGACTGTGGGGGTGTGGCTTAATCATGTTTGATTGACAGCAGTCTGGAAACATAAGCAAACAGCCCCAAAACTGCATGTTTTGATTCAAATATTGCTGAACTCTGATTGGTGCACAGAAATAAATGAGAACTGAGTCCTGCCCACTTTAAGCCAGTGAGAAAAGCAAGAAAACACAGATACAGAAATCTGTAGCTTTACTTAGGCACAGCAGTACTTTGAGCTAAATGCTAACACCAGCATGCTAACATGCTCACAATGACAAAGCTAAAAGGTATAACGTTTACCATGTTCAGCATCTTAGTTTAGCATGTTAGCATACTATTAGCACATGAAATGTGTGTGCCAAATTTAATGACAATGCATCAAACAGTTTTTAAGACATTTCACTAAAAAACACAAATGATTACCTCATGCTAGCGCTAGAGGAAAATTCAGAGGATCACCAAAGTCAGTAGGATACATTGTCTGAGGATCATGAATGTCTGCAGAATTTCATGGCAATCCATCTAATATTTGAGATATTTCAGTCCTACCGACCATTGCCATCTATAGAGCCATGCTGCCAGCAAGCGTGGCTAAAAACTCCAGTGACAAAAGTGTGCTTGTCTTTAGCTCCTACACTTAAGAATTGTCTTGCAAAATAGAAATGACTTTTAAAAAAAGCAGAGATCAAGGCCTGTGATAAAAGTTTTAGCTAGTGCAATTTATTATTAATTTTGACAGGACAAAAGTGAACGTCTCCGGCGGTTATTAGTTGGTTTTGGGCTCTTTTTTGGCTTCATTGGTGCCAGCCGTATTGGTCATTGCCACTGTGCAGATCTTGGTGTTGGCAAGAAATGGTTTAAACAGAAAGTGTGACAGCGCTTCATGTAAACGGAAGAGCGCAAGTCTTCTTGGCACGGAAATGCTGACCAATCAACGACACCTCTAGCTGCGGTTTCCGTGAGAGGCAGGACTGTTGGACAGCCAGCAAACCAACCTGCATGCAATACCCTCTGTACAGTCAAGAAACCAAGCTTCTGTCTCCTTATACTCATTTTTCTGTATATTAACATCTCTAACTGATGGATTCAAAGCTGAGTGTATGCATCTGTGTGTTTCTTCCACAGCTGCAAGATAAAAATCCGTAACACTTAAGAACACAAATAATCTCAGAGTTGTGGTGAAGTATTTTGAGGACAACTTTGAAGTTTTCAACATTTCCGAGCAGAAGACAGAGCTTTGAGGCGCTGCAGAGAGAAAAAATAGGCACATGAAGCTCTTTAGAGAACACGCAGTGTCTTTTCACTGTTCACAGAGCTGGGTTAACCACATGCAGACTCGAGGGGAGGAGAGGGGAGGAGAGGGGAGGGCGAAGACGGTGCCTTGATGAAAGATCAGCTGAGCAGTTTCACATGAAAATTGAAAGTGCATTAAAGGCCAGCATGTGCAGGTGACAGAAGAAGGCGAACGTGACACCGTACGACAGTTACCTGATTTTTAAAATACAAACTATTCTGCACATTACACCAGGAAACCTCTTGAGGATGTATTTCTGAGGAGCATGTGAGCCTCCTTTTTTACCCCTTTTGGTACTTTGAGCTCTTACGCAACATTTTTGCGCCGTGTAGAAAGGTGGAGTTCAAGAGAGCGAAGATTGCAACATGTGGGGAAATGTGCTAACAGTGTAGAGAGCTAGAGCTAACTGAGCCAGACCAACACATGTAAGTATCAACCATTTTCATGCCAACAAGCTTGTGTTTAAGTCTTTTTCTAAACATCTATGGATTTTTGTGTCTGATTATTGAAAATGAATATTCAAAAAGCCAAATCTCACATGAAACTCAAAACTTCCATTAAAAAAAAATCATAATTTAAACCTTGATTTTATTTAAATCTTTGAGCATGAAGGCATCAGCAGCATCTATCTATTTTATTGCCAAGTTGTCTATCTGTGACTTACACACTGACCTGTTGTTTATGTGCATGCATGCAGACGCTTGTACATGCACATAAACGTGTCCATATGTTGCCGTCCAGGGCGGTTCACAGTGCAGTTAATGGGACGACAGCCATCCCTTGGAGGAGCAGCAGGAGGAGACTGTCCCTGCTGCAGCAGCTGAGGGGCTGTCAGGAGGCCTGGTGCCCCGGGGCACCCTGGGATAGAGAGGGGGCCCACGCTGCTATCTGTGGAACACCTGCTGGGGTGAGCTGTCCTCCTCCTCATGGCAAAAATCAATCAGTCAAGGAGTCTTACCTTTATTATGTAATGTGATGTCAAGTCTTCAGTATGGTGAATTACATCGAATGCCTTTTCACTTGTTTAGATAATTCACTGAAGGTCAGATCACTGATCCTCACATTCAAGGAAATTCTTGGCGCTTACAAACTTTTAAAATGCCCTTTAAACTTAAAAATCTGTGAGATAAATTAACCGGTGAATGGGATATAAACCTCCTCCAATAGTGAATAATTCTCCTTTTTGGAAAAAGCTGAAGCCTTCGTGCTGGTTATATTCTTTCTCACAATGTAATAAATCCCAGATTTTGGATTTTGCCTGTAGCATACAGTAATATTATGACAAAAATCCCAAATCTATATCATCACCAATATCTAATCAGCAGATCCTAAATGGGCCAGTCGTCTCAGACTTTGTCCACTAGCTCCATTTGACAGATCTTACAGCAAACAAGGGCTGAAAGAATATATTTCCTTTCAACTTTGTTGACTTATAGAAGTGTACATTTACTTATAGTGTTATTTCTCTGCCCATTTTTTTAATCTTTATGTTCTTCCACCTCTCACATTTTTTGAGCAAATTTGAGAGGTGGAAAAAGGGGGATTTATTTAAAAGATTATTTTTTGTGTCCATCTAGCTCCATTTCTGATCACCAGTCTACCTACTTCTCCCACCTCTCTGCATGTCCTCTGTCTGATCCTCTCTGGCTTCCTCTCACTGTTCCCCTCATCCCCTCAGGGATGTCTGTATGCTTCACTTCATTTTCTGTAACAACAGAGGTATTCTTAGCCGGCCTGAACACTGACATGCACATCTCTGTGACATGAAAGTGGTTCCTTTATCTATTTAACACAACAAGCGTTTCTTTTTGGACTGAATGCAGAAGTAGTCTTGTATAAAAGCGTGTGCGCATCAGGGAAATGACATTACAAAGAGTCCGTGGCAGAGAGAGAATGTGAGTAGGTCAGAAATTTATATCAAAGGGCATATTTGTTTGAATTTATGTGAATGAATGCAAATGCAAAACTCTAACTGGCAGCAACAAGTCAATGATGCATGATATTTGGTCATGGGGAAGGATAGGAGTGTTTGTTTTTTACTACAGAAACTCTCACAGACAAGCTAAGAGTTGTATAAATATTTAATAACAGTTCCCTGTGAAACGCTGTACCTCATGGTGGTTGTAGGCCAGCTGATTTTGTCGATTTGAAATGTTGAACAAAAAAGTTAATTTGTTCATTTCTGCTTGAATGGTTTCCAGTAAGTCTTCCTACGAATCATATGCATGAGTGACTAAATGTTGCCGTTATGAATCAACTTAATGCTTGTTCACGTAACATCTCCGCTGCCGTGCTGCGTGTCTGTGTTCAAAGTTTGGTGACTTGCAGTGAACTTCTGTCTCTATTTCTGTGCACACTGAGCATGAAAGCCACTTCCTGTGTGTGTGTATAATGGTGTGCTGGTGTTTGAGAGCACCTCTAAATTCACTTGTGGTGATGTAACTACATGACTGAGGCGTTGGTTTGCTTTGTTTTACCCAAGTTAATTATGTCTCAACCTACCGCTCATTCTGTTGTACTCGCTGTTTTCAAAGAAGGCAATGTGATCAGACCTATAGCCTCTACAGACAGAGCATCTATGCAGTTAAAGCAAAGTTTTCAGTGTGAAGAAGCAATGAGTGGTATTTAGCTGTTAAAATTATGTTTTTATGTCTTGTAGAAAATGATATATTATAAATAAATACATTAGTAAAAAAGTATTCAGACCACTTAACTTTATAAAAACACAAAACACCATTATTAAGAGTCCAAAATGTCAGCTATTCTGTGTCATCAGGACGTTGGTGTTGGTGTGGTTTGATCAGATTTAATTGGCAGTTGCCTGGCAGCATAAGCAGACAACCCACTGACTGTCATCTGACTTTGATTTAAATGTTGCTAAACTCTGATTGGTGCATGGAAATACGTGACATCACCTTTTTCCAATTGAGCCCTCAGACAAAACAAAAACTACGGAAAACTTTTGTGTGAAATAACCGAAACTGTTCTAACTTTGGCTCAAATTGCGTGTTCATGTAGCACCCCATTATTCATAGCACGAAGATGATAGGAAAAAAATGTTTTAGGGCCTTTAATGATTGAGGAATCTTTGCAGATGTATGACAAATTCAAATACAGATTGACAACTCAGCTTCTGCATTAGTCAGGCCTTTATGTTAGAGAGGCCCCCCATGAGTACCATTCAGAGACAGTTGGGGACAGTAGCATTTATTAGCACAAAGCGGTGCTAAACGTCAGTATGCTAATAAGCTCACAGTGACAATGCAAACATACCGATGTGTAGCAGGTATAATTACCATGCTCACCATCTTAGTTTAGCATGTTAGCAGGCTAACATTTGCTAATTAGGGCTAAACACAAAGTACAGCCAAATGTTGGGTGGTGTTGGGTAATGCTGAGCAGAGCTCAAGTGAACCATAAAGAAAATCTTCAGATGTCACACAACCAAAGACGGGCTGAGGTTCTTCTCTCAGTACGCAACACTGAGGTGGCTTCAGTGCAAGTCTCTGAATGTCATTGAGTGGCTCGGACTTAAACTCTTCTTCAGAGACGTTATACTTCACAGCTGCTCTCCATCCAATCAGACAGAGAATCAGATTCGGAGAAACTGACCAAATCCTAAACATCAAAGTTCATTCTTGACCTTTGATTTAGCAATTTGATAAAACAATCTCTACTCAAGGTCCACTTATTCGCAAGCTTTTTTCATAGCTTTCAATTGTATCACATCAGCTGGAACTGTCATGAAGATGGATCAAATCCTGCTGTGAAAAGTTGGTAGGCATCATCAAGATCCTTTGGAAAAAGCTTTGAATGTATGTATATGTATGTATGCATATGCAAATTAATGTTTCAGTTTTTATTTTAAATACACTCTGCAGCACTTATCAGCACTTGTAAATTTGTTGTTTACGTGACTTTTAGTTTGGTTACAACCTGTCATCATGAGCAGTTTTCAAGATCAAATCAACCCAGTCTTGTCATAGAAACAGTGACGCAGTGTTGATTTTTTACCACACTTTTCTCCTTGCTGCCTGGTTGCCTTGGAGCCACGCCATGTCGCTTATTTCTGAGAGAAAACGTCTTCCTGCTCGTCAAGCTTCCGTAACACTTCAAATACTGAAATGAGTCACTGTGTGCCCCCTTCCAGAGTTTCCTGGTTGTGCAGGACTCTGCGACGTCTCAGCCCAGCCTGCTGTGCGTGTCTGCTGGAGGAGAGAATGAAGCAGTTCTTGACTATAATATCAAAAGCACAGGCACAGGTATGGACCAACTGCATGCAAACACCTATTTCTTTCTCTTTCATTTTGTGCGTTTGTGTGTGTGTAGGTGTGTGTGTCACTATGTGTCACTTTTAGTGGTTATTCTATGAATCATTTCGTCTGCTGAAACTGACAGATTAGACAAACAGTTGCAGTAACCCAATAACGGCACATATTCGGTAGTTATAATTTCCACTGTGGAACCTGAGTGTGCCAACAGTACAAACCTGGCAGAGTTGTTACAGGTGAGGGCAGGTAATCAGATACACAGCTCCTGGTTGCTTTCAAACTGCAAATACTGCTTCCTTAAACTGTGAACACCCTTTTAGTTACTAATTATATCTACACCTATTAGTTTTACTACTCTGCAGATGCATGCAGTATAGCTAAAACCACAGGCTGAAGAGAGCCCTCGGACCTGAAACAACCTGCTCAGCATTAGAAAGCACACAGTATCAGAAAATAACACACTTAATGGTCAGTGAAGCTACTGTGAAAATAAAACTGATGCACTGGCTTATCTTTTAGAAGTCCCCTTTTAACCTTCCTGGTTCAAGCTTCCAGTGCGTTTCCAGGAATGTAGTTTTTCAACAGAACATGACTCTAATTCTGCCCCCTCTTTCTCTGTTTCTCTGTGTCAGTCTTCCAGCTGTCTGAGTCTCGTCTTTCTTTCTCTGACTTGGCTCAGCTCGTGCTCTTCTACTCTCTGACCAGGTAAGAACCTGCTGTATCACTGATGCCTTTTTATTTGTTGTGCGGGAGTGAACTTCCATTTAAACTTCAGACACATTACACTTAGAGCTAACAAGCAAACAAGCCTACAGTAAATATTAGCGCATGGCACCAACATTGCTATGATTGTCTGTATGTGTTTTTCTAGTGCTAACATCCTAACCCTTTGATTTTCATTGTTTAAATTCAGTTGAAAGCCTAGCCAACAAATGCTTGGACATTGACTGAACTGTGGCCAGACCACTTGACTCCGAGTCTGTTTAACAAATGTATTTTATCTGTCTATATGTCGTCTCTTCTTCTGTGTCAGGGATGTGGTGGCTGTTTGTCTTTCCATTCCTCGCTGGATCTACAGTGTAACCGAGAAGAACAAAGATCGTCTCTCTCAACTTGAACCCAGTGAGTCCTTCCATCTCTGAGACTTTCTGTCTCATATCCTCTCCCAGAAGCTACGTCGAACATACAAAATCAGGAAAATATTTTCAACATGTGTCTCATTTATAATATCTCTCTAATGCAGACACTTGGCTCTGCGCACCGCCTGATGAACAGATTGATGAAATGACCGACGGGGAGACAAGCAACTTAATGTGCTCCATACAGGTATATAGTGTGTGTGTGTGTGTCTGTGTGTGTGTAAAAGTACACATGATGGTAAGATTATGTGTAAGAGTGTGTGCTCAAAAGGGAAACAACTTCCTTATTTCCTTGTGTTTGCAAATATTTCCTTAAAGCTGCACTAATCAGTGGATCAAATGACTATGTGTTATATGAAAGGAGTCGCTCGTAGTGATGAGCCCACAGACATTCACCAACTCTGTGGTTTCCCTCAGCGCTATGAAGCGCTTTAGCCTCTTTGGCCTACATACTTCGTTTTCAGCTGCAGCAGTCAGCTGTTTTCAGCAAAAAAACACTCTGATAAACCCACTGTACGCTACCTGCCCAGCACCAAACGACCACTAGCTTTGCCTCTAGTTAACATAGTGGAGCATTTAGCAGCTAAAGAGCCAGATATTTTTCTCGGAGTTGCTGGAGAGCAAAACAGAGCTAGAAGGAGAGTAAATATTGGACTTGCACTCACCAGGTGGCCAGAAACATGACTACATATAAATGCTAATGTTGCTCCATGTCTTCTGGATGCGTAAATAGGCAACTGTTTGCTAACACTGTATGATATCAATGTTATACAGCAATAATATGTTATTGTTGTGTTTACAACTTGTTCCACTGCCCCCAAGTGGCCAAAAAATCAATTAATACTGGTTTAAAGTAGAGGCTTGCAATGAGTTCAAACTTTTGCTCCTGCATTGTGATGTACAGTGTGTCACACCATCCTATTTCTGTGTGTGTGTGTGTTTCCTTAGCTGACTTCCACCAATGGGGCCCTGTGCATCATCAATCCCCTCTACCTTCGTGAACATGGAGATGATTGGTTGACCCACAGGCCGACTTCTGTACAGTGCACCACGCGACGCCTCAGCACCACCAGAACATGGGCAGGTGCAGGGCTACAAAGTAAACGAGCCATCTCGTTGGACCAGGAACCCTCTGCTGCCAGTATGGAGAGTTCTGGTGAGGACTTGAATTGAGAATTTATTTAGAAATGTGCTGCTCCCACTTTAGAGGGCCAGTTCACCTAAATTACAAAAAACATACTTTCTCAATTGCTTGTAGTGGTGTTTGACAATGAAGTTTGCACCTTCCCAGGTTTTCAGATATTCAGATATTCGCTTCTCTATTCCCGGTTTATGAGATCCAAAGCTCTTAAAAAATAATCTGAATTCAACAATGTGTTTTTTCAGAAACAGTGTCCAAGTTACTCAGGAAAATTCACGGAACTTACTGTGATCAGTTTAAAGGAATAGTTCGACATTTTGGGAAATACGCTTATCTGCTTTTTTGCCGAGAGTTTGATGAGAAGATTGATACTATTTGCATATCCCTCTGTTAAATGTGGAGCCACAGCCAGGAGTCAGTTAGCTTTACTTAGCATATAGACTAGAAGCAGGGGGAAACAGCTAGCCAGGCTCTGTTGAAAGTTAAATCTAAATCTGCCTAGCAGCACATCCAAAGCTCACTAATTAACAGATTATATCTCATTTGTTTATTGTACAAAAATTTAACTGTAACAACGACACATTGTGCTTTTATGGGGGGGGTCTGTGCCAGACTGTTTCTTGACTGGGCACTGTCACTTCCTGAAGTTTCCACAATACCACAACTTGTCATTTTTACATTTTTCTGTGTATGAGTTAAACAAACGAGATTTAACTTAAATTAGTTAACTAGAGCTGAGCACTAATTTTCAAGGTGCTGGTAGGTGGATTTTGAACCTTTGGACAGAGCAGGCTAGCTGTTTCCCCCTGCTTCCAGTTTTTATGCTAAGCTAGGCTAATGCACACCACCTGCAGCTTCATATTAAGCATACAGACTTGAGATTTTCTTATCTAACTGTCAGTAGTGAAGGAGTGCGTTTCCCAAAATGTTGAACTATTCTTTTATAGGGAATATTTTTACTATATTTATTCAGTAGAAAATATTTTTTCAATGCAGAAACCTCAGAGATGGATATCTCAAAACCTCTACAAAGGTTAAGTGGAAAAATCTGTCTTTTTGTAGTTTGTCAGAACTGACCCTTTAAACACAAAGGAAAACTCACACACACACAATTTCACTTGAAACTGTGTGGGGAATTTTGATTGTAGTAGATTAGTGTGGAGCATAGGCTCCATAATGTGTTAAGTGATTTTAAAGTGGGTTCAGTTCAGAATTTATTGCCAACATGGTGTTCATAATCCATGTTTTCCTTGTTCAGGTCTAATCAGAGCCAGGTCAGCTGATTCACAACATTGCCCCATAAACCCGTCAACACCAGCTGCTTCAGCAGGGGTGGTTCTCAGGAGGCCCAGCAGAGATTCTGCCTCCAGCCCCCCTCACAGAGCAAGCACAGAGAGCCTTCCTCCATCCACTCCCTCCACCACTGGATGTTTAAATAACACGTCCGAGCTGCAGCGCCATGGCAGCCCCGTGCCTCAGTCCCCTCACAGGGTGTCCTGGATCGAAGATGGAGTCTGGCTTCCCCCGCCCAGGCCTTCGTCTTTGCTCCAGCCACCGTCGCTGGAGCTCGATTCGTTGTCAATCAGCAGCATAGAGGAAGAGCAGGAGTCCCAAACGTCGAGCCCTACCCCGCACCACCCATCGGCGCACCGGCTTGCTGACAAGGTCATACATCGGCTCTCAGCGGTGGGTCAGGCTCTCGGCGGGCTGGTAAGTCAGAGGAAAAGACTAAGCAATCGCGTGCAGGAGCTGAGCGAGCGGAAAGGTGGGGCGTTTGCAGAGGCTGTGAAAGGATTTGTGGAGATGACACTGAAGAGAGGGACTGATCCCGACAGGGTCAGGGGGTCAGAGTTCTTACAGGAAGTGAGGTCATCGCTCACGTCACTAAGGGAGACACTGTTGGACTATCCAGACATCCAGACATTGTTGGACAGCATTACTGACTTGAATGACTCAGAGATCGGTGAGTGAGCTGACAGTGAAGTTTGACAACTGGCTACTAAAAATTAACATTTCAATAAAGTGATGACAAAAAAATGTGTTATTATCTTGCAACCCAGTAGATCAATGGTTAGTGCTCCTCTTATTTCTCCTCACATACCTTTCGACTCTCCGGTAGACTCCCTGGTAGAGCTTTCCCTCCACAAGGTGGCTCTGAAGCCCGTCTCCGCACACCTCTACTCCTGCATTCATGCCTCCCGGACCGATGATGGCAGCTTCGAGCGTCTCCAGAGCAACCTGAGTGTGCTGGAAAGGAAGGGGATGGAAGAGCTAGGGGGTTCGGCGGGAGTTGGAGTTCCCGACTCTGTCACACTGGAGCGGATCCAGCAGAGGTGGACTAGCATGCATGAGGCCTACTCTCCGAACAAGAAGGTCCAGACTCTTCTCAAAGTCTGCAAGAGCATCTATCACAGCATGACTGCTAATGCTAGCTCAGGTAGCCAGGCGTTTTTTTATTTTTAATTTTTATGATTATTACTTCTCTAGCTCTGTCTGGACTTGCACCTTGTTTTTCTGTTAATTACCCTTTAAATTCACATTCTCCTCCTCTCCTCTCCTGCAGGTACAGTGTTTGGAGCAGATGATTTCCTGCCCGTCCTGACATGGGTTCTGCTCCGTAGTGACGTGGCCACCTTACAGCTAGACACAGACTACATGATGGAGCTGCTGGACCCCACACAGCTCCAGGGAGAGGGTAAGGCAGATACAATCAAACACACTGCAGTGGACAGGTTGGCTAATTGGCTAATTGGCTTATTAGTTGCCATGTTTCCTGGACCTGGTTGCACCAGCATTTTGTAACTTAGCCTAGTTATAAGGCAAGTGTTTACTAAACTGAGATTTACACAACACTGAATTAAAACAGGTTTCACCACACAAACTAGTTCTTACGTAGAGATTAGTTGTAGCTAAATATTTTCACCCAGTTACTGCCAGGTGTAACTGTTGCTGTTGAACTAACTGACAAAACTACCATTAGCTTGCAAATATTTGATCCCTTTATCTGACTTGACACTTGATAAAATGCTGTTTATTATAAGGTAAGCTAAGATGAAACATTATAGCTGGATGATAAATTACATTTCACAAAAATAACACAACATACCTCAAATTACAAACTACTGCCAATAACGTGTAGATAAATTACCAAATAACATCAGCTAGGTTAACATAATCAGATGTTTCATTCTAAACTGCATGAATACTACCAACTCCAAAACACAGATATTTCTCTATGTATGCGTATATATACAAATAAAACAAAGTCATACCTACATTTCCTAGCTAATACATTGCTTAAGTTTTAAGCAACTAGATTAAGTAAATTGCTTGTTTGAAACTAGCTTATAACTCAGGAAGGACTAATGGATCTACGAATAGCTGGTGCAACTCAATTCTCGTCTCCAAATGGAGGTTTGAGTTTGATTCCCAACTGTGTTCATTTAGTAGATGGTTTCCCACTAATTTTAGAGATTTGGATACTGTTTAATTACAATTACAAGTCACAGACCTTCTCCCTTTCTGCATTTCCCATATCAACAGGTGGCTACTACCTTACAACTCTATACGCCTCTCTTTACTACATCAGCAGCTTCCAGCCACGATTGGCTGCCCGCCAGCTCAGTGTCGAAGCCCAACACTCTCTTAACCAATGGCATCGCAGACGCACCCTGCACTGCAACCAGTCCCGCCGCAGCAATAACAGACGGACCATTCGCAGGCAGGCGTGTCGGGAGAGGGGCTCGCAGAACTCTGGGGTGGAAACTGGGAGTAAAGAGGAAAGTGGGAAAGAATCGGACTCTGTTAATAATGATGAGTCACAGCAGCAGACAGAAAGCACCAAAGAGGCTCTGCAGCCGCTGAAGGAAGAGACGAGGAATGGATGAGGAGCTGAGGACAAATCACAGACGTCCACACCAGCATCAGACTGTAATCAGCAAGACGTAATAAGTACCACAAGCTTAGATATTTAATGCAGGAGATCTGTCACACCTTATTGTTTTATCAAATAGATTTCCCTGACCAGAGCACTGATCAAGTTTCTATTTGGAGGCTATTACATTTTTTAAGGTGCAATACGAGAATTATTTTATATGCTCATTAATTTAACATAATGTCATTTTATGATTTGTCAATATATTAATATGAAAGTAACAATGTGCTAAAAGAGTAAACAAATAGAACAAACAAACAGTTTTGTTTGTAGGAGGTCATTTAACAGCACTTAACACAAAATAGTAGCAAGTGTTGTTAAATGACCAGACAAAGCCAACAGGTTCACGTTCACCCTGAAAAAGCTTCAGGCCAGAAATATCAGACAGACAAAGTCAGCGTAACCAGTGAACATAGAGGAGCATTTAGCAGCTTAAGAGCCAGATATTTACCTCAGGAGTTGTGAGAGTGAATATTAGACTTATTTTTGTTAGATGGACAGAAACACAACACCAAATGAATGCTAATGCTGCTCTGTGTCTGCCGGATGTGTAAGTAGGCAGCTGTTTGCTAACATGTTAGCCATAACACATTAATTATGTGATAGGTGTGGCTTTTCTGCTTGATGTGGCGTTCTTCTGCCCCAAAAGTGGCGAGAAAATCAATAAATGAAGCTTAAAATTACCATCACCTTCTTTTGCCTGATGTCACGGTACCCTTATTTAAGTGCTATAAGGCCTTTTACTACAAGGGCATGTCCTTTGTGTTGTTTCTGTTCTTCCCTAACTCGGTGAAGCTCTTTCTTATTCACCAAGACTGAATATAATTCTGTTGAACTACCCCTTGAGCTTTTGCCTTTTATTTATACACTGTTCCTTCTTTGTAAGTTAATTTATAAAGCAAATGTGCATCAGGACTTTACAAAGGGACTCACTCCGTGCCTCACAAGAAATCCCAAAACAACATAAATATCTGTCTTCCCTTTGGACCACTAGAGGGCAGCATTAAACCTCCTGATGTACAGCTTTTACCCTCTTTAAATGTTTTATTTACAGTTTGCAGAACACACACAGCTTTGATGTTTAATTGATTGAGTAAGGTAACATTGAATTTGTTCTTGGGAATATATTAAACACACACACACACACACACAAATCTGGATTTGTTTATGCAGTTTTCAAAAATACTGAGAAAAAATGTCACTGCATGCAGCAACAACTGTCCAGTTAGTGGGTCCCTGCAGACACACACACATACACACACACACACACACACACACACACACACACACACACACACACACACACACACACACACATTACTAAAAATACAGTACATTTGTAGTGGGTTTAAGGCTGGTTTGAAGTGGCAGTTTAAATTGAAGCAGTTATAGAAGTTTAAGTGGCAGCATAGTTTTAAGCACTAAAAGGAGTTGAAGTAGCAGTTGTAGTTAAAGCACCAACAGGACTGCACAGAGGAGATAAAGATGAAGCACTGGAAAAGTTGAAATAGCAGCTGAAATTGAAGGACTTGAGTTGAAAATTGATGGACAAGAGTTGAACAGCAGCTGAACATTGAAAGGAGTTGAACGAGGAGTTGAGGTAAAAGTTCCTCACGTTAGCGCTGACAGGAGGTGAAGTGGCCAGAAGTAAAGATTTTAAAGGAGCTGCAGTGATAGTTGAAGTTAAATCAATTAAGTTGAATTTGAATCACAAGATCTTGTTGAAGTGGCAGTTAAAGCTGAAGCACTGAAAGTTGTTAAAGTATTTGAGGTTTAAGCACTGAAAGTAGCTGAAGTTGAAACATTTACTGTAAAGGAGTTGGCCTGTTTATTATCTTACTTCCCTCCTCTTTTAAATGTATTTTCATATTTTATTTATTGTTAAATTGTCTGCTCTTTTCTTTGTTCCTTTTCTTTATGAAAAGCGCTTTGAGCCTTTCTTGTATGAACGAATAAATGAAGCTTGCACATAGAGGAGATACACTGGTAGTTGAGTTTGAAAAACTTAAAATAATTGAAGTGGCAGTGAAAGCAACTGAAGGAGTTAAACAAGCAGTAGACATTGAATATAAGGGAGTCTACGTGAAGATGAGGCACAGAACACAAAGTTGCAGATGAAGATGAAACGCTTAAACTAACAGCTGAATAATAAGCACTTTTTATAGGTTGAAGTGGCAGCTGAAGTTGAAGGTTAACGATTTGAAGTTGCAGTTGAAGTGTAAGCATATGTAGCAGTTGAAGCAACAGTAGAGGCTAAAGCACTTAAAGGAGTTGAGTTAGCCGTTGACACTGAAGCAATAAAAGGTGTTGAAGCAGTGACTGAAGTTGAAGCTCTTATAGAAATTGAGTGACAGTTGTAGGGTAACCACTTAAAAACGATTGGCAGTTGCAGTTGCAGGACACAAGTAGCAGAAGTGACTGAAATGTTAGTCCTTAAAGGAGTAGAAGTGGCAGTTGCAGTTGCAGGAGGTTAAGGTTGAAGCAGTTAAAAAAGTTAAAGGATCCGTAGAAGTTAAAGCAGAAAAAGGAGTTGAAGTGTTTGTAGGAAATGAAGTAGCAACATTTCAGTGCAACAACTTGCCATTTCATCTGTTTTACTTGATTATTCATTCTTGTAATTTCCAGTACAATTTCCTATTATATTGATTTCACATAGATAATATGTAGTTCTTTTTTTTTGTCATTACAATTAACAACCTGTAAATTCAAATGTTACCTGTATAGTTAATGAATGCACATACATCGGGCATGTACACATGTAAATAGTTATATGGGGGGCCTCTTATGTAAATGTCCACACACACACACACACACACACACACACGGCTTCATGTACACACACATATGGAACCGTATCGTCGCTGCATTCTAAATGACCGAGCCAATCAAATTTGCCTAATGAGACATCTGGCATTCGGCCTGCATGTGGATGTCAAGCTCAGAAACAGCTGGGCCTTTACACACACACACACACACACACACACACACACATTCCTTTTCTCTTTGCACACTTTATCAGAGCTGTCAGATCTGGTGGAAGACTGAGAAAGAAACACAGTGATACATGCTGGATCACACGTTTATTGGGCACACACACACACACACACACACACACACACACACAGTGGTCAAGACTGTACTGCCCAATACATAGTGTCACACACTCGTTCTCTCACACACAGTTTTTTCACACATGTGATATATTATGCATACATGAGCGTGTTACACACACTCACCACGGCCATAAATTAGATATATGGCAGCGGTGGCGGCAGTGGAGGAGGGGGTCCACAGAGAAGAGAAGAGGAGTGTGTGTGTATTTGTGTGTATGTGAAATGAGGAGGGGGGGCACAGATGGCTGTGGCCTGAGGCAGTCGAGGTACTGCAGCTAAACATGGAGATTGCAGCACACACACACACACACACACACACACACAGAAGATTAAGTGTGGGGAGGGGGCTGCTCACATATACAAACACTTAAACATATACTGTAAGAAATTGGAGACAAAGAGCCACAGACAGTACAAACATAGAGTGGCAGTATGTCCGCAGTGTCCATATCACAAATAAAGAAACCCTCTTACAACTATTATGAGTCAACAAACTAATAAAAGAGACAACAATATGCAGATTTTGGTGCAAAGGATCTAATAAAAAAAAAAGAGTATAAAATATGAGAAAAAAACTGCATTTGATTAACGATTGTTTGTGCTCGTCCTTTAAGTGGTGGAATGTAACTAAGTACATTTACTTGAGTACTGTACTTAAGTACAAATTTGAGGTATTTGTATTTTACTTGAGCATTACCATGTCATGCTACTTTATACTTCTACTCCATCACAAATCAGAGTTAAATATTGTACATTTATTTGGCAGCTGTAGTTACTGGTTACCTTACAGATTATGATTTTACATACAAAACATACTGTATGATACATTGTTATAGATTAAACTACCCTACAGTATATAAAGTAGTTCAAACTAGCTCCACCTCCACCAGCTACAACTAAAATGCTGCTTACACATTCATGCACATGTAATAATAATATTATAGTATAATATCTAATAGAACAACACACACATTAGCCATCTTTCTGAATTATGAGTACTTTTACCTTTGATACTTTAAGTACATAATACCTATGTACTTTTACTTAAGTTTCCTTTTTTAAGTATTTTCATATTGCTACTTTTCCTTAAGTAAAGTATATACTTGAATACTTTCTCCACCACAGCTCATCTTGTATAATATCCTGTTAGTACAAAAGGTACTAACATTAATTCCTTGTAAATTAACTGCAGAAAACATCATACTATGATGATTCATATCAGTAATACTGATACTAATATTAGCATTAGTACACCTCCCACAAAAAGGAAAATCATAATGACTATTCCGTTGTTTAATTAATTGCAAATATGTGAGCATAGCTTTTTTCTTGAAATATAAAGAACTGTAACCATTACAAACACACTATTAGACATAAAATAGCAACAACTTTCTATTGCCTGTTTTTAATAATTAACATACACTCACATTGTGCTTAAAATGCCCTAAAGATGCCTTGCACTGTTTCACTTAAAGCTCAGAAATACTGTTAAATCAGTTTGGATGAAGTGTGGAGTTTGACTGCATCTTTACTGTGCTGGCCTGCCTTGTCCTCATCTTTCACTTGTCCCCTATAATACATGTAAGTGTCTTTGTCTTTACCGTGGCCTTTCAGAGGCTGTCACCATCCAACAGCTTGCCTCTGTCACGGCTCGTTCACACACTACGACACAATAAAACTTTCGCCCATTCACTTTCTCTCTCTAACCCTCCTGGTCTTTTTCATTCCTTCCCTCTGTCATTCAGTTCCTCTCTGCTCTTCCTCCTTTCCCTGCTGCATTCCTCCATTCTTTTCTCTTTCTATGCCCCCTCCCTCTCTTTTACTCCCTCCCTCCCCCTCCCTCTCTCCCACTTGTCTGAACTCTGACAGGTGTGTAATTGAATGATTAATGACCACCAGAGTAAACCACCCCCTCCCACACACACACACACACACACACACACACACACACCGAAACACACTTTATGTTAAAATGGAATTGTACATATTCATGCGCTGACACACGCAGCCGTGCACATTTTCACATTACACATGTGTAATCATTTTGCTTCAATAGCCCGAATGGTCAAATTCAAACCAGTAGGACTCTTGAAATGATGGAGACATTATAAGGACTGTAGCAATTCAGTGAGTGCAATATATATGAAGACACCCTGCACAGGGCCAACACTGTACAAAAGCTGCAATGGAGCTCATTTGAAATGACAATCACACTGTTGTCATTTCAACAAAATGTTTCAGCTTATGTGAATTTTATAAAGATACATTTCACGCAAAAATGTGTTATTCACTTCAGTCATTTCCTCAAAATTCAGCCAAAACCCTACACCTCTGATTTGTGAAGTTGTAAGGCTAAACCACACACTCCACCTCCCTACGCTATATTCTCTTCTAAACACAGCACACAAACATTGAAACACAATGCACATAAATACATTCAAACACTCCCTTTCCCCCTCTCCTTCTCATTTGTCAAAAGAAATGGCAGATTTTATGAGGTGTAATTCCCACGGTCTTATGGAGTCTGTGTTGGTGAGAGGAAAGGCTGGCAATCTATCTGAACCAATCATAAGCTGAGGTTATGACCATGAATGACACTGTGTGAATGAGGCTGATATTCATACATTATGAATGGAGTGTGCCATTATACAGTAGATCAACAGGTTCAGTTGTTGTAGGAATAAAGAGTAGAGCCCGACTCATCCTGGATTTTTAAGGCCGATACTGATAACGATGTTCAACCGTATCTCCTCAAAAACTACATTTATATACCGCTAATTTGTTTTGCCAGTTACGTTTTGTAGGGAACTGCAGTTGCTGCCTGGATTATGTTCACTGGCAATATTTTTTCCAGTGAGGGAAGTGCTACATTTTTATATCGCCCACAACTTGCAGGGAGATGGTTGGGGTGAATGGTGGGTGCACAAAACACAGGCCTTTGACACCAGAGACCGCGACTCACATCCTGAATTCGCACTTTGGTTGGGGAGAGTTTGTGGTTTTGGTGAAATGTTAAAAAGTAAACTTTTCCTGTCTTGTGGTTTAAGTCACTGTTCACCTTTTCTGTATTGATCCAAGACCACGATCTTTCCTGAAACTTAACCAAGTGCTACCAGTGCCGAAACAGAACCATAAAAAAGTTTCACAATGCTGTACCTGTGCGAATAGATACTGCTGGAAAACAAATGATATCAGTGAACATTTTACTGACAACATTTTGCAACTTGGCAGTTACTTTCATTAAAAACATTTCCTCATTTTGTTGTTAAAAAATGCAATCTGGGTGGCATTACACTTCTTTCAAAACATATTTGCTGTTGCAAATATGTATATTTATATAATTTCTAGGAGACAGGGTTGCAATATTTGAAAGTTAAAAAAAATCCGGTAATGATTGATTTGTTTTTAGCCATGCTAGCAACGAGGCTCTAGGTAAGTACGTTTATTTTGAGTATAAAATCACAAAGTGTCTCTGGATGGATTGCGATGAAATTTGGTACACACATTCATGTTCCCCTCAGGATGAATCTTAATAATGTCATCATGTTGTCATTGTGAGCATGCTAGCATGCTGCTGCTACCATTTAGCTCAAGTACAGCCTCGCAGAGACTCTTAGTCTTGTTTTAACGTAAATGCATATTTATCAAATGGGCTCTATGTAAGTAAATTGAAAACTGAAATTGAAATAGAAAATTACTTTCCTTTATATTATATTGCTTCCTAGAAAAAGACACTGGAATTCATGCACATTTAAATTTTTTTCTTTCTTCTTTTGGTCTGAGGAAAGATTTTAAGTGACTTACTTTATGTTTTAGAACAGATGGAGGTATATTGGTCTACAGCAACATAACATAAATTATGGACAGTATATAGTCTTACATGGGACCAAATATCTAAACTGAGGCATTAGTGTTTATTTGTTTTATCATGTCATGAAAAATAAAAATGAAACTTTAGCCATGTTGTCCCACAAAGAGCTTTCAACTTCCAACCTTCAGAGGTCATACTGATGTAGAAGCAGGTTAGATTGAAATAAAAGTTGTTGCACTGTTTTACAAGACATGTTACATGTTGTGAAGAAGAGAGAGGTGGAGAGGTGAAAGAGTAAAAGTGAGGGCCCCATCCTGACCAACACGTCCTGGGAGTGAGTGTGTGGAGTGACAAAGAGAAATGAAAAGTGGAGGGGTGCTGAGGTCAGGACCTGGGTGCCAGGGAGAACAGCCATTTACTGTTGACCTCTGTTTGCACTCTGGCCCCTGACCCCCCCTCCTGCTCCAGGCCGAATGGGGGCAGGGTGAGGGGGGTATTCAGTGTTTGTTGTGTGTTTGGGGCGCTGTGGGTGGATGTAGGGTGACAAAAGGTGGAATTATGTATGGATGTTTGGCAGCTAAAAGGGTGTAGATCAGAGAAGAGGTGAAGGTCATGGATGGGACGTGTACATCAGGAGCTGCAAGGGGAAAAGCTAGGAGGGCAAATGTAGAGGTTGTTTAAGTTCTGGTGTTTGTAGGTGTTCACACACGATATTATCCTTAATTTAGGTGATAAACAAGTAGGAAGGAAGGATGTGAGAACTGGAAAAGATCTACATGAGCCACAAGGAGCTCTGGTCTGTGCTCTGAAGCACTAAAGAAAAGAATCTTTCTTCGCTGTGATCTTCATAGTATACATTACAGAGTAATTCAGTCCTATGTGGGAGTTCATACCTTACACTGGTTTTGGCCATCAGTGGTGATATGAGATGGGAACCTCCCAACGTCAGACATTATGTGAGATGATTCAACTTTGGAACAAACTTGTCAACATGCCTGAACAACTAGAAAGATCTTTAACTGGGACATTTTGCCTGGACATCCCTGGATTAGTGAGGTGAAATCTTCACTTTTTACTCAGTGTAATATCCATGATGTATAAGGAAAGACAGTTGATGTTTAGTAAAAACCTAAATTGTAAACATATTGTCTCATGAAACCCAAAAGTCACAGATTTCCATGTGCACAGTTACGCTCAGGTACATTGTCATTAGCAATAGAAACAGGCAGGTTTGATGGTCTCCTCTCCTTGAAGAGCAAAGACTTTGTTGCTATGGGATATAGGTGAGATTAAAGATAAAGTCCATTACATGGTTTATTGCTCATTATACTGTATGATAATGATCTGTGCTGATGGTCTCACATCAACCTCCCTTTGATAATCAAGGGGGTACCACAAGGTTCTTTGCTGGGTCCATTATTATTTATGATCTGAATAAACAATATTATTACTCCAACACTTATAATATCAATTGTTATGCGGATTATACAATCTTGTTTGCACATGCCTCTTCTCCAACTCTTGACCAGATTACAGTCTTTTAACATTCTTAGACATCTTTGCATAACCTCAAACTTGAGCTGAATGGTGATGAAACAAAATGGGTCTTATTCTCCTAAATTCTATCATACATCTTCCTAATACTGGGATTGGAGCTGTTTAATCATGTAAATTTGGTTAGATTGCAGTCTACTGTTAAACCTCAACAACTGGCACAGCATCTGAAGATAAAAATGGGGTTCTTATATCAGAATAAAGCTTGTTTTTCACATGAGGACTGGAAAACCATTGTATCAACCTTCATGTCTGTGCTTTACTACAGAGATATCCTGTATTCTCCTTTATACTTTTTGTTTATAATTGTCTCCAACTAAAGCTGCCTCAGTACATCACATCTCTTCTCAAACTTAAGACTGCAGTTAATCAGACCAGATCTGAGGACTGGCTAACTCTTGATACCCCATGAATATCGAACTTCAGACTGTCTTCCAGTACTTTGCACCATATAAATGGACTGAATTTCAAAGCACATTGAAACTTGGGATGTGTGTGATTGTTTCTGATGCTGTTTGTATTTGCTTGTGTGTGACTGGCTGTGTTTTGTTGTGTGTCTCTGTTCTATTTCTCCTGCTGTACTCAAGTCTCTCTTTCAAAGGAGATCTTGATTTCAATGAAACTACCTGATTAAATCAAGCTTATATAGTTTAAGAGCTATTCTTTGTTATTAAAATGCCATTTTTGTTGAAACGTTTAATGCACTTTACCTTTTATACTAACAGGAAGTGATACAAAACAAGCTACAGCAGTTGCTAATCAAAAATCGTTTTTTTCTAATATTTAATAGTTTTATTTACAAGATCTTCCTGGAGACGTCTCACCAAAATGTGTGCTTTTTTTGTGCAGTTTTTATCAACAGTTTTTATTAGTAAAGTAAATTTATGCAAATTGACTTCTGTCAGTATAATTTATTTACTTACTGTTCAAAAATATGTATTATAAAAATGGGACACACTGACTGAACTGCATTTTCAGTTTCTGCTACCTACCTAGTTCCTTTACACTCTAAACAAATGACTGTTGCTGCTGTCAGAAACTTTAAATCCACACACACACAGATGACCAGTGACAAGTCTTAAAACATTTTAATACTTTAACTGTATTTCCCATCATCATTCAGAAATGTTTCAGCTGTCCGAGCAGAGTGGAGAGGGAGCCGAATGTTTCAAGAGTCCTTTGGCTGCAGCTCCCCTCACACACCGCTGTGACACACAAAAAATGTACTAGAAATGCTTACAGAAGATTGTGTGCGTGCGTGCGTGTGTGTGCGTGTGTGTGTGTGTGTGTGTGTAGAAATGGCTTTCAGTGTGGTGTGTGTTTGCTATGCGTGTGTATGTTGTGTTTTTTTGCGTGTGTGTAGGAAAGATCCTAAGGTAACGGACACCTGTTGGCATCTTAAGGAGGTCAGTGGTACGAGAGCGAGGCAGACTGGAAGTCATTCATAGTGTTTAGCTTCATGCTGAGGAAGAGCACTAAAATTTCAACAAGCTCACGTGAAGCTGCATCCGCCTGGAGTGGCACACATAAATATAAAAATAGAATAAGAAAAAACTCAAATCAGCTTTAAATAAAGTGTGTGTGGAGGTGTGTGTGTATCTTTGACAGTCAAAGTGTGAAGGAAGACAGGGAGTAGTGAAGAAGGCGTGTTCACAGGATCAGGTCCCATCCAGTAACGTCTGTGTGCTGTTGCAAAGTCTGGGGATAAATATTCATCTGTCTCTCTGATCGGATCGATACCGTCTTCCTGTGGTTCAGCAGGCATGATGGGAAGTGTAGTTTAAAGCATGTGTCTCACCCACAGGACACAGTGGAGACATTTGGAGAGGAGGAAGCACTTCTACTCTGAAAGAGGTATGGCTTAAACCTGTGGGTCCAGACCGTATGTGTGTGTGTGTGTGTAAGTGTAATGTTTATGTCTACTTGTGTGTGTGTGTGTTAGCGAGTGGAACAGCTACATTGAGGTCAGTGTCTCTCAGTGGGGAATGTAAACTTTCGGAGCAATGTGTCTTTTTTCTTTAAATAGTGTTCACATACATAGCAGCACACACACACACACACACACACACACACACACACACACACACACACATATATCTCACTGCACACACTCACATACACGCATTCATACAGTAATTTGCCCTCACACACACACCCCAACTCCCCCCACAGCTAGTGTGCATGTATGTCCAGTCCCTGGGCGAGGAGCGGCTCTGCGGGGTGTGCGTGTGGCGGCGGGTGGAGCAGCATGGCGGGATGCGGGTGTGGGCCCGGGTACGGGTGGAGGGAGGGTCCCGGGTGGGGAGGGTAGCCAGGTTGGGACAGTAGAGCGCCGGGGTAGTCACCCTGCAGAGAGGACATCCCCTGGAGACCTGGTGGGGAGACGCAGAGGACAGGTTTACATTTTTAATGTAGATAAAGTGGAATATTTAAAACAATCAGCCTTCGGCAAAGTAAACCATCCTCTTTCACAGTATCTAATGATACAATAGAGTATTACAGGAAGTAATAGTGGACAAGGTGGGTTTTTTTTTTCTTAAATCAGTAACTTTACTTTTACTAAACTGGGGAGCACAAAATTTGCAGGTTCTCCATAAACGTTGCACTGAAACTGGTAATTAAAGTCAAAATCAATTATTTATCTTTTAAAGATGAAAAATCAACATTTTGAGTTTCTCAGCTGATCCTAACTTAAAATATACTTAAACTTAAAAGGTACTTTAACCTCATAACATACAGTCTTTGTTTCCTCTTAAGTCGCTTTCACTTTGTTAAAATCATCTTATTCTGTATCAGCTTGTTCCAGGTCTTAATGTTTTAATGAAGGGTGTGTGTGTTGTATATTTGTGGATATATATATATATATATATATATATATATATATGTAGGGTTTTTTTGGAAACTTTCTGATCTCTACAAGATTTCAAAATAAAGCTCTGTGGGTTTTGAACAGTGTTTGGCTGCACAGCGTGAGGCCGCTGCTTGTTATGGGTTTTTTAACAGCATCAGAAAACATTCAATCTACTTATTGTCTACTGTTATGTATTAAAAGACTTGTCCATCAATATGAAAGGTTCCAGTCTTGTGTTTGTGATTCTTGCGGTTGGCTGAGCTTTTGTTCACATTTAAATCACAGATTGTTTCTTTAAAGTTTCACTGCACAACTTCCCACACAATGCTGCCTTCTTCAGCATAAGGAATTGAACATGGTGATACAATCAATCATTAAAATTATGTCCAAAAGCAAACATAGATAGTGGAGTTGTGGAAGGCTGTGTGGAAGTCCATACAGAAACCACCTCTAACACACCACTAAATAGTAGGTGAGTCACTCTTTACTTACAAATATTTATATTCATAGTATTTAATGAAAAGGCACAGTGAGGATTAAACACAGAGTGTAAATATTTATATCTTATATTTAAGATTTCTAGTTTCAACTCTGTCTCCTCAAGGCCATATTTATGTTTTGTGATCTCCTTGGACTTAAAGGATAAGGCTGGTGATATTCTATATTTTTCTTATTGTCAACAAATCCTATGAAAAGACCAAAATTAACAGTGTGATAGTCCTCTCTTAATACTTTCGATTTCCCTAGCCCAGCTGTGGCTCTCAGCCCCAGGCCCATTTATGCCCACTGAAGAGGTAAATCTTAAAAACATAAATAGTTTAATTTTTAATAAAAGGTTTAATTTCCAGAAACAGCTGGGCACTGTAGTTTTTAGCAACCGTTACTCAAACAGGACTAAATAGCGCATTTGTTGGGGACTATTTTCAGCAGCGGATTAATCCACAGTTGGTGCTCTAGTGAGTATTTGTGGCAGTTTGTGGAGTGTGTGTGGGATTGAATCAAAATAAACTACAGTGTGTGTTCATGGCAATAAAGTCACCCAGTGTGACAGAGTGGTTAATTGCTGTTTTCTTAATAGTTTTTGGAACAACTCATTATGTGAAAGTGAGCAGTATTTCCCTACAGGCTACTGTACCTGCTGTTCGAAGCCCGAGGTGGGCCTGTCCGTCAAGCCCGTAGCCCCCAAGAGCTGCTCCCTCTGGGCTGTAGGGACCACCCTGACCTGTGAGACAACACACACCATCAGACACAAATATACAACACACACACCCTCACACATACACCGAGATATTTACAGTGCGACCGACCAGCTGACTGACTTATAAACACAGACCTGAGCGATTTGACTGGTCAATCATTGGCTGAACTATTCTCCTCCTGGCGTTGATGAACCTGCACATGGGCGAGAGACATAAAGAAAGAACAGAGAGAGAGAGAGAGAGATGGATGAGGCAACCCATTAATGGAGAAAAAGGCTGACCGGGAGACTATTAACCTTTTCCATTTTACAACCACTTAACCCTTTCAGAGGGCAGAGTAAATCAACGTTAGGGCAGAGCAGGTATTGATCGCCCTGTGATAACTGATTGATCTGCATTGATCGGGTCACTCTGTGTGTGTGTGTGTGTGTGTGTGTGTGTGCTGCAGGGGTACAGATAAAAACATGTAAATTATCAGATTACAAAATCTATTGTTTGTAACATGTAACACACACTTCATAATTTTGGTTTTGTATGTGTTTCTGTATCAATATCTGACGCACAGAAATTGAACATTGTGAAAGAACTAATTGATCAGCAACATGGAAATGTGTGTGTGTCTGTTTTGCCTGTACAGATACATATGTGACTGGGGAGTAAATAGGGAATTTGGGAGCAGTAAACCATCTGATTATTGGATATTGATTTGCTATTCTGTTTTATGAACATAGAACAATTGGATTTTATGGCGCTGCAGCTTCAGAAAAAAAAGCTTAGTAGCACATTTCTCCCTCTGTTACAAGCTTCTCTCTAATAAAGTAGATTATCGTCTTCTCTAAAAGTCTTGTAAAAGTGCTACCTTTCATTTAACTGACATTAATTTGCACAAAAAGTGCACAATAAAGAGTTACTAAGCAAAAAATGTGACTTAAGTGAGGTGTAAAATATGGATACTGTTCATTTCTGGAGCAGACTATCATGCCAATATGTTATTGACGTGGGAACGGCCATGTTGTTAAATTGAAAGTTGACGCTTTGCATTTAAACATGACAGTTTAACTGATTATTGATAAGCCACAGGGCTAGAATTAGTGTATTGATTTGAGAGTGCACTGACCAGTTGTTGACCTGTAAGATGGTCAGTCCCGTGTCCTGTGACAGCTGCTTCTTCTGCTCCTCAGACGGGTACGGGTGCTGGGAGAGGACACACAGAGCTAGGGTTAAAGAAATCCAAACACACCAGACTCACAAGTGAGGCTTTGGTGGCTTTTTTTCTTTTTGTTTTTTTTTACAAACGTGTGTAAATGCTTGTGGATCAACGAGAGAATAATCTTGAGGCTACTAGCGACATAATAATCTACAATGAAAGAACGTATGTGAGAAAAATCTCAGTGTGAATACTGATGACCTTCCATCTGAATTCACATCTGCACTCACATTTCCAACCTCAGCAGCCCCTCACTCCCTCTCTGTATTTCTCTCTCTCTCACATACACACACACACGCACATACTGTAATAATTGGAGTGAAGCAACATTTGACCTGCCTCATTTAGTAGCTAATTACCTCATTAACAATTACTCACTCCATTTCTATCACTTCCACAGTTATTCAATAGCGAGCATATTCTCATAATCACTTAATCCCCCGATTTTTCATTTAATTTAATTGACCTCCATTATACACTCGGCTCCCCCCTCTATCTATTCTTGTCAGTGATGTTTTGCTTCACACTAAATCCTCTCTTTCATTCTTCTCTCATGCAGCGCTACACACAAGCTGTCTTTGTTCTGTTACAGCTCTGCAGGATGGTTTTAATTATTGTCTAAATTCAATATTATATAACTTTGATGTGGTGAGAACAGGAAAAAGCTCTCTCACCGACAGGTGCTGGAAGAGCCACGCTCTCATGATGTTTGTGGCCACCTTGGGGAAGATCCCCCTCTTCTTGTTGTTCCTCCTGTCTCTGTCGGACTCGTCCTCCTCTCCTGTACTGGAGGAGGCCATTCCTCCATCCAGACCATCGCCTGCAGGGATGCACATATCATAGCTCAGGGACTGTGTGAGTGTCTATCAGGGTGCAACTGATACAAGCTCACAATTATGTTTTTGCAGATGTGTTGTATTCATATTTTTACAACTACATTTCACCATTCTCAAGCCAAAAAGTAACGACACTTTTCAGTGTTTCTTGTAGAATCTGACATATAATTGAACACATGCAAACTCAATCTAATAATAATAATAATAATAATGCATTATTATGTGTAAAATGTGATCAAAATGTTGCATTACAATTAATTCCAGTTAAGAACAATAACTGTAATAATGATCAATTCTGCTACAAATATATAAACAACCACAATATCAGGCATTAACAACAATAATTAGCTAATTTCCCTGCATGCATCCTTGCTGTACAGTGCAGTGCTTTCTCACATGTACAGTATTTTAACTCTGTGTGTGTGTGTGTGTGTGTGTGTGTGTGTGTGTGTGTGTGTGTGTGTACCTGTGTCGCTACAGTTGTCGGCTGTGCTGAGTGAAGGCAGACCACAGGTGCCTGGTGTTCCCAGAGGAGTAGTGGCACATTCATCTGGCTCCCGTAGCCACGATGCATTCTGCAGGGAGAGAGAGATGGAGAGGAGGTTGGAGGTAGAGTGACGGGAAGATGGAGAGTCACCCAGCAGGTGAGAGAACAAAGAGTCATGAAACACATGGTCATTATTCAGATATCCAGTGGATGCAGCTGGACAGGTGGACGGTGGAGTCTGTCCTACAGCGTTACTGCATGCTGTTTGACATTCAGCTCGTCTCACCTGCTCCGACAGACTGGAGCAGGATCCGGTGAAGTCCTCCATGTCGGACTTGGAGCCGCCCTCCCGGTCATCCAGGATGAGGTCTGTGGGCATTTTGCCCTTCAGACAGGTGATGTAGCGATGGCAGAAGTTATCACACAGGTCATGCACCTTCGGAAACAGATTTACATTCATCAGTGCATACTGTAAACACCACTTCCTAATCAGTGCCTAAAAAGCTCATAGTAGTGCTGTGAACATTAAAGGACAGGTTCACATTTTTTCAAGTCTCTCTTAAAACAACATACACATGCCCACACGTACACTGATGCAGTTTTTGCTTACTGTAATAATTTCTCCTGTTCATTCTGGACATTAAAAAGAAAGATTGTGAGCCTATCCTTTAATGTCTTTCACAGCCTGACCTAATTTTCCTCTTTTCCTTCCAAATTAAAACGCTTAAGTGGTTTGGAAACTCTTAAACAAATGGTAGTTATAATAATTCACATTTGATTAAACTGACGTTGTTAAGATGGAGACAGAAAGATTATTAATTATTATTAATTTTATGACAAATAGTACATGATTATAGTGCTGTTTATCAATTGACATACAAGTCCCGGTTGTCAGACCTCCATTAAAGTGTAAGATTGAGCAAAAAGTGTTCAAATAAAAAAACACATGCTTCTCTCCCACCAACCTTCTCTAACTCCAGTAAGTGAAAGCGAAGAACCTGTATGGCCTGGATCATCTGTGGAGAGCAGAATGTGGATTACTTATCAACACATATCCCACAATGCATGTGTGAAAAAGTGTGTTCATATTTCAGTGTGATTTCAGTGTGAATCGTACCAAGTTGTCCAGCTCAGGGTTGGAAGAAAAGATGGGCTTCTCCGAACGGATCTGCGGCACAAAATAAACAAATTATTACAAGTCCGAAAACTTTCATTGACGTCTGTTCTGTGATTGGCTGTCACGGCTGTCACTCGCCTGCTTAGCAAACGCGGCGATGTCGTCGTTGAAGGAGTCAGAGGAGCAGACGTCGCTGTGATTGGTCATGCCAGGGAGGTGGGAGGTGGCTGAGAGGGAGACGGAGTCTCGAGGGGAGCAGGTGGCGAGCTCGCACTTTTCAAACACTAAGGCCAGCAGTGGAAACAGTGGGTGACTGCACGCACGCGCACACACACACACACACACACACACGTATACACAGTTAACATACTATACATAAACACAGTAACAGTTGACATAGTGTACACACGAAACATTCACAGAAGGTGTTATAAGAAACTTTATAGCACAGTATTTATGAAACAGACAGCTGTAAACACTTCACATGTATTTTTATATTCAGTATTAAATATATATATATATATATATATATATATATATATATATATATATATATATATGTATATATTTAGTATGTTAATCTGCTAAAAGTACAAATGTAATTTAAACAACTATTTTCTAGCCACCAACAGGCTACATAAATCATTGTTTCCACACACGTGCTTACCCATAGATCTGGTCTTTGTGGTGTTTGAGGGAGTCGGGGATGGTGGGTCCATACTGTGGGGGAGGAAATGGCCTGACATCGTCCCCGTACCCCCCCACCGACATGCCCTCCGACCCTGAGTAGTGCACCAGCTCTTCATACTGAAACACAATTAGATGGAAAGACAGTAAACATGAGACACATTCGACATCTGTGCCTGTCTGACATCAAATCTTATTGTGATTGTATTATGTGGCTGAGCTGTCAGGGGGCTTCAGGGACACGGCTTACTGGACTCTCAGTTAGGAGATCTGCAGCACTGTTTGTGTCTGAACTGCTGGACATGTTTTGTGCTGCCATTTAATATAAGAATCTAATGTTGCATGTTTGTGTGTGTGTGTGTGTGTGTGTGTGTGTGTGTGTGTTGTACATTGATAGACCATTGTCACTGCAGTTTTGTGTACTGTACACTAGTTGTGTGTGTGCATATCCCCATTCCCTCATAAGAAAACCTTGACGATCTCTCTGCTTTCAGGTTCAGGTTTAAGGATCACATGCTGCTGAACACTCTCAGGATTGTGAAACCCGTTCAAATGCACTTGGATAACCTCAGAGATGCACAGCAAGTCAAGATTTTTTAAAAAGCAGATTTTTTGTTGTTCTTGAAAAGGAGGGAGACGAGAAAAGAGGGAGATGAGATCCTCGGAGGGAGACAGAGCCTCTAGCTGCTAATATCGTCTCCTCCCTCCTAAACTCAGACTAGACAGGAGCCGTGCTGAGACGTCCCTCACAACCCGCTGTGACAGCCTCACTGGGGCCCGCTCACACACACTCTAACGCAGTGAATCAGGCACGCATATGGCACGCTCACACACACATGCACAGATACAGCCAGAGACAAGCAGCACTCGTACACAGCATCATGAATATACATGTCTGACTCCCTTGTTTCCCCCTCTCCTTCTCTGTGTTACGGAGCTAATTTGTGCTTCACTGCAGCTTCTGTCTCTGAGACGACGTCGCTCAGGTCAGCAGATCTGCTTCTGTTTCTCTTTCTGCTGGATTAAAGGGACTCCCGGCGCAGTCACACAGGGCCACAGGATCACAGACACACATACGGACGGCACCTGCTAGGTGGCCTGGCCCGGACACCTTTCAGTTCTGTGTTATTTTAACCAAGCCATAAAAGTTATGATCTGCTTAGCCTAGATTTTCTGTGGAGACTATTCCCCAGGCAGGCTACCACAAGAGGTTATGATTTACTACAGAAGTGTGTGACTGGAGGCAACTGCAGGGACAGTGACTCCTTTATATTTGTTCTTTCAGATTTGCAGTAATTTAAACTATATTTCTATTTATTTTGTACGCTTTTTTAATGCAGTCAGGACTCCAAAAGGCTTACAGATTCCAAGGTTTTTGTCCAAATGTGTCTAATTTCAAGTATTTGTGGAGTGCATAATTGCAAGTGGTGAGACAGTAACAGTGAAAGCCAACATAAAAGCAATTACTCTTAAATATTCTCTCTGTGTTAACCTCCAGAAATGAAATAATAGAGAAATTAAATTATCCCTCTTCATGTGCAAGCACTGCCCTCCTGCAAAGCCCTCTGCCAACACGTCCTGGGAACCACTGTCCTAAATGGCTTATCAAATTGTTGTATTTCAGAGTCCCATATGGCCACCGGGATCACAGAAAGCACCTGCTCTGAGGCCCTGGCCCGGGACACCTTCTAGTTTTTATGGAGGCTGGCTATTAACACAATCACCGCTATCGGATTGCGCGTCTCTCTTTACGCACGGCCCCTATCGGGTTTCTGTGCGTAAAGCGGATCAAAGCGCACAAGTCGACATGACAAATTCCGCGAATTTCCCCCCTTTTTTAAAAAAATAGTCACGGAGCTGGTAAACATGCTTCAGGAGGAAGGACAACATTGTCATTACACGTTTTAATTGTGTTGTTTCCACCGACGGAGAAAAGTTACTGCAGGTCTGGCAGGCTGCTTCTGCTGAAGACATATCCCCAGAGCCGACAACATATCATGATATGTAGGAATTACACCATTTAGCTTTGTAGAACTGGATTTATATTGGACTGAAACACTGAATTGTGTAAAGTAAAAACTATTAAATTAATTTTGTCCACAGCTTCGTCTCATATTTCAGACGCTCTTAAAAGTCTAATAAACCTCCTTTACTATTAATAAAGAATGACTGGTCCATTTAACTTTGTAAACATCAGAATTTTATTTTAGTACAATGGTTACTATCTAAAACTAATGCCTTTTTTCTACATTAAAAAATAATCCTGTAGAAAACAAGCAAACTCATTCAAACTTATTCGATTTCTCAGTGCGTCGATTTAGAAAATACAAGTGAAATGTGAATTTGCTTCAGGACTATTTTACCTCCAGAAATGCTCTAAATATCCAACAAAAACCCTGAGGAATTTACCTTAAGTTTCGTAGCTTTTTCTGCACTTAGGCTAAATAAACAAGACTGAGAACAACAAAAAGTTGGGACAACCTATAACGAATCGAGCGAAAGCGGATGTAAATACAAAGTAGGCTATTTAAAAAGTAATCACGCATATGTTAAAGTTCCCTAAAGTTAAAAAGAATCGTTGTGGCTACAGGTAGACGTTTAGTATCACTCCTGTATTTAAAGCAGATAAAACTGGACCTGTTAAAGATGTGAGATCAAGTTCTGCATAGTGCCATAAAACAACTCCACCAACTCCCGGCATGTTTCCAGAAAACACGCATTAGACCACCAATCTCCATTTGATTTTCTTATAATTTCGTCCTAAGAAACTTTTATTTATTATTACTGTACAAAATAGAATAGAAGAATATAAAGTTGAATGGGCCAGTGAAATATAACAGCTTCTGTTTTTAACACCCAGTAATCAGCTTACATAACCCGTGACACCCAGAAAGTACATTTATATTATTAAACAAACAGCAGAAAGCTATTTGATTGTGAATACTTGAATTTCGTTTTTAAACTGCTGTTAGTTGAGTTGGTTCTCTCTCTCTCTCTCTCTCTGTGTGTGTGTGTGTGTCCTCAGCCCTCTCTTCCCTGCTCTGTTTTCATACAGCAGTGATTTTCTGTCTACACACTGTACATCTCTAATTGCTCTCTTCCACAGAGGTCTCAGTCCGCCTGCTGCCCGTCAGCCACTGCCTGTTTCTCCTCCTCCACCACCACCACCACCACCATGCCTCTGAATCACTGTAGCAAAAAAACTGACCTACTTACCGAGTTGAAGAGCTGCATCTCCTCTCCTCCGCCTCTTAATGACCCACACTAACCCTCATGTGCCATTCTAACTACACAACAAGAAATCCATATTATTCTGAGGAGATGATTAAATATAAGATCCATATCAACAGTTCCTGAAGTGACACCTACACTGCAAGTTATATAACCTCCACTGAACTGCATTTCATCTCATGAATTAGGGATTATGACTGGTTAAAGGTGGTGGGTTTAAAAGTTGTTTCTCATTGTTTCTTTGCAGCACCATTAAAGTGCATACAAATACACATTTGGTTGCATATGAAGAACATTTCTAAATATTTTTTACAGTACAAAAAGGGATTTCTCCGTGGCTGTGATGCTTCTGCTGGCACGTTTTTCTGTTGTTTTTCCCTAAACATAAACCCACGCCAGTACAGCCCATACTAGTCTGTTTCCAGTGGGCCTTGTGTTGTGTATGGCTGCTAAACCCGACCGGAGACCCAGCAGTGCAAAGAGGATTCCCAACCTTATTCTCCCATTAAGGTGTCTTTCTAATTAGGCTACCCCTTCTCCTTGGTGATATAAAATCTGTTATCCCGCCAGGCTCTGCTCTAAACCATTCTCACATTTAAAAAAAAAAAAAACAGCAGACCTACCCTCTTCTCCATGCGACTCGACAGCCAGTCCTACACCGGAGATGATGATGCGCTGCTCGGTTAGTCCAGCGGGCTTTGCTCCCTTCCTCTGTCCCTGGGGTCCTGGAAATAAAAGTAAATATGTTTTTTATATTCATTTGCACTGAGGTTGTAAACACGATTAACATCATGCAAAAACAGCCTGTAAGGATTCAACAAAAACATCATGCTGAGGACAGAAAACAGTGAAGACCTGCTCCTTGTGTGTGTGTTTACTCCGAGCCCATCGCGTTGTGTATTACAACATTATGATGGGACTGGAGGTTTTATTTATCCTTGTGTGCGCTGCTGCCGATGTAAGCTTAATGGTTAATAATACACTTAGCGGCAATAAAGCTCGCAGCCTATTAAATGCTATTGGCTGATGGTGTTGGGTAATATGCAAGGCTCCAGTAAATGGTGTAAAATGTCCCACCGAGGCGTAAATATTCGCTGTATCCAGTCCTGTTCGGGCCGTGTCCGGTGGAGTCCAGAAACCCGGTGAAAGGGGGCAGCGGCTTCCTGCAGCGCCTCGCCTCCGCCTGGTGTCTCGCTCCGGCTCGCGCCTCGCAGCCGTCGGGATGCTCGGTGGCGGTGCTGTGGGAGACGGACAGAAAGCGTCCCTTCCTTTTTGGCTCCTTGTGCTCGCTGTCCGCGCAGCATACGGCGACAGGCTGGAAAATGTCACGGCTGGGAATGAGCGATGGTGTTTTCAGCCTCAAGAGGAGAGAAGAAGGAGGAGGAGGAGAGGAGGAGGAGTAGTGGTGGTGATGGTGGTGGTGGTGTGCGGTGCGAGGGGAGGTTTCGGAGGGTCAAAACGCGGCGGGCCCCCCTCCCTCCCTCCATCCCTCCTCCTCTTCCTCCTTTACTCCTCCTCCTCCTTATCGCACACACAAAACGCCAGAGAAGAAGAAGAAGAAGAAGACCCCCCTCGATTGTTTTATCTCGGCTCTCCTCCGAGCTGATATCACTCCCCCATCATCCCTCCATCCTTGCTTATCATCTCGGGATAACTCGGGAGAAGAACCGTGATAACTCTCTCACTCTAGCGGGATGGAGCAGGTTTAACAGAGTCGATTAAACTCTGGACAATCAATTAGGGTGATAAGATATGTTTGGTATTAAATCTCTTACACACAAGTGGCTGCAGGTTGCGAAACAGACATTTCTGAAGAACCTGGCAGTTAATTGGTTTCAAAATAGTCTGATTACAAATGCACTTTTAAATGCTATCAGCAAGAGAAAACACAATCAAAATCCATGAAAATGTTGTTTTTCCTGCAGGGGAGTTCATTTTAAGGGTGACATCAGTAAAAAAAAAAAGAGTTTTAATCGAGTTGCTCCTCATACCGGGTCATAAATAAGTTTGAAGCGTGGTAAATGACAAGAAAGTTACTGGCTGATAATAGCTTTCAAAGTGTTTTATTGTTTCTGTCGACATCCATTGCAGGTCAGCCTTTTGACACTGCCCAAACGTCACCCTTTGGCCCTCTTTCTGTTGATTGAGAGACGTGAGAAAACAAAACCATTATTGTGAGAAAGTTTCATTTTAACTAGAGAGAAAGAAATAAACTTTCACATGTTGGTGGAATATCTAAACCCCCCAGTCTTGTGGTGTAAATGACACCTAAGTAACATAATAATTATTCGAGACGCTCCCCTTTCCCCGGCCCCCGCTGAGAGGGGCCAACAGGCGGCTGCACTTCAATCAGCAGCGGCTTGGCGGGGAACAGCGGGCCGGGGCAGGCGTCTCCGTGGGCGGCGTGGAGTTTGGCCGTGGGGCGGCCTGTGAAGGGCCCCGTACCGTCCGTCCAGCAGGGGTCTTTTAACTCTGCAGGGCGCTGGTTTCCTACAGGGGTGATCACAGCGCTCAACCCCCTCCTACACTGAGCCGGTAATACAGCCGTGAATCAGTGTCAATGGGCTGGAAAAGACGATCCAAGGCTTGTTTTCACTTTGTTAACAGGCTGAATGAAAAGGATTAACACTGAAGTGAGCACCATCTGAAGATTTCATGTTGACAGGTATTTAGATTCCCTCATTCCTCTTGGTGGACCCTAACCCTAACCTTCACCATTCACAAATTATACTGAAATGTTAGAAATTGAGAGTGACTTCTTGAGCTGATGTCAGTGTTTTTCTTCAGGACCCTTCCACTTGGACCATAAATCTTAAGTCTCTGTAACATTTATCTAACTGACTATTATATAAACATGTAGATTACACTCATTTACACCACAAACACTAAATGACCTGTCATTTTTATCACATCTCCTTGTGTCTGTGGGACAACACCTACTTTTCTACACTGCATGTGTTAATGACAAACAGATGTTGTTAAACCTGTGCTGAAAGGTAACACAACTGCAGTATGTTGTCCCAAAGAAGACATGCAGATGTCCTATAATAACACACCCACGTGAAGATAGAACAAGATTTAATCAAAATATTGCCATCATGCATACATATATAAAACAGCAAAGTGGAATTAAATAAAACACAAGGTGAAATAAGATAAAAAGCAAAACATTTAAAGAACCTCACAGTGTCATCCTTTTATGGGAAGAGAAAATCCATTGATTTCAACTCTTTTTGTTTAATTTAAACCTTAATGTTCTGTTTGGAGTCCTGGTCCTCTTTAACAGCTCAAAAAACACACACAACATCGTTTTAGCTATCAGTTTAATACTGCATGTCTATTTGTTTGAGAATTGCTTCTTAGCATAATTCTTGAACTGATGACATGTTTCAGAAGTCTGCTACAGAAAATGATGCATTGCAATGCAAACATGATTAAATACAATTGATTTTCTTCTGCTCTATATCTGTGACTTGTGCTGACTGTACGTTTTACACAGTACTACCCTCCCAAATCCCAAATAAGTCTTTCTGGATTTCTGATACTCGAGCTTAAAAACTCTTTAAAAACACTAAAAACTTTGTTCAGAAGAGGCCAGAGAGAGTAACGTTACTATGTACTGTAGGATGACATAATGTACATTTCTTTGTGCATGAATGACTTTTTGGCATTTACCCATGTAACAAAACATGAAATATTTCCTTATTTAACAATACTTTAAATGTTAAATGTTTTCCTTTCTTCTGACCTCATTAAATGAGTATAAAGACTTTTAAACTTCGGTTGATTTTGCAATTACTATTATTATTATTATTATTACTCATCACAGCAGTGGGGTCTATGGGACCCCTAACAATGAGGAAGTAATCTGCTAAAAGAAATAGATTTGCTTTTGGTGTCTTTAGAATATTTTCTTATTGTATTCATAGCATGGTGTTTAAATGAGGGATATTTTCCAATGTAATAATCTCAAATCTGTAAGTTCATGTCATGTTTTCAGCAGCATATCATTTGTGTGCTTTCATTTACACTCTGTTTTGTTGATAGTACAAATGCATGTGTGGTGGCTGGTTAAAACATAAAGGAATGGCTTCTTGTCTGAGAGCTAGGTTAATTCAGGTTTAGACAATTTCCTCTGGTGGTGGAGTTCGCCTGTAAGAAACAGGCCCTTTTTCCTGTATCGCACAGCTGAATATCAGTCAGGCAGGTTCACTGAGGGACCATTCTGCATGTCAAGGCTGCTGCAGTTATTTGTCACTCCCTGTCAAGGCTCAAGTGCTTGCTCCTCTGCACCCACCAAGGCCTGTTGAGTGTGTGCGCTCAGACTAGCATATGCAAGATGTGTTCATGACAGCGGACACTCTCAGTGGTATGTGTGTGTTTGTGCATGCGTGTCCGTGGCTTTGTGTGCTTGCTTAGTTGTTCGCTCGCGTGCAAGAGGATCAGCGTCAAGGTGCTTCTCTTCTAAGTCGGGCCTCACTGCAGGTGAAGCCCTGGGCTAGAAAACAGGAAACAAGCAGAGAGGGAAACTGTGTTTATGACAGTGTGTGTGTAACTGTGATGTTTACCTGTGAGATTGCATGTGCCTT
Source organism: Macquaria ambigua (assembly GCA_008360985.2). NCBI lineage: Eukaryota > Metazoa > Chordata > Actinopteri > Centrarchiformes > Percichthyidae > Macquaria > Macquaria ambigua. Next base: position 92,057 of record VMKM01000234.1, on the reverse strand, counting down.
TGTATCTCCCTGTATGAAATGAGAAATAGAGTTGGCCACTGTAATCTCATAAAGGTCTGACTAGATTGCAAACAAAAGATGGCAGACTTTACTCTTTTACAAACTGCTCTTGTTCTCTGTAGTTTTTGCCCAACATGAGGCTGTTGGTGCAAACGGAAACATGACATTGGCAGCTGTTGAGCCTACCAAATGGTAATGCATCATCTGCAAAGTGAAAAACAACCACCTCTACAAATTGCTGCTGCCCTCACCTTGCCACAAAGTCTACTCGACTCCACCAGAGAGAGAGATGGAGGGAGGTAGAAGGCCACCCAGCCTTGTTGACTTCAGTGACTCTGCCATTAAGAAAATATGGCTGCCGTGACCTCTGGCAACCGCACACAACCACCCAAAACATCAGAGAGCTGTGGCCCTCCACCGCCTGCACGAGAGAGAGGGAGCGAAGTGATGGAGGGAAGTAAAGGGAGAAGGAGAATATGAGGGAAAGAAGGGGGGGCAGAGTGCATTTTTATGAGCCTGTGCCTCTCCAGTTTCTGGGATGTCTGGCCGCACAGACATAAACTTTCGCCCCCTTCCTCCCTCCATCTCGCCTGCTTTCTTCTGGCACGCTCGCCAAGCAAATCCACCTTTATCTGCCCATTTGCAAACTTTCCCCCCAGGTTCTCTCGTTCTCCCCCACCCGGGTCATTCCTCTTCCTTTGTTTTCCCTGCTGTTTCTACCTGTTTGGGCACGGCCTCTCACTTCAGCTCTCCGCCATCTCTCCATCCTTCCTTCTGCCTTCCCCTCTCCATCTCTTTTTGTTTATACTAAACCAACACTACCTTTCTCCCTTCTGTTACCTTCTTCATCTCCTTCTCCATCCCTCCTCCTCCCCCTCCCCGCCGCGGCCCCCCCTCTTATAGATGGAGATTAACTGGGGAGCGCAGTGCCATCCGTCCTCGTGACTGTTTGTTGTTAAGGAGATGGATGGAGGCTCCCTCTGCCAGCCCCACGCAGCCGCAATTACACCATCCGCCATGATGGATGGTGGGGAGGGAAAGGGGGGTGGGGGGTGGAGAGAGGGAGACACAGAGAGGGGCATCTATCACGCCCCTTAATCTACCTGTCACTGCAAGGGCTTGGATGGAGGGGGGAGTGTGTGAGGGGAGGAGGTGAGTCGGCTTTACCCTGACTGATGGCCGAAGGTTTATTTCTTTTCTTTACCCTGAATTTGTTTCTTCGCTTTTTGGAGAATTAAGCCTGCAGAGACTGGACTCATTAAACGTCCTGATCACTCCAATTGATTTCCCAGAGCTTATTGAATTCTGTTGACCATACTTGGTGTGTGTGTGTGTGTGTGTGTGTGTGTTTGACAGGCATCAACAGTAGTTGGGGAGGGAAGTTGCTAGGGCTGTAGAGTGAAACACAGTGGAAATATCATTTTACCTTTTTATATAATCTCTGATATGTATGTATGTATGTGGCTTTATTATTCTGCTGTGGTTCAAGTATGACAAATATGGTGAATTTGAAGCATAAATATATATTATCTGTTAAGTTTCCTGACGTGACTGCGTGCCTTCACCTCAGCTAACAGTGTAGAGGAGCTGCTGAACATAAGAGCACAAAAATAACACAACATAGCATATTTCTTCACTTTAAATTGTCCAGAACCAACTAAACTAAGCTAAAGGAAGCGTGTGAAAGTAGTGAGAGTGAGGCTGCAAGTTGTTCTGTCTTATTATCTTATTATCTGTGAAGCACTTTGAACTGCACTAACCTGTATGAAAGGTACTATACAAATAAAGTTTGGTTGATTGATTGTACATACACGACAGGACTTTTGCCTGTGAATCCAACGTTTTCTTATTTTGTTGAATCTCAGTGTCCTCTTGTGCGCACAGAGCAGGGCTGTGGAGGTGAGGAGTACTGACAGCTGCTGATCCTGAGGACTGACAGGATGGACATCTATCTGAAACATCACGCATCATTAATAACAAGAATAAAACACCACACAGTAAAATCGCCCGTACATGTTAAGCCTGTATTTTTGTTTTCGTCTTTTCAGTTTTGCAGTTTTGAGCTTGTTGCAGGTTTAAATATCCTCTATCAGACCTCCATCATATTGTTTATTCTGCTACATCTGTCAAATTTTTATTCTAAACATGGATGTGTGCGTGCACTTAAGCAGTTGCACGCGTACATGTATCCAGGGCAGCCCCTCCCCTTACAGAAAATGCGTTCCTGGGCATCAACAGGTAATAAGATGCAGTTTCTGCTGTCCTTTTGCAGAAATTCACGCTTTGCATAGACACATTTTTGCATATACACACACACACACTACCACGCACTGCATAAACATGCAAACAACACACACACATACACTCCCACACTAAGTTGTTTACCATCCCATCTGCAGTTATTGCCTCTGCTCTCCGCCCACACACACTCACCTCTGCAGCATCTTCAGCTCATCCTCATACCTGTTGAAGGTATCAAAGCAGTGACCTATCATCTAGTAAATCTGCATACATTACCTTTAATGCCTCTGTATTTTCCCTGCACAATGCTACAGAAATATTATGAAAAGTAATCTGAGGTCTCCTACCCTCTACCCCTCCTCCTCTTCCTCATCCCCATCCCCATCTCCCTCCTCCACCTCCTCATCTGTCCAGAGGAGTGAGAGATGGGATGGAGGGATTAATACTCTTCCGCCCAAGCCAACCCTGGGAATGATAGATGGACAGATGCAGGAAGGGAGCGGAGGAGGAGAGAGGGAGAGATTAAAGGAGAGAAGTCTGAGGGTTCATAAATCCAAAGTGGGAGACCTGGTCCCCATCACACACTAATAAGATCTGCAAGAAATCCATGATGAGGGAGAGAGAGAGAGGGAGGCGGAGGTGGAGTGAAGAGAAGAGGGAGATGGGAGCGGTGTAATAGCATTAGATGTAATCTAATCATGGCAATAAGATGTGAATGGATGAGTGTGAGCATGGTGATTATGCAGAAGAGGGATGGTGGTGTGTTGATGAAGCTTTGAGTCGTGAGGACCAGACGCGTTATTGGACAACAGATCAACAGCGTTATAGTCCTCACTGGGGAGCTTTCTGCTGCAAACTGATAAAAACTCTGTGTTCATTATTGTTTTTGTCAGATTCTTTCACTCTAACTGTCACCAAATGAAAGCAATGGTAACACAGTGGGTGCTGCAGGGCTGCAAAAAGCCTCAATTTGATGTAAATGTGAATCAGGAACAAAATGTGTGGATTGAAGTGAATTATTCTGTTAATCGCTCATGAAATCTGTGTGTGTGTGTGTGTGTGTGTGTGTGTGTGTGTGTGGTGGTCATCGTTATGTTGAGAATGAACTGTAAGTGCATAAAGTGCGGTTGTGCAGCCGTGACCTGACTCGGATCAGATAGAGTGCTCCCTCACCTCCCTCCTCTCCCCCTCGCCACCACCCTCCCCCCTCAAAACTCCCCAACCTCCCCTCCATCCACCCAGCCACATTTTTCATGGCCCAGCTGTCGGAGGGCCGTGATTGGTTGGCTCTGCAGACAGATAGCCGATAGGCTCTGATTAATAGCTGAGGCCCAAGAACTTCCTCATTGATCAACAGGACAGGCTGTAGGAGGAGGAGGAGGGATGGAGGAGAGAGAAAAAGCATGCCCTGTCGCTCTGCAAGTGCTGGCTGATAACCCTGATAGTGGCTCTTGGAGTGTGTGTAAATGTGTGTGTGTGTGTGTGTGTGTGTGTGTGTGTGTGTGTGCTTGTTTACAATAGCAAAGAGATGAGGGGATGTTAGAAACAGGATGAAATGGAGGCACTGCAGTGAAAAAGTGCTTCAGGTTTACTCACTTTCTTTCCCTCTTTAAAGCTCTGTCTCTGTGCTGAGGTGTGTGATAGCATCTGCGAGTTTTCCATGAATAAGAAAGCATGTATGTTATCAAACAAAACACACACACACACACACACACACACACACACACACAGCCTATCTGGCTGGCAGCAACTGTCTGAGAGGCCTTTATGCATGTTTCTTTCTCCTGTGTGTGAGGATGTGTGTGAGCGCGGCTGAAACATACATAAAATACATTTTTGATATCTGGATGTCATCAGCACTCCACAAGAGAAATTCATTCTATTGTTTTCATCATACTTGTTTAATTCAAATGTGCTTTTGATGTAATTTATACTAAGCATAAGTATATTTGTTTCCCAGGTACCTTTGCAGAGTGTATTTGTTACAGTATCTAGGTATGTGTGTGTGTGTGTGTGTGTGTGTGTGTGTGTGTGTGTGTGTGTGTGTGTGTGAGAGTGTGTGTGTGTGTGTGTGTGTGTGTGTCCCCTCCTGCTGCTCTGTCCAGCCTCTAGTTGATTGATGATCTCCGCTCCCACGGGGTCAGCGGGGTCGTGACCTCCCACTTGTGACCCCCTATTGAGAGGGTCACACACACACACACACACACACACACACACACACACACACACACACACACACACACACACAGAGCAGTCCGTACAGAAACAGATGGCCTTGGGACAACTGGTGCTTCCTCACCTTCCTCACATAAACACTCTCCATCTCCTCATGATTTCTCTCACTGTTACAAATACAACAGCACAACTGCATCACATCCACAGACACACCGAGACATAACACATAATGACAGAAATGTTCACAATAAAGACATCTGCTGCCTTTTATTAAAAAACAACAGACAGATATGAGTGTGGCAAACTATTCTGAGTTTTGATTCGTTTTACAGAGAATAAGGATCAAGGAATGGGTTTGACGCACATGTAGCAATATCACACCCTAGTGACACTACAAGGTTATGGCAGCTGATGAATATTGAACAAACAAACCATAACATTTTATTTTATCGGCCACATACCAAAGCTAATATGTAGGAAACAGCCATTAAATAGCTGTTATTATAAGCATAAACACTCATGAACTAAAGTAAATGTGAACCTAAGATTCAGTATGCACGCCAAAATGAAGATAGCAAAGGGAAAGGAGCATAGAAAAAGCTCTTTCTGCATTCCCAAATTAAGAGTAACTTTAAAAACAAGACAGTGGACAGTGAAGAGGAAGAGAACCGGATGGGCTTTGTGAGGAAATGGAGGAAGATGAGCATGATGATGAAGTAGAGCAGCCAGACACACCAGCTTATTAACTTCTTCTTATCAGTTTCAGGGAACAGGGATAAGAGCTGATCAGGTTATAACGTGATCTGATCAGGTCGTTCTTCTCTCCGCCTTCTCCTGGGCGGCCATCTTCAGCCAACTGACCACATGTTCCTCAATCTCCTGAGAGGCAGAAAGAAGAAGAGTGTTCGAAATCAGCAAACACAAACACTTTATGTTCTTTTATAATGAAGCAACCAAAGAAATGTGACTAGTACCACTAAGTACCACATATACCCTTTTTCCACTGAAATGAACCTAGTGCTAGTTCTGGGCTGGTGCTAGTGCCGGTTCGCAATTGGTTCAACTTGCGAACCTACAAAGAACTCGTTTGCGTTCCCACCAGCTTTACGGGTTAGAGAGCCACGTCATTACGTCACTCTGTACGTGTTGTTTATTGTTCTATGTTGCGGTCGTATCCCGCTGGAGCTCAACGAACACCGGCTTTGTCCTCGTTGCTCCCTTGAGTTTGTTTCGAATTTCTGTAGAAGACCACAGTGCAAGGAGACAGTTAATCTCCTCCACGGACCACTGCTGTTTGAGTTTAGCGTCCATTGTTCTCTTTTCTTCGCTTCTTCTCTTCTATTCTTGCTGTTTTTTTAGAAATGGCGGCCTCAAAGTTTTGGTTGGTCTTATTGGTCACGATAATCCCACCCCCAGCCCGTGTCGTAAGCGGTTCTTGGTTCTAGACCAAGAAAGAGTTGGTGCCGCTGTGGAACCAGTTTTCTTGGCTGAGAGCCAGTTCTTAGGCGGTCGAAAAAGGAAGAACTGGTTCCAGATTAGGCACCGGCTCCGAACCGGCCCTGGAACTGCTCCGGTGGAAAAGGGGTAATAGTTACTATATCTGCATGGTGCTTCCTTCTGACATGTGGTTTTTAAGGCTGATATTGATGGTGTTAGACTGAAGAGTCTAACTGATTCCTGATATTTCCTGCTGCTATTCATTGTTTTTAAATGTGATGCATTTTATACAAACAAAATCAAGAGTATTGTAAAGTATTGGGGGCCTGGAAAACCCTTAAGGCAGCGTTTAGGTGGTCAAGGGACAACAGAACTTTTCACTGAAAATAATAATATGCATATTACAAATAACACGACAACTAATAAGGATTATTATATGATCATTTGGAATCAATTTGGATTAAAAGGCCACTATAGATAGTGTAGTAACAACACTGACTATCTGAACATTGTATGTATTATTTTCCTACATCTGCTGTAACAAATACAGTGTATCAAGGTTCATTACTGACCTTGGAAAAAAAGGTTTGAAAAAGCTTCTTAGCATTAGATCCACTTAATGGACATTTTCTAGAGCTCTCAACCACATCTCACAGCCTTCATCAGCGGATGGAGCTCAGTTGCAGTGATGGAAAGTAACTAAATACATTTACTCATGTACTGTGATTAAGTACAACAATGCAGTGCTTGTACTTTACTTGAGTATTTCTATTTCATGGTATGTTATACGACACTATATTTCAGAGGCAAATATTGTACTTTTTACTCCACTACATGTATGTGACAGCTACAGTTACTGGATACTCTACAGATTGAGATTTTACACATTAAAAACATATGACGAGCTTATTCAACAAAACACATTGTTACATATTAAACTGCCCCAAAAAGTGTATAAAGTAGTTAAAGTATTTAGCTCGACCAGCTACAATGGACAATGCTACTAAGACATGAATGCATCAGTACTAATAATCTAATAATATAATATATTTTAGAATATCAGTCACATTTTTCTGCATTGAGTATACCTTTACTTTTCATACCTAAGTCCACTTTTTAATAATAGACTTTTACTTGTAATGGAGTATTTTTACATTGTGGTATTGCTACTTTTACTTAAGCAAAGAATCTGAATACTTCTTCCACCACGGCTCACGCGTCATGGACATGGTTCAGCTGCTATATTGAAACCCAAGAGACGTTAACGTAAGATTTGGCTGAATTTGGCTCCAGAAAGTTTCCAGTAAGTGGACCTTGTGCTAAGGATTTCTGGTCAAATATATGAGGACTTCATTATATTCATGTATGCGGATTACACATTAACATGTCACTGAGGCAAACATACCTCTCTGGCTCTGTTGAGCGAGCAGCGGTCTGTGACTCTTCTACTCATCATATCAGCACAGTGAGCAGTGTCCTTGATGAAAATGGTCTGGGATTCTCCTCCTTCTTCAGACCTGTCCTGGACCACTGACAGCTCCTTCCATGGGTCAATTCCACCTGTGGCAATAATGATATTGATTTGTAAATGAATCAATGGAATCCTGAACCACTGTGTCACTGTTCCCTTACTTTACTTTACTCCGTAGGTTCAGTCATTTGTTGTGGTTTTGTTTTGTCTCTAGTAAACCCAGTCTCACCATTGACAAAGAGGACTCTGTGCATGTGTGGGTTGTCTCCCCCATAGTAGGAGTTTGTGAAGGCAATGCGCCCAGGCAGGGAATGCTGGGAAATGCCAAACAGCATGGGACAGACTTCAGTCTGGGCCTGCAGGGTCAGCATCCCAGAGAATGGACAAGTGGCATCCTCACAAGTCTGGTCTACACACACACACACACACACACACACACACACACACACACACACACACACACAGAAATAAAGGTTGTCAAGACACAGAAAGAATGATGGCTGACTTTATGTGTGTTGCTGTGTGTGTGTGTGTGTGTGTGTGTGTGTGTAATACAGAAGCCAAACTCGGTGCAGGTCTGGTAGGTCCACTGTCTCTCTGTTCTCCTCCCTGAGTGGAGGGACGTGTCCATCAGATCCTTCACTGCTTTCTCATGGGAGATGTCCAGACACGGTTCCTCGCTGGTGGAATAGTAGATCTGCAGAGCACACAAACAAACACACAAAACATAAGAAAACGCCTGCCCTTGGGTCCCTGGCTGCATAATCCTGCTGGAAAGAGAAATCCCAAGTGGTTGCACCTTTCCATTTGAACTCTAGGGGGACTGCAAGCCTGTCTCTGATGAGGAATTCATGAAAATGGCTCAACGGTGACATCTGGTGGTTATACATGAAAGCAGGAGGTCATCATTGTGCTGTCTGAGAGGGCGTTTTCCATACCTGTGCAAGTGTGACAAGGCGGTTGTACGCCTCCACCTCCTCCTCATATGCCTCGCTTTTATTGGTCATAACACCACAGAGCTCATTAATAGACATGAGCACCCCTTCTTCATTGTACTGCACTGTTCCCATGACGATGTCGGCCAAGTTTTGCATCAGCTCAATCTGAAGTCGAGATGTAAAGAAAACACAGGTGGGTGAAGAACAAGGAGAAAAAAGAGCAAAATGTGATGAAATATTATTTAGAACAATGATGTAATATGTAAAAATTGTGGACTAACTCAGTTAATTTGAATAGATTAGAAGTTACAATTTGATTAAAAAATATATACACATATTGGGTTAGCTGTAACACCTGAACACGAGTTTCAACTGAGAGTGAGTGAAAACTAGTTCAGTCAGACAACTCATGTTTGAAATGTTTATTATAGCAGCAGAACATAGAGTTTGGTGTCTAGGCTCCGACCTAATCACTCCCCGCAGATATGTTTACACAGATATTGGGGAGTGATGAGCAAATATCTTAAAACCTCATGCTGGGGTGGTGGGGCTGAAAGAACAAGCGGCAATACTGATGCAGGGCAGCAGTGGCATTGACAGGCAGAGGGAGAGATGGGAAATGTTTGCAGCTTAAATAGACCGCCAGACTGGGAGGGTGTGTTTGCTAGATGGAGAGTGAGGTTTGTCACTTGTGTATAGCAGTGCAGCTCGAGTTGACTGCCTGAACTAGCTCGCAGGCGTCGCTCCATTTAGTAATTAATGAGTGGTTGAACTAGATAGCTAAAAGTAATGAATACACAGTTCAAATTGTTAGCTAATAGTCATGGATAAATGGTTGAAGCGTCTGCTATTAGTACAAACGTAAACTTGACAATACCAACCCACAGTGACAGTTTAATTGTTTGAAAAAATATTGCAACAATATAAGCTATATATTTCTTTCTTTCTTTGTTTTGTTTTGTTTCTTGTTTTAATTGATATAGCCATGTATTCTTCCTTTATTGCTATCTAAGTTTAGTTGTGTCTGCTTACTGTATGTACCTCGGCAACACTGAAAATGAGGGTTCTCCCTCAATGTGTTTTCTGAAGTTTTAAAAAAGAAAAGGAAAAGAAAGAAAAAAAGAAAATAACATCTAGTTTAAAATGATTCAAATGAACACATTTGGAGCATGACGGTTGGTGTTGATGAAGGGGTATTTAACTTCATCTGATAGGGCAACAAAATATGGAGACTTCCCCACTGAAAATCTAAAATTCTCAAAAAACAAAAAACAAAAAAACAGAAATGTCCAAACAAGATGCCACAGAGGGTACTTTAACAACCACTAAGTTCTTCTTCTAAAACATCTCATAAAAACCAAAGCCGTCACCTGATCATCAAGATCTTTGGGGATCTGACAGCAGCCGAAGTCCATGGCCACCTGGCTGGCATTACCGCCCATCAGTGCTGCTTCCACAGCAGCAAAGGCCTCGCGCACAACAGCCAGACACTACAGGAAGAGGATGATGGTGAATTTAACATGTGACAGACAGGAATTTAATGCCTGCCATATGAAGGTTGCTGCCTTCACACCTTTTTGGAGCCACCAACTGCTTCGTTCATTAGACTCAAGCCAACAGTCTGAAACAGAGGAAATCACAGACGTGAGAGTGAGAATATGGTTATTTTAAGGAGGCATGCATCACTAGGCTAATTAGTGATAATTAGAAAATCTGCATGTGTAATGTGCAGGGCCATAGGTACAACTGAGGTCATGTCCTTGGTAATATTTCTGTGAATTTGGGGGGTTTAATGACCTGAGAAGGGGCTTTACATTCTATGATTACACACATATTGGACTCATGAGCTCAGTATTTAAAAAATCCTAGCAACGGTCCTGGTAATATGCTAATATTGTGACCATGGGTTGTGCCAGTTTACGTTGGTGTAAGCAGAGAAGTCCAACTTCGCCTTGACAGGAGCAGAGGAGGCCACAGCTCCGTACACCAGATGGGGAAACTGCGGTAGGATGCAAGAGGAACAGAGAAGAGTGACAAGAGCTCAAATGAATTAATATGTAGGTTGTTGCAGTGATCCTAAATCAAAGTCAGTGTCATCAATAAATGTGTCAGCAATAAACTCAACAGCTTGTTCTTTTAGTTTGTGGACTCTGGAAGTATCTAAGTGGTAGACAGGATAGGCGGTCGTAAATTCACTAAATGATAGGTAAGGAGCTTCAGTACGTCCTTTCTTATTTCCTTTAGGGTGTCAGTAAAAGAGCAAACTTTATGACAAAAGGAAATATTGCCTTTCCACAGTTCTACAGCAGTACTCACATTGTGGCTGTTCCTGATCAACTGATCCCTATCAGTGGATTTTAATACAAAGATCTGGTTTGAATGTTTTTTGTAAAATGATACAAAACTGAGAGAAATCTCTTCATAAATATTCTCATAATCATGGTGTCTGGCATGAATTAGGGCCATTTTACCGATTTTTAGAAACACTTTTAATTCTCAAGCATAATGTCTTTTAAAGAATTGTTATTTAAAATAAAAAGTGTATGAGGTGACATTCATATTTGGGTCCAGTCCTACACCTTTCCTCTGAACCAGGCAGACAGAGCTCCAGAGTACGAGCCCCCAAAGCTGATCCAGGTGTTCCTGTGGCTCAGATTGAAGCTTTGGCTGATGTACTGGTGGAATACAGCCAAGTCAGCAAGCCTGGATTTAAACACACACACACACACACACACACACAAACTGTTTAACCATTTTGACCAAAGTTTGGAAACTTCAGTCTTTCACACATTATAGAAACATGCACAGACATACAGACAAATGTAAATGGAGAGATAGAAAGACAGAGGCAGAGTACATGGGAAACACATTAAACACACCAGCTTTCTCACACCTCCTTGAATGTCCTTATTTTTAATTGACTGTCCTGAAAAATGTACTTGGGTTTCCTGGGACAGAAAATGTTCTGTTTTTTATTTGATCTGTTTTTAAAAGTAGCTTATAGTGTCAGTGTGTCCTTTACTATGAATTGTGCCAAGGCAAGGCCAGGAAGGGTGCTTGAATCTGATTGGCTGGGGGGATGGCCACGATGTCCGATGTACTGGATCTTTGTTCCCCTGCTGTATATGATTTTGACCTGTCACGTACCGTCATGTGTGTGCGATTTCTGGTGGCAAACCAAATACTCACACACACACACACACACACACACACACACACACTGGTAGGGAGCCAACACTAACGCCTGCTGGCTGCTCAGGTCTGCCAGGTTCTCCGTTTTGAGGCCGTCAGGGTTGATGCTGTCACCATAGAAACGATGCTCCAGAACCAATAGCAGAGCCCCATGCTCCTGAGCCATGTCAACATGGTGACCTGGGAAAACATGGTCAAAGCAGATAAGATTCAGTGTGCGGCAAGGTCGAATACTTTTTATAAGAAGAAATACAGCTACAGCATGAGGGGATTAAATGTTTTAAAGAAGGTAAAATGTGGGATGGGGTGATGATGCACAACACTATCGACCCCCTACAGGTATGTAAAAGTCACAGAGCACAGTATAGGGCAGGAAAGTAAAGATGAAAAATATGCTTGCAAACAAGTGTCATCTTACTAACACACAATATGATGCTTCACTCATTGTTTCCACTTTCATTTGCAAATCTGTGAGGGTGTGTCAGCTGGTGTCTTTGTTGATTAAGGCATTTTCTGTTTTGTTTTTTGCTTTTGTTTTTGTTTTTTTTATCAGACAGGTGAGGACATGTGTTTCATGCATCCTGCTGTACCTGCCAGAACATCAAACTCATAGATGGGCCCTTCCCCTCCGATGAAGAGGAACACTGGACCATCAGGAGGCTGCCAGTACGCCTTGTTCACAAAGAACCTCTGGAAGAAAGGCAGGCAGAGAGAAGCCGAGGAAGAAAGGAATGTTTTATTCAGGTTCAGCCAAACCAGCAGCACATTCATAGCCTTAATGCAAGTAATCCTTCATTTAATGCCGCAATGGACAAATTTGCACTTTGGCAGCCTCAAATGACAGTGAGAGCTAAATGAAGCTAAACATCTCAACACAATGCTGTTAGGAAAATTCTTGTCAGTGCCTGGTGGAGTTGTGGATGTAGATTTTGCTCAGTTTAGCTTTTGTCTTTACAGTTTTGGTCTACAGCAGCACAGTTCAGTGGGACAGGAGACCTATTTTCTTTTTTGCTGCAGCTCTATTTTCTGATTTCAGCTGACAAGGCTGCTGTTTTATTAGCTTTACTGCATTGGAAAACACTGAACGATCCTCAGAAATAACATATGATGGCATCTTATTTGGTGCTTTAAATAGAATATCACCTTCATGTAGGTTATGAGATCACTGAGACTTATGTAAGTTCTCAAAGTCAAACGTACAATTGCTTTTTATGTTTCAAATGTCAGGCCTTTATCATGTAATCATCTGCTCCATGCGTGCACACTGGATAGGTCCGTAAATATTCAAAGCATTGTTTGACCTTTCTCTACCTGAGGGAAGGTGCTAACGTCTTGTCGGTTGAAGTGGTCCAGCTGCTGGTGAATCCTGCCCTCCCTCACATGTTGGAGAGGCTGACGACCACTGACCGTGTGCGTCAGGAGATGCTGCTTGGCTTTCTGCAACTGGAGGTTACGCACACGCTCCTTGATCTTCCTCAGAATCCGTCCTGGCATTCAAAAAAAAGAAGAAGAAGAGCTAAACTCTTGACCTACTGACCTGCTGGCCTCCATGCAACACCCGAGCTGAGAAGATGCAACTTGCTTTAAGAAGCCTCCTATGTGGCTCTATCAGCCATTTGATTGATAAAAACACCTGAACAAATCTGCACCTAGGGGTTCATGTTCATGTCGCTGGTGTGATGGTCGACAAAAATACTTAAAACTCTACCTACAAAGTCTGTGATCTATTGCAGGAACAGTCAACATCCAACATTAGTTTCCCAAGGGAGTCACTGTCACCACCAGCATCTGTTTTGTTTTTTCCTCCAGCTCAAATTTGACAGCTGAACAAATAAATCAACTCTACCTGAATGAAATGTCACTCAGCTTTGCCACATTTGCGCTAGAAGTATGATGTCAACTTTTCAAAACCCTTAGCAAATCCTGATATGAGTGAATTGCTTTCATTTTGTATGTCATCAAGCTGTCAAGTAATCAGTTTTAGGACAGCGGATAAAATCAAACATGAATCTGTGAGTACGCCCGTTGTCACATTCAGCAACTCACCAGCATCAGCAAAGTTCAAGAGGAGTAGAAGGATGAGCCAGCGGGCTGGTGAGAAAAGCATCTTCACCACCAGATCAGGATACTTTAAGCTAAATTGAATGCGTATCCAATCTGCAGGACTCAGGAGGATCTCCACTACCCATCAGCCCCATATATAGTCCCAGGAAGGGGCTGCAGTGATGAGTGACTGGAAACTGTGATATGACCTGTGCATTATTATGATCTGCATTTTGGCATGTCATGAGAACAGAGTGAGACTGTGTGTGTGTGTGTGTGTGTGTGTGTGTGTGTGTGTGTGTGTGTATCTGCCATATATAAACTGCTCAGCAAAACAGAGCATCGGCTTGGTGATGTAATGAGATCTCACTGCCTTGTAATGGCTTTTTCGGAGTGGTTGAGTTACAGGAGCAGTTTTTGACTTGTTCCTCTTAACGTGTTGCATCAGTGTGTTGAAGCAGCAGGAAGGACTGTCATGCAGCCATGCACACACACCCACCCACACACACACACACACACACACACACAAACAAACAAAGTGTTGCCACCATGACCAGAGCACGTATGTTCTGTATGAGCCTGTGCTTTTTCACAGAGGATGAAAATCTGGCACACGTAGACTTTTCTGCAGACATTGCTGTTTCACACACGAGGGAGCAGGACCTTAACACTATGTCCTGGGTTGCATAGTATTCACAATAATGTCACTACTGCAGATATTGTCACACGTTGCATTTAAGCAGGAAAACTGAAAATTCCAGAGGAAGCAGAGTTTGAACTTCCTGAGGATGGCTGCTTTTTTTCCAAACTGTATATTGGAGATTTAAATAAGTAACAAAGTTACATATGTATCATTTCTGCTGCTGTGTGATGGCTGCAGGTATTTAATAAACTCAAAGGAAAGACTCCCACATACATTATTGGTAAGACTCATTAACCTAACCTATACAAACTGCCTTGATTGCATATATAACACCTACATTTTTCATCAAAGAGTGTCTGTGTGGTGTCTTCTTATTCGTGACATTAATTGGGCAGCACCAGATAACCAAAGCTGGATGATGTGTTGGAAAGAAAAATTTTCATAGAGTTAGACATTATGCTGCTTTTTGCATAAAGAGACAAACAGACCAGTTAAATCTCTCGGTGACAGGCAAGTAAAACCGGTGTGTAATTTCCATACTATTAAAGGTTGAGTTTCCTTTTACAGTCCACAGAGCAGCACGATGATGGAAAGGATCTTGCTGGTTGTCTTGTTTCTGTCAGGTCAGTAAATTCTTTGATATTGTTGATGTCTGACTGCTAATACTGAAATAATAAGTCAAAGGTGTTGTTCTCACAAATTCAGTGGTTTGTTTAAAAAAACTTTTTAAATCTATATATTTTTGTACTGGGACCCTTAATGTAGACTTTTTAGTGTAAAAATAACAATCTGCCAGCGATCGAGGCAGTGTTCAGATCCTTTATTTAAGTAAAACATCACCACCACTAAGCTTCCAACTTGTCATTTGATTTTCCATGCTTACCTCTTCTACAAAAGCCTTTCGGAAAGTTTGAGTTAGAATAGTTTGCAAGAGCGCAAGAATAAACACAAT
Organism: Macquaria ambigua; assembly: GCA_008360985.2. Taxonomy (NCBI): domain Eukaryota; kingdom Metazoa; phylum Chordata; class Actinopteri; order Centrarchiformes; family Percichthyidae; genus Macquaria; species Macquaria ambigua. Next base: position 76,965 of record VMKM01000234.1, on the reverse strand, counting down.
GAGGCTGTAAAGGCGGACGAGTGAGTAGATGAGTTTCTTGTTCAAGAGTGGGGTATTTACTGATGCATTTTCTGTCATAGAACAAAACTAAAAATCTCAAGCTTGTGTTAACCACACACCTTATTTCAGGTATCTGACCAAAAACCCATTTTGAAAAAAAACGTTGCGTTTTTTGTGAAATAATGGATCATTGTATTTCTTTGGCCTCTAACAGTTATTTAAATGAAACCATGCGAGAAGTTCAGAGGGGAAATGTCTCTTTGATGGAACTGCTAACTCAAAGACATGTGAAAGGGGCCCCAACTGCTTTTATGTTAGGGCCACAAGTTAGGGCTTGTTAGAGCTTATCATATTTGTTTTTATGTAAAATCTGAACTTGAAAAGTAACAAGTAACTATAACTGTCAGATAAATGTAGTGGAGTAAAAACTATTTTACTCTGAAATGTAAAGTAGAACTCTGTGGAAATTTGTATTTTCCCTCTAGGGTTTCATGGAGTAACGTACAGACTACAGAGCCCCGAGGGTTACCACACATGCTTTTTACACACTTGTTTTTGATCTAAGAGTAATTCATTAAGCATTACAGCGCTACTTAACACTAAGTCTGACAGAGGTTAGATTAGAGGCAGTCCAGAGGGCTCCTAAAGATAGCCAGATACTGTTCGTTGTTACTGATCTTGTACGCATGAAAATCCATCTGATTGTCCGGGAGCCAAATTGTTTATCGTTCAGGCAGTGAATCAGGTGTCGTGACCTCAAACTACACGTCAAACGACAACCAATCTGGCAGAAATTCAACCGGATTCTATAATTAGTCATGGGTGATCAATTACAGTCTCTGTACACTGACCTGCCCACAATCAGTCAGCTGCTACAGGTAATGTGTCTCATCCTATCAGCAATTTGGAAAATTACAATAGTAATACACTTGCTTGCTAATAGTTTATACAGCAATATACAGTTTTGCTGTGCTGATGAATGATGGAATATCTCAGCTGTTTGACAGAATTATTCATCAAACCAAAAAGCCACTTACAGGTTAAACGATGTTAATGGACAGACTGGATACAACCTTTAACAAATCAATCACGTGTTCCCCTCACAGGCTGCGACATCTCTTCGTGCCTTCTCCATCAGTACCACTATGTTGCTAGTCCTATGAATTGGACTGCGGCTCAGACCTACTGCAGAAAGACATACACAGACCTGGCCACCATTGAAAACACTGAAGAAATTAACCAACTTATCAACTCATCTCTTCCTTACAACTCTAATGTCTGGATTGGCCTGTACAGTAAAATCAACTGGACGTGGTCAGACGGCTACAGAGGGATAGGTGCTGACTATAGGAACTGGTATGTCTCTGGCCTCAACATTCAACCAGACTTTTACTTAGCTAATCAGTTCTGTGTGGAAATTGGAAGTGGTGGAGCGTGGTGGGATGATGATTGCTCTTTGGCATATCCATTTATCTGTTACAGAGGTAAGGATACAGCAAGGCATATTTTGATCTTGAAAAAAAATTATTTTGAAATTCAGTATGTGAACTCAATAATTCCCCCTTTTTTTCAAACTCTAACTGTAGGATCACAGCTGGATCCTGAATTAGTTCTTGTTTCTGAAACAATGAACTGGTCCAGTGCTCAGAGGTACTGCAGGAACAACTTCATAGACCTGGCCACTGTGGTGAACGTCACTGAGAACCAGAAGTTCCAAAACATGTTGCCGAATGGATCCTATGCATGGATTGGTTTGTTCAGAGATCCTCAGATTTACTGGTCTGATGGGAGTGGCTTCTCATTCAGCTACTGGGACAAGAGTATAAACCCACTTGGCTCGATGAGTGTCGTATGTGGTTTTGCGGCTTTGAGTTCAGGAAAATGGAAGGTTACTTCCTGTGAAACTAGTTTACCATTTGTCTGCTACAGGACCCCTCCACCTGGTGAGTGGTTGACCATCCTTCAGTGGAAGAGACAGATACTGCATTATATTAGAACAACTGATGTTACACTGTACTCAAGCATGTGTATTAATTCAGCGCTCATTTACATGTATGAGTTTGGTATCACAAAGGTAATTCCACAACATGCTTTTCTTCTTTGTGTCACAGCACCAGTAAAGAGACAGGTGGTAAAGCTGAGGATAAAGCCAGAGAACTCCTCCATGGATCTGAATGACCCTGCAGTGAAAGCAGACATCCTGAAAAAGGTGAGTCACCAAAATCCACCCTGAAACACTTAGAAGCCCTTTTAAACGGCTGAATTTCTGGGCCCATTTTCTTTGTTTGGCTGTTTCTCTTTCTTGTTTCCCTGTGGATAGCAGAACAAATGAAAGCTAGCTTCCAACAGATATTTCAAAATGGCTACCATTTGTGTTTCCCAGTTCCAGGACAGACTGAAGAACAATGGAGTGAGTGGAGTAACCCTGAAGTGGAGAGAGCAGGCTGATGGGAAGGTCTTCCACAAGGAAAAAAGTTGTGAGGAAAAAAAAATTTAAAAGGCTGAGCTCTGTAATTAAAATCCAACTGTACTTCTGCTTATCTGTAATCCATGGTGAATGCTGGTTCTGTCTGCTAATACATACTGTACACTAAGTTGCAGACTTGCTACAGAAGAGCTTTGTCTTTGGTCAAAAATCTTTGTGTGAAGTGTTTTAATGAAATTTAGCTTTCTTCAAAATAAAACGCATATACAGTATGAGATGTGACTTTGGCTTTGAGTTTACAGTTTGTGAACCAGTGTGATAAAACCATATTTACACATTTGCTACGCCTCAAAACTGATACAGTAAAATATATCAACCACAGCTTCCCTCCATGATGTGAACTTTGTACATGACTGGAAGGATATGCAAATGATCACATCATTGTGAATAGTGAATGATGGTGTGAACACATAGTTACTGTACTTGAACTGAACATGAACTGAGCACTTTCAGTTCCTGTGTGGGCGTTAAAGTGAAACACTGCCCTCTTGTGTTGTCCTGTGTACATTATTGCCTTTGAAGAGAAAGTTTAGGCCGAGCCTAAAAGGCAACATGGTACATGGTCCGATTGTTCCGGTCAGGGTGCACTTGTGGTTCCTCTGTTCCACCTCACTGCTCCGATTTAGAAGGTCCAGACTTCAAAATGGTGTTTACTTCAGACTTCAAATCTGCCTCAATGCAAATTAATAGGTGGGGACACCCCTTTGCATCCATCCATCTATGTGTGAAAACAAGGGGGAGAAGAGTTCAGTTCAAGTAGACTGTACAACACATTGACAGTTCTTTCCTTCACTCAATACCAACCCTTCTTACTCCTGATTGGATGAACACACTGAACATTTTAAAAGAATCAGTCCAACTTCTCTGTGAAAAGTTTTCAGTGGAACTACTTTCTCTTCTAGAAATAGTCCCTATGAAATTACTGAAAGAGTATTTTGTGGATTAACCAGAGTAATATGGTTTATTGTTTCTGGAGGGACATGCTGCTTTTAATCCTTGTAGATCTGGATGTTATACAAAACAAAAATGATAATACCCAAAAAGGTTTACAGAATGTGTTTTTTTAGTAATAAATGAGCAGGGCATTGTGTCATTTGAAGACCTTTAACAAAATTTTATTTACTCCCATTTTTATACATTTCTTCCAATAAGAAGGATATTTTGCGTTCACATCACATGGGATGGACAGTAGAGATGCAAAGGATTCCCATGCTAACAACTTGTGAGTTTTCACACCATCAAGACAGTTGTATGATTACAGAGTGGGGTGTGTGAGGATTAAAATACTGTGCATTGACATTATAACACCATATCCTTTAAACCTGGGTTTAATTACACTGGCTGATGTGAGGCCATAATATCAAATATCCATATTTGATATTTGTTTGGTTTTCAGGCTCTTCCGTATAATTAAGTGCCAAGTCAGATATAAACTGCACATATGCAGCAACCAATTCTAATTCTAATATTTTGAGACAACAATTGTTAGAATGCTAAAACAAATAATATGATCATCTTTTTTCATATCTCATATATCAAAATTAAAGAAACAGTGGTATCAATCGTGAATCGTTTATTCATCCAACTCTCAGCAAGAAAGTGAATAAGTACATTTATCAAACGTTGAATTGCTCCTTTAAAACAGTTGAAACCATGGGTCGATCTAGCAAACCTTATCTTAACACTGAGATAAATACAGAACACAATTAATTAAACTAATTTTTTTATTTTATTTTATTTCAGTATAACATATGGGGTTATAGCTTTCTTGTTTCTCCCCTCAGTAAATCATTTTATTAAGACAGCCATTATGAATATTCAGTCTAACAGGACTAAACATTCATCCAATTCACTTAGAAAAAGTGTTGTGATTATCTTCATTATCACAGTAAATCATCATGCAGTTTTCTCTATCTGAGCTGTGATGACTGTCTAACCCACATCCTGAGCTCTAATTAGACATCTGTGAAAAAACTCTTCAGGAAGGTGACTCTGGTCACTTTTTCCACCAATGACATTTGTGCAAAGTCGTGCTTTAATGTGGGATGTGAAAGTTGCTACTGTGGGAACTGTTGACAGCTCAGTTCATAGGTTTATTTGAAACTTCCAGTTTAAACAGAAACATATAGTTCCTGTTTTAGAACATGTAGTGCATAAGAGAGGTACATGTGAAAAAATAGATTTAAAGTGGCTATAATCAATGTTTTTATATAAACAATGGATCATGTGTGATTTACTGGCCTTCAGCAGGCAGCTGTTATCAGCAAAAAAACTAGTTGGGACTAGTTGGTGAACATGGTAGTGGAGCACTGGCACTAACAATTTCGCCATAAATCATCAAGAGTTCAGCTGCAGTTATTGCAGGTTTAAAGCTGCATCTATTGATTTTTTTTAGGTCACTTAGGGGCAGCAGAACAAGCTAAAAAACACATTTGACACATCACCTTGTGAAACTGTCATGACAAATACACGGAGCAACATTAGCATTCTATTGAAGACACGTGTCATTTGATCCATTGTTAACATAACAATATTGATAAGTGCAATACACAAACATGAATGTGAACAAAACTCCTTTTGCTGCCATTGTGTAAAATCTACCAATATCATCACAGATTTTCATAAAACAGCTGTATCGCTATAAATTTGCTTAAAACTCACAGTCACAGTAAAATGATGTGCATGAAAGCCCTTGTGTCGCAACAGATTTGCTCAAAAACTCCATATGTTATTGTAAAATTGAATGAATAATTTATTAATTAAATGTCAATTACCTCTAAACCACCTGTCATATAACTTAAAAATAAATATGTTTATTTAGGTTGTAACAAGATATTACATTTTAAAATTGCACAAAACTTAAAGTAAACTGGTTAATTAATTAACGTCACAGCAGTTTCTGAGTTGAGTCACTGAAGTGATGTGGGGTTTCCTGTTACATTTTTAACCCTCCCAATCTGACATTTTCAACATCTGTCCTCACTTCGCACAGAAAAGAGCAGAGGGAGGAACTGCTGTGTCGTGTGCTCGACTGCAATATTCAACAAAGCACACAGAAACATTGCTTTTCTCATCAGGTAGACATGAACAACACTACGGAAGGTGGACATGAGCCAAAGCTGGGTTATGCTGTGGCCTTCGGCTGTATTATGGCGCTGGGTCTGCCTCTCAATGCTGTGTCACTGTGGACTCTGCTTAGACACCACAGCCTCAAATCCTCCACTGCCGTCTTCATGGTCAACCTGGCCATCTCAGACCTGCTGCTCGTCATCTCCTTGCCCATGAGGGTCTACTTTTACGCCACAGGTACCTGGCCTCTGGGCAGTATGGCATGTATGTTGATTACAATGCTCTTTCGCAACAACATCCGTTCCAGCTGCATCTTCATCACCTTCATCAGCATGGACCGGCTGCTGGCCGTGGTTTATCCTCTGAGGGCACGCCATCTTCGAACCTCTTCCAACGCCTGGAAAGCTGCTGCGCTCGTTTGGCTGTTTGTGTTGGTGGTGAACATCCCAGAGAGTGTGTTTTTTTCAAGATCTTTAAAAAACAGCAATGAATCCTCCTGTTTTGAATTTAAACAGCTGCAAACATCACCTATTGCTTATTTTCAGCCTGTGCTAGTGTTCGTCATGCTGGCAGTCAACATTGTGTGCACTGCTCTGGTGTCTTGGACTCTAAACAGACATCTCAGTGACTCTGCGAAGGTCAACAGCAAGGTGAATGTCATGCTGATTTTTGTCATGAACTTGGTTATGTTCACCATATGTTTCTTGCCTCTGTCGGTTGGTTTACTTACCGTTAGGACACCTGCGCTTCAGCGTTTAATATGTCTTGCTGCTTTGAACTGCTGTCTGGATCCAGTGTTGTATTACTTTTCTCTGGATGCCTTCTGGAAGAAAAAAGAGGATGCAAATATTGCAAGAGCGCAGTAGACGAAGGACATACTATTCTCATTAGATGGCGTCAGATTTCCCTTGTGACACTCTTCAGCAAAATAGCTTGTTTGACAAGTTTGACTATGTGTGATGAATTTGATCAAAAACCCAACAATGATCGTCTCTTTAACAAAATGTTTGTGAAACTTAGAGGTCTAGTATGAGATGGAGAAAAGCTTGGCTTGTAATGCACGAGTGTCCTGCTTAATTCATACTTACAGGCTGCAACATTATAGCTTCATGTCCAGGCAGTTTCAGGAGGAATGATGACATTTTGCAAAATGTGCAAATGTGGCTTTCTTGCCGAGAGTTAAAGGAGAAAACTGATACCACTCTCATGTCTGTACTTAAATATGAAGCTGCAGCCAGGAGGTGGTTAGCTAATTTAGCACAAAGACTGAAAACAGGGGGACACAGCTAGTCTGGCTCTGCTCGAAGGTGAAAAAAAACAAAACATAAACCCGAAAAACCACAAAATTGTCCTTTGTTTAACCCCTTGGTTCCTATAGTAACAATTAGCTGCTTCCAGTTTTTATGCTATGCTATGCTATGCTAAGCATTTACAGTCTGTACAGAAATGAGGGTGGTATTGATCTTCTTATCTGACTTTTGGCAAGAAAGCAAATAAGTGTATTTCCCAACATGTCCTATTGAATATTTCTTGAAACTGGCAAGTAAATGTTCTGCTATTTTGTAGCTGACTGGATGAACCTTGTGCTATGCCTTCTCCTTCAGGCATCAGAACTAAACTTTGAAGACTGAAAGATTTGTGTGTTTGCATGTTTAACACCCAAGCTGATTTGCTAGCAGCTGCCAAAGAAAGTATACAAATGTTTTTGGGTGAAAAAAAGGACAAAAAGGACTCTCATTTTGGCATCATCCTTTTCTCGTCGTATCTTTTGATTGCTTTGTGTCATAACACTGTTTGACTCTTCTTGTATTCTGTATGTTATAAATCCTTTGATGTGACTCAGGCTTTTGTCTTTTTTGAGAGCGTCTCAGTCACGGAGCCAGCAGCTCTGGAGTCCTAAGCCTCGCCAGATGGAAGGCCATCGGTATAAGCCTTCAGCAGACTGTAAGGATCTAGATGACCTCATCTGCAGATTTGAAATGTTTTAAAAGTAATCGCTGCAAATGCAATTAGTCATCAAGGATTGGCAGAGTAGTCTATACTGGATATCGTCTCTGACTGCTTTATGTCAACCTAAAATTACACACTACCCTGTCAAACGAGGCCACTGATGAAACATGATGTGCATTCTTGTTATCTGTTTCAACCAACAACATAAAAGTCAAGAGTTGAAACCCACAAAAAAATGAACATCCTCACTTGCTGTGGTGTAGCGGATGGGCGTGATGCAAGAGCTAGATAAAGATGATGCCATTGGAAAACAAGTACAAATTAGCGACTTGATGCAACACTGTAGGTAGCAGAAAACCATTTCACAGCACAACAATAATGAAAGCAATAACATACATCAGAATGAGCAAATAGAGGAACCAGAGGGAGACAAAGTGTGAAAATTCAGCTATTATTTCCATTCATGGTTAAACTATTTGTTGCAGTGGCCCAAAAATGGCCCAAAAATGACACCTGAACCAGCTCCATTTATTGATGACGATTGAAAGTTGTTTTAATGGCTTGGAGTCAAGTGTGCAGGTGTTACTTTTTTTCATTGAGTTATTATTTTGTCCCACATATTCCCAAAGTCAAGCGGGAAAGGAAATCCATTGGTGGTGCTCACAGGAATGAAATGTTTCAGCAGTGTCCCTACACCTGTTACTCTGGATGGCAAATGAAGTTCCATTCACCTCCATTGTATTAGTGTGGAGGCAGGATATCTCAGAGCCTGGACTGATTAAACCAAAGCCATTGAATAAAAATACTGTATGTTGTTTTTTTGTAATTTGGGTAAAAAGACATTTAATAAAATGATGGATTATAATACGTATAGTCGACTATTTACTGACAGAAGGAAGTGATTTGTTTGAATTAAATAATGACTTTAAACACAAACAGAAACATTTAAAGTTGAGTGCGAAAAGTTCATTCTTGACCAAAACAATCTTAATCTCAAGGTCCACTTACACACTTGTTCTGGAGCTTTCAACTGCTCCTCAAGGTCTTCATCAGCGAATATAGTTTTCTCAGTTGTCATGTCGACTGTGAAGGGGGTCAGCGTCATCGACTAGGAGTTTGAAGATTGAGGAGGCCACTCACATGAGTGGGTTTCATACTGATGAAGACTGTGAGATGTGGTTGAAAGAAAAAAGCTAATACAGTAAGTGGACCTCAAGGTAAGGTCAAGGTTATTTTGTCAAATTTTAGTAGTTGTTTAATGTTTACGTTTTCTCATTGACTTTGTGAAACATACTCCAAATACCCATCATATCAAACTCACTTGTGTGACTTTAACTAACAAATATAGAAAATAAACAATTAAAGCATTTAAATATTTCTCTGTGATTAATATGCTCAAATTAGCTAATTGATGCTGGAAACTTGAGGTATTGATATCTGCTGATGTTACAACGTCCAGTTGGCGGCTCTGCAGGCTCTCAACATGTAGCTGCAACCATAAAAAAAAAAAAAAAGAAATCTTTCATATTCAAACGTGTATATTCATAATTTAATAATAATCTGCTGAGACAAATTTCAGTTTACGGTAACTTGGCTTGCTGCTACAAAGATTCTTAAAAAAATATATCTGCCATGTTCTGTTAAGATTACAAGGAATATTAAATATACTGCATTTAAAACATCCTGGCTGCAGCATAATGATGTTGCCGGGTCATTTAGAACCAAGGAGTCTAAAAATAAATAAAGCATTGACAGATCCCTAGTTATTTTCACTAATTTATTCACAGACAGATTTCATCAGCAGACAAAATATACAGGGTCAAAGTTGATTTTGTTTAACTAACATACCATATAATGTGCTCCCTTTCAGTAGTTTTGACTTTAGTCCAGTCTCTGACTCTGGGCTAAGGCTTTAAACGTTGTTCTACAAAACATTCTAACAGTGCTGTTTTTCTCTTATAGATAACACATGCAAGGGAAAACAAAGGCATTATTTTAAATTGATTCACAAAAGCATTGATGAAGAGAGAGCAAAAACCCATGACAATAAAAGAGAAAAGCTGATGACAAATGCATAAAAAAAAAAAATTAAAAAAACTATGCGTCTTCATCTGTTTCAATTATGATGGAATATTATACAAAAAAAAGTGAATGCAGTCTAATGCCCAATGCAACCTTGTGCAACGTCTACTGTGCTTTTTTAGGAAGGAAATGAAAAGCAGAAAGCAGAGCAAGGAGGTAACAGGCAGGCAAGAGGATAAAGATGCAAGCAAGCAACTAGTCATCAGCAGTTATATGTTTACATTACAGAGAACATGTGAAAAAATTGAAATCAGTGGATAATGTTTGCTCAGGAAAGCAAGGCTTCATGCTTTGCACAGATGACTGTAGAACTAGACACAAAGTAACCTCCAGGGCAGGAGAAAAAAACAAAAGTACAGTCACCTTGACAACACATGGAGACAGACATCTCCCCCAACGACAGTAACCATCATATAAATCCCCAGAGGAAGAGGAGGGGTCTTGAAATTATAATTCATTATTGGCTAAAGGACTTTGCTACGAGAAAAATCCTGTGATAGAAACAACAGCTTAGTATTGCATCACACATCGGAAACAGAACAAAACAAAAAACAGAGGACATCAGACCAAAAGTGCAACTCAGACATGATCAGATCCACAGGAGGATGCTACAGTGGCTGGGGTAGTGACTGGAGATGTGCCTTTGGGTGGGTGGGATGACACCGATGACGGGCGTTTTTACGCTTCGTCGCAGATAACCGTCTCCACCACAAATGTGTTTTCAAAGTGACGGATGTGGTGGCAGTCCTGCGCCTCGCGCTTGTTGATGCCTGAGAGGGAAACAGGGTGAGCCATAGAGAGGGGATCAGTGATGTGAGTTTGTTCGGTGCCAGGCACCAGTTTAAAACAATAAAGCTCCTTCTATCCCTTAAACATAAACACAGACTGTAACACCATCTATCAGGTGACTAATGAGCTTTTTTAAACTTACGTCTGTGGGTGACACGCCGGTTCAGGCGGTAAGTATCCTTCCCATTGCACAGGCGGAAGATGAAGGGTCCCAGCTGACGCATGTTGTGCACTTTGCCAGTCACCACCATCTCTTCATGGATGAGGTAGGTCTGAGGCAAGTATGTTCCCTTCTGCAAGAGACAGAGGTACGGTAAGAACATGCTCACTGGGATATGTTTTCCAACAGAAACACTAAAGGGCCATACAGCCCAAAAACAGACTACAATGGGTGTCTGCACACAATAACTCAACAGTGCTGACCTTTGAGGGAATGGAGAGCTGGAGAGTCCAAAATGGAGGAAGCTATCATAACTCATTGGCCGCGTTGACCCATACATGTTTATTTAACCTCCTCTGTCGGAGTATTAGCTGCTCCACAAAAGGTTTGTGTTGACAGGAGTCAATGTTACAAGTGTGTGAATGTATTGTCTCGTAAGCAACCGGGCTAACGAGTTTGCTAACTGACAGCTAGCAAGCTAGCCCCTCTTTAAAACTGTATTTATTGAAATTATGTACAAGCCTGAGAACAAAATGCCGCAAAAAAATATAGAGAATTTTAAAGAGCTCTTGTGGCTGACTAGTGCTAGCATCTTCCAGGCTTGCTAGCGTGGTAGCTGTTAGCTCACTAGCTACTGTAATTCTCCAACTAGCCCTGCGAGTAGTCACTATGTCACAAAGCCTCTAGCAGCACCTATTTTGTGAAGATGAATTTCACTGTGCCAATTTTTGCTGTGACCAGGCCTCAACTCTTGACATTTGACTGTACATTGGTAAAGTCAAATGTGAACATCCTAACCAGTTCATAGCATTTGGGAACAGCGAAGGCTAAAAGTAAAGCCATTTTTTTCTATGGATTCAAGAGAAAACAGTGCTGATGAAGACATTAAGTTGTCCAAGATTGCAGCTGTGTTACCTTGACGTTGATAAGAAGCTCCCAAAGGTTGCGTGGAGGCATCACGATGGTGGTGTTGAGCTCAATAACGTAGCACTTGTCCAGAGCAATGTCATGGTAGGCAGTCAGTCCCTGGAAAATAAAGCAATTTATTAAAAGACCAACTCTAAAAACCAGTGCCTAAGTTTTTTTGTGCTAATGTTTCAATTCTTGTTATCTGTTGGCAGTTTTCTTCTGGTAAAATGTGAATAATTTTAGCCATGTTAACGGGTGGGCTCTAGAGATGGCGGTGTCAGCTGGATGGTCCGTCCACCATTTTGGTTGAAACTGAAATACCTCAACAAATATTGAATTGATTGCCATTAAGATTTTGTACAAATATTCATGGTCCAGAGGGTGAAACCAACTGACTTTGGTGATCTGCTGTCTTCTCATCTAGCGCCATCATCAGGTCAAAATTAGTTAGCATTAGGCTCAAAGCACTGCATCAAAGAGACGTTAGCATGGCTGTAGACTGTGGTTTAATTTTTCTTTTCATATTCCTTTTCTTTTTCTGTAATTTGTTTGAAGTGTGACATTAAAGAAGCACCATTATGAGTATATGTCAAATGTTTGTCCTCACTCTGTGGAAGTCATGGATTATATCAGCGGGGTCGCTGCCTCCAAAGTGAGGCACGGGCACAGAGATCTTCTCATAGTTGTCAGCCAAGTAGATGCCGACATTTTCCTCCAGCTCCCGACGCCCACGCAGCGGGGCATACACAGAGTCTTCATAAAGCACCCTGCAGTGGAACAGGTTCTCCTCTGGGATCTGCACACACACACAAATCAGCATCTAGATCAACACACCAGCTGGAACACTCCGAAACAAGTCTGTAGCAAGAATATCCTTCTTATACAGCAGTGACTTGAATAAAAAACTAAGGACATCATTTCATTGATGAACACGGTGTTTGATATAAAAACCAATCTGAGACACATACAGCACACAGTACAGTATAATCAGGTCTTACATGAGGTATAAAGTAGTAGCGGTAGACATAAATGGAGGCAAGGACCAGACCAGCCATGAAGACAACCAGGCCAAACGTCAGGCAGCACAGGCCGTTGAGGGGAGACTTTTTGGGCCGCAGCGGCAGGACCAGCTCCTCCTCATCCTAGAAAACACACACACACACATTTATTAATACTGCAGTTGGGCACAAAAAAGTATTTCCAGGCAGCTTCAATCCAACTTTCAGCTTACTCATCTTCACCGTGACGAGGAGCTGAAAATGACCCGAATTATATGACTGCTAAAATAGAAGCTCATGTAAATGCTGATGCCGCATTTCAATCAGGAATTAGTAGCACTGCGCCCAGCCAGAGGAAGGGAGCGCTTGGTAATGAAAACTTGACTGAGATGGTGAGTAATCTTCCCAGACGCCTCCAGTCTCGCAGCCCATCTGCCGCTGCCACGCGCCCAACCTGTGTTGGCGGTAGGGTGGCACTACACACAGATAGTAGCCACTCACTATGAGTTTCCATTTACAAAAATAATGACTAACAGAGAAAGGGCTCAGTGCCTACTGTAGCTGTAGTGCAGAGTGGTTGTGGCAGGTAAAATTATGTTGTGAAAACGTGGCTCTGTAAAGAAACAACAATGGTTGCTATTCTTGGCTTAAAAAAAATGATTGTGTGCATGGGAAATGGCTGTTGTAAGAAACTTCAAAGAAGAAAGATGACAATCCTGTGTGAACATGTGCCATCATTTTAAAAAGGAGATGACACAGAAAGCCTGAAAGCTGTGCCTTTGATTCACAATGTCTGCAGAATATGCTGTATATTTTTGCACCTAACATTGGGACAGTGTCTGTATATGCATATTTTCATGTTACAACATTCATTTCAGTTCAGTATAGCCTACTGTTCTTTGTGGAAGCATTTGGAGACAGAGGGTGCATAAGGACAAGGCGACAACTGTCTGTCTGTGTATGTGCGAACACGCACTTCTGTGAGACTCAGTTTTCACTTTGTGTTCTCCCACCCCACTGAGAGAGATAGAGGCTCTTTCACACCAACTGAGAGCGTGACACACCATGAGGCCTGTCTGTCTCCTGTTCAATACATTTGGATGAACAGATTTCAAAGTCACACAGCCACCCAAGCTCTTTACTTTTGCAATATTCACTTTATATGCATGCCTGATGTCCTATCTATATTCCATTATGGGCTCAGTCATGTATCTTTGATAAGGGTTGAGGCGATGCTGGGATGCTGCTACGGCAAAGTTGAGGACACCACTGTTCTGCCTCTTTTAGAGCTGTGAAAAATAATCTTGCATGCGCTGCAAGCCACAGCAACCCATCTGCCATTTTGTCAGCCAAACCTAATGCATTTCTTGCATTCTACCTTTTTTCAGCTGGGGAGTTGTTTGAATCTGCTTTGAAGGACAAAATCGTCAAAGGCCATGATGCCACTTATAATGCAAAACACAATACAAAGTCTTGTTGTCTTGTCTAGTCATTGTTAAATTGCCTTTTGCTTGTAATCCTCTATGCAGTCTTAAACAAAGAGCATGCATTTTGCACATTATAATAACTTGCATCAAGCCTGCAATAAGCGTACTGGCGCAGAGGAAACCTTCAGAGCAATGACATGTTTTGTTTCCAACCAAATGGCGATAGATGCTGTCAAAAATCCCCTGCTGTTCATGGCTGTGCAGGTGCAGGCTGCCCTGCAGACCAACCAGGCAGGGGAGCCTGGGCACAGCAGGCATCACATTACATAAGTATCATATTAGGACGACAATGACAACAAGCATTATTAATAAGAGAAATAACAATAAGCGACGCGTACTCACCATCGGATGCGGAATGAGAATTTCGGTCTTGTCGCCATCATTCTCCTTCTCCACTTTCTGTCCCGCGACAGACTGGAAACTGATCTTCACCATGGCTCGGTGTCACTGTCTGTCTGTCTGTCTGACTGCTGCTGCAAGTGCCTTCGCTCTTCGTCTGTGTTAACGATAGCCGGCCACCTTTCTGAAACAAATCCCGTCACCTCGTCAACTGACCGTCCTCTTCTCACCGCTGGGCTGCTTCTCTGTCTGTTTTTGTCTTTGTCGACCGGAAGTGTGCTGTTTTTTTTTTTTTTGTTTTTTTTTTAATATCTGCCCTTAAAGGACCAGTCCACTGCTTTCTGTTTACTGTAGCTGTAAAGGGGACAAACTCCATTCAAACAACACACTATTGTATCAGCTCTCTAGTATGACATTCACCATTGAAATTCCTCATGCACCCAATTCGCCAATTAATAACCATTAATAATCATTCTAGCCTAATAAAACAACTTAATCTTCCTCCACTAATATAACATTGCACTAGTTAAGCAAAGCTATTTAAACACAGGTTGTTATTGTGTGATGAAATTAAGGCTACAATCAAATGACAATGTGAAAGGGGTCGCTGGTATTGATGAACCTACAGAGAATTATCAGCTGGATCTGCAGCTCCCCTCAGCTTTAACATTAAAGAGTGAGTTTCAGCTCATTGTTTAGCTGTCTAGCCGCAACTTTACTGTTCTGGTTCACTGTCATTGCTCTGGTAGTATTGCTCATTGCTCTCAGCTGTTTTCAGCTAAAAAAACTCTAAAAACCCACTGTACCCTACCTGCTCAGCACCAAAGGGCAGACTAGCTGCTGCTAGCAACTAGCTTGTGAGCATAGTTGAGCATTTAGCCATAAAAGAGCCAGATATTTCCCTCAGGAGATGGTGGAGATCTAAAATGGAGATAGAAACACGGCTCCAAATGAATGCTAATGTTGCTCTGCTGCTGGATATGAGCGACTGTTTGCTAACACGTTCAGCGCATAGCTAAGGAAATGATATGTCAATGTCCTGTTCATAATTTGTTTCCACTGCCGCCAAGTGGCAAAAAAAATCAATTAGGGAAAGAAATGCAAGGGACTTAAAAGCATTGATAATAAAACCGTCTTTGTCCATTAATCGATGAAATAGTTAATTGCATTGGTGTTGTGAATGGCTGAATTTATTCCAGATACAGGTGAGTTTGTTGGACCATTTACCAAACCCTGCTGGGAAAACTTGAGTGGTGTTTTTTTTTTCCATGTGGCAGAAATGGGCTTCCATACATTTTGCAGTTACAGGCTCCATTATGTACATTGTCCACTACAATTAAGAGGGAAATATTATATTTTTACTCCACTACATGTATCTGACATAGTGACTAGTTAGTTTACAGATTAGTATTTTTCCTACAAAACACAGTAAAGGAGCTTCTAAAACGTGATGCACTGCTAGAATAAACTTCCCAACAGCATTTAAGAAGTGTTTTTTATCTCCAACTCGACAAGCTACAACATTAAAATGCTAGGTACCACTTTTTAATGACACATACTTTATAAAGGGTTTACAAGTTGTCATGAATGGATTATCAACTTTTATTAAATCATTTAGTGAGACTTTATAGATTAGTCATCAATCTATGCTATCAATAGGACAACTTCTAGGTGGCAAAGTTGTAAAAAGTCCATTTGGCTGGTATATTCTCCTTTGTCAATCTGCATGAGTGCTTTCATTTTTGATAAGTTGATTGTGCTTTTAATACTTATGTACTTGAATGCAAGACATTTATGTATAATTTAGTATTTTTATGAGCAACATAAATCTGACAACACTTCAATATGCCAAGCCCCAATGTTAACACACATTTGACAAAGGAGTTGTTAAAAATTACCACAAGTTTATTTTATTCCAAATGGTTTTTTTCTTTATTTCAATTGTAGGGCCCAGGCCTTTGACACTTCTGAAAACACCCACACGCTCTATGCTGAAACTGAAACAAAGTCAGCATACAGCCATACAGCCAAGAGTTCAATTTGACATTTCAATGTTGTTAAATACTTGGAAAAAAGAAACAATTCCAGTACAACATCTTTAGTACAGCATCATGCACAGCCAGTGGAGGAACATGCATGTTCAATGCGTATGGAGGAACTGTGGGCTATCTGAGTAGTGCTGTTGTCTGCACTGAGATGTTTTCTTATTTGCCAGTTTGAACCATGTCATTCACTGTAAATTAACAAATCGGCTGTTTCATCAATTTTGCTCAGCACCATGAGGACAATCCAACATGCCCCTACTCTGCTACCCACAATGCTTTACACTCATAATTGTACTGGAATTATAAACGCTCTGAAGAGAAAGGCTCAAACATGAGGAGAAGGGGGGAAATTAAGAATGATGTGCCGAGTTGCCAATGTCCTGATGAGCTCAGCCCTGAAGCACACTCACTGTGAGGCCACACATCACTCCCTTGCCACTAGCAGAGTGGTGAGAATGAGGGGAAAAAACACAAAGTTAATGAATTTGAGGAGGGGGGAAATCCCTGCTCTCCTCGACTCCAGTTAGGTGATGTTGATCACTCAGCACCTCACAAAGTGCACAAACACACAGGCTTTAATGTTTCAGTTAATGCTCTCCCAATCCCCTCCCTCCCCTCCTGCACTGCTCACACCCATGCACTTTTTTCAGCAGTCTGAGAGATATTCAAAATGTAGATTGAGAATAAAAAGAGGATTAACAGATCCAGAGCTAATACCATGACATTCCTCTGCTGTACAAATTGTTAATATCCTATAGGTTAGCTAAACGTGAGCTGGCCCTTTAAGTTATATACAAAGAAACCCACCAGCAACCATTTCAGCAGTAAAATGAAATGCAAAAACAATGTCACTTAACTTGTTTCTTTTTATGGTTTAGAAAGTAATTTGATTACAATTAACCAAAAACCTGATGTTTAAGGTAATATATATATATAATATATATTTTCATATGTCAAGGTTAAACAAAAATCTACAAAGCAAAAAAAAAAAGGCATATGTACATGTTCACCCTGTCCCAGAAAACAAAGAGACCCAACTCTTGGGCTTTACCAAATTCATACCTTATATCCCTTCCTCCTTTCCTCATGTGCTTCAAGTGCTGAGTCGTAACAAAGCACACAGGAGGTAAATGGTTCTGTGTGATGGCATCTGAGAGCTTGTCCCCATGAATCGCTAAAATGAACCACTGTTGCTTTACTGGATGAAGGCATAGATACGAACTGCAGCTGTTGCTGTGATGCACGTGCATTTCCGAGTCTGTGGCACTGAACATGGGAGCCAGACTGGGCAGGCCATCACAGAGCCGACGCTGGGTACAGCCATGGATCTGTCACATTTCAAGGCATGCAACAAACACACCAATGTTCAACCTGCTCGTACCATTTCCATCACAAGGTTTCAGCCGATATTCTTGCAGTATGTGTGTATGCATGTTTTTTTATGTAATACATATATGCGTGTAAACGTGTCTACTTTTGTTCCTTGGTGTGTGTGTGTATCAGGAAGTCTGCCTTACTTTGAATGCACGGACCTTTTCTGTCACTATGTTTGATGGACTGTTGTGTCATTATAATATACCTTACATGTCTCAATGTGCAAGAAAGCAGCAGCATCTATTATTTTCTCTTATTTCTTTTGAAGGAAGAAGACTGAAAGAAAAAAAAAAAAAAAAAAATCAAGAAGCGGAGGAGCTTGTGACTTCCTGACGAGTTGATATGGGTACGTTGGTTTTTCATTTGTTTCCTCAATTTTTGTTCAGAAACCAGAACAGCAGCTGCTGATGGGTCCGTTAAGCAGACGTTGTCTGGATGTTGACCAGACATGGTCCTGGTGGCTCCTCCCCCCACCTCTGCACCCTTCCTCAGGCCTCCTGGGGGGCAGGCCTCTTGAGGTCCCTGATCTGTTTGACCAGGTAAGTCTTTTCATCATTGAACTGTTCGTCCTCCATTCTGTCATTCTGGAACTTGCTGAGAAACTCGATGAGTTTGGTCTGGTTCTTCAGCAGGATGTCCAAGATTGGCTGCGTCTTGTTGGGGTTGGCCACAAACACCTGGTAGTGGAGGGTGAGGACAAGGATGTTAATATGTGTGTTACGTTTAATCACATCTTTGATGTGAAAACTGTGATTTCATTGTTACCTTAAAAACATGGAAAGCCTCAAACTGGATGTTGCGGCTCTTGTCCCGTAGCAGGTTCATCATTAGTTTGAGATTCTCTGGCTTGCTGATGTATTTCGTCATTATGGTGAAATTGTGCCGGTCAAGAAGCAACTCCCCCAGTAACTAGATCATTTCAGAGTGAGAAACACAAGTAAATATTAATTTGAATAATTTCTTTTAAAATTGACAGACACTTGCAGATTAACCAAATTGGCAGGCTGACTGCTTAAAGCCCCATCTGTAATTTCCTTTATTCACCATCAATACAAGTTAATACATTTAAAAAAATCTGCATTATATAACTGAACATATAGGCCTGTTTTACTGCTTTATGTACAAACATTACTAGTGTTAAACCATAAACAGATAAATCAACAATAAACTTGATTAACAACTTGAGAGAGATAGTAGGTTTAAATCTCAAGAAATAATTTCTCAGTGAGGGACCTGTTTGGATTACAGATTGTGGCTTCACAGCTACAAAATGCATACATTCAGATTAAGGTGAAAGTTAGCAATAAATGTAGCCAAAAACTTAAGGCAAGTGAAGAAAACACTCTATATTAAAAGGGGCATCAGAAGACATGTCAAACATATACATGGTGCTCCCACTAGATGGCGTTCACAACAAGGTTATGGAGGTGGTTTAAACTAGAGAAACTCAACACTTAGAGGAGACCCCATCTTTAAATAGCTCTCTGCACCACTACATGAGACCTGTTTACTGGCACGACCCAGGGTCCTTACCTTGAGGGACTGCCTTTTAGTCACATAGTTTTCTGAGTGGAGTAACTTCTCATATTCACTAAAGAACTAGAGAGAAAGGAAGAAGTAGAGAGAGAGAGAGAGAGAAAAAAAGTAAAAGGGGGCGAGAGAGAGAGAGTCATCTAAATGCATCAAGTAGCGTTTTTCACAATTGCATCTGTGTCTTGTATGAAAACACAATGACAGGAAAATGAGAGATTTTCCCTCACAGATTGACAGCTACTTTGTGTTCACAGCCTGCAAATGATGTCCCAAATGGCTGGTTTGATTGAGGGAAGAGACTGCCAACATGCCAAATACCCAGACTGCCACAGTTTTAATTTACATGTAATTGGTGACAAGAAAACAGTTAAGGTCTTCTAAAGTTTTATGATATAGTAATCTTAAATGCATTGAATTCCACTAAACTATTCACTTCTTTTAGCTGCCAATAAACATTAGCGGCAAGGATACATCGTTTCTTCCCTCTATGATGTCATGGCCAAACTTAATGTACATACCACTTTAAAGTCTATCTCACTTTGGGGGAATAAATGCCCTATTATATACTAGGTTTCAGTTCAGTGTGGACTTACTCTGTCGTAATGTTGCTCCAGAAACTCTGCACTCAGTAGCTTGTGTCTTGTGAGGAGGTCCTGGAAATAGACAATGTAGACTATGAGAAATAAAGTCAGATTTAATGGTTATGACTTAGCCTGCTCCCATTTGTCTGCTTTTTGGACACTGTAGGTACAACAAACTGAAACACATGCAGAAATAAGCCTTAGAAATGCATTGCAATTTCGTCACAAAACCTAAAATCCCCCCAACCTAAAATTAGACAGAAAAAATGTTTTGGGTTACAGTGTGATTAGTGATATTTCTGGACATAATCCCTTTCAAAGACATAAGAAGACTGGTTTATCTGTTGCATTACGTTAGCAAATTAATCCTTTTTTGGACAGAATAAAAAATGCTTTGTAATAATAATAATAATAATAATAATAATAATAATAATAATAATAATGATAATAGGCAGATTCATGACCGCTCAAGCGGTGCATTCAGGTCTCTAAATCATGGCACAACTTTGCGTATGAACCCTGTCTTTCCCATTATAACAGCCATTGTTGGATCCAAATCCTCAATCTCCATGTCTGCTTGTGTCAATGTGTCATTATATTGCAATATCAGCAGCAGCAGCAGGTACTTGCAGCCAACGCATCATCAAATTAGCTATTTAAAATTATATAATGTAAACAAACTACCATCATCGAAGTAGCAGGAAGGAGGAAATGGGGATGCTGAAAGTGTAAAGAGCATCTCTGCTAATCACTTACATTATGTCAATGAGTTACTTTTGAAATTACACTTTTGGATTCTTTTGCAAAGGAGTCACTGGCTTTGAGATGTAAAGAGTCACAGATGTTTCAGAGCATTACTCAAAACTAAATTTGCTCCAACAGCTGAACAAGTGAGCCGACTTACTTTGAAAGTGGCAAACGCATCTGAGGCAATGTCGAAGGTTGACATCTCCACATATCTGAAGAAGTCGTAAAACTGCTCTGACCACAGCGTGATTTTGGCCAGCGGTTCATGTCTGATGCACTCCCTCAACATAATACCACAGTTTAGGGCAATCTCTGGAGACTCGTACCTGCACAGAACAGCAACACAGAACAAGGACTTATCATCATATAGAAGCATGCAACATGCACGCGCGCACGCAGGCAGGCATGCACACACTAGTTTGTTGACAGCAAATAACATTTGCCAAGGGATGGTAAACTGAAACAAGAGGTAAGTGAGCTGGTAGGTAGGTGATCCACCGAACACCAATTTCACTGACATTTGGTGCTTGGCTGGTTCTAACTTCAGACAAAGTCATGTAATTTCTTAGTTAGAATTAGTTATTTTCCCTGACATAAAGGGGGCCATGACTGTATTGATTATTAGCATGTGTTCAAGGTGCCATTGTCATGTGTCTATATGTTAACATGTAGCATTTCCTGACAGGTTTGACGACAAAGGAACACTCCAGCAGTGAGACTGAAGATGTCACTTATAGAAAAATGAGGAGTAGTGATTGAGCTGGGTGAAGGGGAAAGGTGTTTACACCACCGACACAGAAGCAGACTATGCTCAGGGCCATGAGGAAGAGCAACTTAACAGAGAAATCAAATCCACGATGCACTGTACAACAAGGGAGATCCCCATTAGGCCAATCACAATGGGGGTATTTGCATATGGTGTAGGTTTTCTCAGAACACCGCTTTATTACAGACTTTCAAATGGCATCCCTTAGGCTTTACTGAACAAACACAAAGGACGAAAGACGCCAATTGTGCAACGTTGTGTCATATGATGTGTGTTGTATTCTTTTGGATCAGTGAGCTGAACTACAGGTTAATGGGACTAAACAGAAAAGACACTTGTTTGTTGCAGATGTCACTTATTAATGACATCAGACAATGAAGTAGTTTCTATTAAACTGGACTGGAGATTTTTAAAATGGAACTAAAAATTCTAATATAAATCTAGCTTTAAAAAGTATTAAATCCTTTTTATGGAGAAAGAAGACTCCTGGAGCACAGGAACAACTGATGAAGAACCTCTACCAAAATTTAACGTTTATTGGCATAAAAAGTTGAGCCTATTTTCATTCTTCTTCTTTAGGCAGCAGTCAGACCATTTGAAAATGTGTGCTCTTACTTCCCTTTATGTTAGGAAGTTACTTAGGAAGTTGCTAGATCGTTTCAATAACCTGTTTACATGTATTGTTTCAACAATATTCAGACATAAAGAAAAATCTAAACGCTCAATGGGAGCATGATGTGTGCCTCCTTACCCTTTAAGCAACATGAAGAGGATATTCTGCTGGGTGCAGAGGTACTCCACCGTGGGCGTCCGAGTGCCAATCTGACGCCTAAGGATGTTGTTGAAGATCTGAGCCACATCTTTCTTACCCTGGTGGTAACAGATAAAGCATAAACATAAACAAAGGCTTGATAATGCAGAAGTTAACATATACAGTACAATAGAGAATACAATAGACAAAAACACACTTCCCAACTGACAATGCAATCAGGAGCTAGACCAGGGTGGAAAGCCAAGAGGTAGTTCTAAATGTAAGGTATGTTGTTTTTTAAAATGTGACATATGTCAAAACTAGCTGATAAATGTCTCTGAGAAATGACTGTATTTTTTATTTCTACACTGCTGCAATGAAACTTGCTTTTTATTTTAGGTGTTTCAGCATAGGGAGAGGAAAAATAGATGTCCTCTTAAGATAATGACAAGGATATTGACGAATAGCCACCCAAAAACAATGTTATCATAAGGACAAAAGTTCAGCATACATCCAAATGTGCGCACAACTTTCTAAAATGTTGAATCACTGTCATATGTCTACGTTGGACCCTTGTGATTTGCAATTCTTCACCAGCTCTTTCTTTCGAACAGGGAAGGAGGATGGGAGATGGTAAAAGAGGAAGAGAGAGATCACACAACACAATGAGTCATGCTGTGATAGGGTGAGTCAGGGAAGCCTGCAGCAGCAGTTACCACACAGCAGCAGTCTGACATATTGCAGGGAGACATGAGTTTGCCCACATAACAAAATAGGCAGGTTTGTCTCGAATGCCCAACTGTCCTCACAACCTGAATGTACATTTTCAAAACATATGCATCCCTTTCTCCTGTTCATAAGACACATTCTTCATGTGTGTACATACCTCAGATAAACATCGCCTTTAGTGTTAAATGTGTTAAAAACAAAGCCTCACCTCAAAGTCGATGAGCTGCAGGTCCGCTATCAGGGTGCTGAGCAAGCCACTGTTGTAGAGCTCCTGGGCTAGCTGGGCCACTGCCTCTGTTTGGGGCTCTTTCTCATTAGTCCCATACAGGATCTCCTTCATGGCCACCAAGCTTTTTGACACCTCCTCTGTAGCCTGAATTATATTCACATAGTACACACAGGCATAAACATACCATAAAGCAGACATTTCAAGCATTATACAGCTACTTCAAGCCCCCCCCCAAAAAAAAACAGCCTGGTCACAATGCATTCTCAACTTCTTCCCAATACTTTCATGATTCCCATTGACATTTCAGAGGTAAAGAATCCCACAGGTGAAAGTGAAGAACAAGCGAATGTAAGCAAGATACACCCTGACTCTACCTTCTCTGCCTTTTTGTCAGAGATGTCATGCTTCTCAAGCACTGTCATGCTGTCCTTAAGGTTCTTGACGATGTCCGCCGGCGACTTGTGGGACTTGCCAAAGGGGAAAGGCATGGCGGAGAGTTACCACGAGCAACCAGGAAGCGGACTGTCCACCTGAGGAATGAAATGTAAAACTGGATAAGAGCCTGTAAAGATGGAGGGACTGGTGAGAAGAGAACTAATAGCATGTAAAAATCACCAAAGAGGCAGAGACATACTTAAATAAATGCTGTTCTACTGTATAAAATAAAATGTTAACTCACAGATGACCTACAAACAATAGGGTCCCAGTCAATATCTGTGTAATACTCTGCTCAAGCTAACAAGTAGTTACAGAAAAGTACAGAAGTAGGCGGTGTAGTAGGTAAAGAAGGTGATTACAAATATATAGCCAGTTACTTGCAAATTATTCAGAAGTCATACTCAAAACATAACAATGATACCATGCAAGTCTGGCAAAACAGATCTGAAGAATGATAACAGTAGATACAGGACAATACATATACCACTACAGTGTCAAGCTTCGTCAAAGAATCTCTACAAAACACTTATATATAGCCTGTATATTATACTTGTAAGTTTATACCAACTGCATGTATGGCTGGGTGATATGTCGAATTTCAGGATGTATCACTTTTTAATGTACAATATGAAAATAGAACTATGATGACATTTTATATGTATCAATGTAAATTTATCAAAATGATCTATTAAAATGGCACCCTTGATTCTCACAGAACTCTCACTTACTACTATTGTTATTGTGAGTTACTCTATGATTTCTAGCCCTAGTGTAGAGTATCAAAAACAACGGCAGATCGAGAGATAGAAGCAGGTAGTGCTGTTGGAGCTTGTCCCCAAAAAAGGTAGAGTTGGTGGGCCAAGTCTAGTTTTCACAACAATCTTTCAGACCTAGTGCAATTGTTGCTCTGGTGTGGTCATCTGGAGCAAAGGTTTCCACTCCCCGGTATCCCAATGAAATGCACTATTAGCCCCTGCTGTAAAACAAACTACAGTGGCAGCTTGCCCTGATGACAAACTATGATTTATGCTGATTGCTGGTTTTTAATACTAATAAAGCTCCATACAATAAAAATGTTGAATATACAAACACACCGGAGGAAAGGTGATGTATTTTTAGAACTTGTGAACATCATATCTAGATTTGATCTTTAATACTTCATTAAGCATTTGTACAATTTTGTGACTCTTCTTCAGTAAATGATTAACCACGCAATGTTTACTATGACATAGGCCTACTTACACCATTACATAGCCTCAGAACTTTGTATGACCCACTCCCTGAACAGTGACTAATAAATCCAACTAAAGACATTGTCACATTACTAAACATACTGTACTGTCTCAGCTAACTAATTTAGGTCAATAAACACAGGCCCTCTCTATACAAAAACCTCTAACCCAGGATAAAACTAAACTATGCTACAAACACCATAGCAGAAGCAACTGACTACAACCATATCTCACTGCTGCTCTTATTTAACTGGGTTACTTAACAAGGACCCTTATCTACACAATTCTCTGACCCACCCAACCACCTTACACACACTGTGGGGCAAAAGCTAATGTTTTCTGAACAGACAAGAAGTGTACAGGAGTGTAATTAGCAACACAGCAGCCTAAATGTGCTTCTTTCTTTGCTTTCTTCTCATAAAGTGGGTCATATAGGATGCCTACACTACCTATTGCAAGAGTCAAGACAGAAATACATACCAATAAAACTTAATCCCACTCTCATGATCAGTTTATCTAAAAGATATTATATATAAGCATGCTGCACTTTGAGACATCCGTTTACAGTTTAGTCACATGGGTACACATCAAACACTATGAGGCACTGGTCTGTCTGACACCAACCTGTTGTCCTGACGGGATCCTCTAAACTCTCAACACTCAACACAAACCCTGGAGCTGTCACACTCTTCCTCTTATGTCTTTGGCAGGGAGTCCACATTTAGAAAGCAACGCTGGGGCCAGGAATATAAACCAAGCGGCACCTAAGTGGGAGGTGCAGTCCATCATTCACATATGATGTGTCATGACTCATGTGTGACAGAGCTGAAATAGAAAACGTGTCCTCGGGTTCACCAGTGACATAAGCACGTAAATTCTGGTTGCTTACATCTTTATTAATCTAGACACACCTCAACTTCGCCAGGTGGCCAAATCCGTCTTTCGCGCAGGCTAATGCGAGTTAATGTAGCCAGCAGGACCGCTTCAGTATCAGTGACGCAAATAGGAAGGTTCACAATCAGCTGGTCACCGCTGACCGCTAACCGCTAACCGTTACTAATCAGGTCTCGTGTGCTGGAGTGATGTTAGGCCAACAAACGTCAGAGGTGCTGTGGGCCTGAATTTTCCACAAACTGACCTAACATAGCCTAAAAGACGGAAACAAAGTCCAAACCCCTGCCGACGCTCTCAAAGGAAATCGCCGTCATGTTAGCCAGAGCAGACTTTACATATCCACGATTACAACAGTCAGTGGAGCACGGAGTATAGTTGCCCTCCAGAAAACAAACAAAGCAGTGTCAGAAGACAGCTCAAACGTCAACGTTACCCCCACCCTTCAGTCCAGACAGCAGCAGATGCTGTGCTATCATCAGACAGTAAGCTAGCGACCACTGCGAGCAGCTAGCTAATGCCAGTCCAGCCGTCTAGCTAGCTTATTTACATGTGTCACAATCTATTCCAAAGCCCCTTTCTGCTAAACGTATTATCTAACGTTAGGACTAACATAACTTAAAAAACTCAAACAAGTTGCAAACACGCGGCCCGTTAAGCTGGCCAACATGAAGCTGACAGTGAGCACCGCCCCTCTCTGTTATCCATGCCTGGTTTGTGATGGTGTGAAGCCTGCCAACTTTGCGCAATGGTAACAAAATGGATACTTGCTCACTGAGTAGCTAATTCTGTGTCTAGCAAATGCAAGAAAACTGTAACGCAGAATCGCAGTAAGATGTCTGATTCAGCTACCTTTACCTTTTACTTGACAGCTAACGTGGCCTATCATATTTCAATCACTGTCCCCCAAACAACAGTGCTACTGCTGGCTTGCTGGTGAAAGTGTGTGTGTGTGTGTTGTCGACACATTAAGGCCTTGGCAGGCCTAATGCTTACAAACCTTTCCTTGCTGCTTTAGCTTCATTTAAAATAGCTAAGAGTGTAGAAAGTAACTAAATTTATGATAACCAGTCAGTTCTGTCACGTAATGTTTGTACCGTCAGCTAGCTAGCTAACTTAGCATAACGTTAGCCAGGCCTGGCAGTGGCTCCTCGCGTTAGTGCCATCAAGCCCATGCCTGACTTTAGCAGATCATCAACAGCAGGCTAGGCTAGGTTCAGCTAAAACGTATCTACACACGGAGAGCTGTCCAGCAAGCTAACGTTAGCAAATATAGCAGTAAACTAGCTAACTTTAAGGTAACCGTAAGCCTTACACCACAATGCTTGCAAATATTAATTCATAACATTATATATACACAACATAATACCTTGTAAACGGCGTTTTTACTGGTTTCCCCCGATGTGTCAAGACAGCAAAAGGCAACTCAGGTGCTCCTTGGAACAAACACTGCTTTGTTTCCTTGTTCGTCGCCTCCCTTTGAATGTAACTTACTGTAGGTAATTGTGCGGCCCGTTTCCTAGTTCTTTCTCTGGCCCGAGTGGTACCACGCTAGCAGCGGAGCGGTTGTCACTGCAGCAGCTTCTACCGCCTCCTCTGGCCGTCTCATGTCATGGCAACAGTGGTGGTTACACTGCGCGAGGATGGCAGATGACCGTAGGAGGGCGCGCTCACCCCATGGGCAGATCATCGGACAACGAACAGGTTGTTCCTGCTCGAGTTATCTTCTGATAATGTATCGAATATGTGGAGAGCACAGAGGAGGCACAGTTCCTCAGCACCCTGCTCAAATAAAAAGCATGGCAAGTTTACGGTGGTGGAAAGTAACAAAGTAAATTTACCTTAGTTGATAATACTTATGCACTTTTAGTAGGCTACATGAAGTAAGATTTTCAATGAAGGACCTCACTGTCAACAGTTATTCTTTGTCAGTTAAAATTATTTAATGTAGACGTTAGTTTCAAAATGTACATGCTGTTTTTACTGCCTGGTTAGAAATAAAACATTGAGAACTTTAGTTTATATTTAAAATGTAGACCTACATGTATGTCATATCAAGTGTAGTGTATATGTCCTTATATGAGCATATTGTTTTTGCTGAAGTAGAAAAAGAAATTGTCCATGATGATGATGATCAGGAAAAGATCATTAATGACTATATATACATATATATATATTTAAATTCAAACTGTTTTCAAAAAACAAAATAGAACTCTTGACTAAAACATACATTTTTATTTTTATTTCAGTTAGCTGTTGGAGACTGCCAGTCCTGGAGCTGTCTTTTTGAATCTTGAGGCTGTATGTGGAGGCATAAGGCTGTGACCTAGACAAATGATTGGGCTGAAGGCAAAGGCCAAGGCTGCAATTTACAGGTAGTGGCTGCAGGTGGAAGCTGAGGATTGGTGCTGCAAGACTGTAGGCCATCTCCGGGGAATCGGGTAGCTGTCAGATGCTGTAGGCTAAGGCTGGTGCAGGTGGATACTGGGGTTGCAGTTGGCTAACTGGACCTGCATGCAGAGGGTTTTGCTGTTGTTGGCTGATACAGTTGTATGTTGTGGCTGCACTGGCTGGCTATCAGAAGCTGCAGGTGGCCCCTGTTGACTGGTGATAGCAGCTGAGGCTGAATGCTGTAGGCAGAGGCTACTAGTGAAGTGCTAAGAAAAGCAAGGTTGTTCATAGCAAACATCCCCAATAAGTAAAATAAGTAAAATCACATGTTCAAGGCATCCATGTTTTTCATTTTAACTGTTTATTACAGATACACTTGTCATTGAATGTCACCTTACAGACAGTGGCTGCAGGTGGAAGATGAGGCTGACTGTCAAAGGCTGTATGGCTGTCGCTGCGGATGAGGCTGGGTGTCAGAGGCTGCAGTCGGATGCAGGAGGTGGAAGAAGCATGTGTAGTCTAGTAAACAGGCTGGCTGATGTGTGGTGATCCTCCTCCTCTTCCTGCAGGGGCTTTTGTTCTCCAAGTGAACATACACTCAACACTGCAACAAAACACTTAAGACTATAAGACTAGGATAAGGCTCCACTAAGGTAAAAGCAACATGTGGTATCGAATAAAGTTAATTTAATTCATAACTGCCTGCAAAAAAAATATTGAACATACAGTATTTTGCCATGCACTGCATGAAAATGTCACATATAATCTACATCTTCTGGAGACAACTAAATGCAAATACTTAAGAATCATATTCAAACGAAAAAATTCAAAATTTCACAATATTACTATTGATGCCATACCACACATAGAGCTGGAAGAGTGAATATCTTTGATATACTCATGATGGTGATGGTGTTTGTGAAAATTCCATGTGATACGGTACAGATAAAAGCACAAAAGAAGCCATGTTATTTACATGATATACATAACAGAAATAGCTCGAGACATTTGTGTATATCTTTTGTGACAGTGTACTACTATTGTTGAACGGTTACATCACTAAACCACTGTTGACAGACAACTGTTTTGGGGTTTTGGATATTGTTTGTTGTATAGTAATTACTCCCCACGAAAACTGTCTTTTTATTGAAATTAAGCAGTTGCACAATGTAAGGATTCATATATTCATCCATCCAATATGAGTGTGGGGCCCCCATACTCATTTCTGTCCAGCGCCTTCTGGAGGGTTATTCCTGCCTTGCATCCACCAAAAAGTTTAATTTATGTAGCACAATTCTTCACTGCAGCAGTTTCAAAGTGGTTTACTTAGCTTACAAAGTAACTTTAAAGAACTAAAACAGTAGAATTAAAGACAAATGGCTTAGATAACAGAGACTATACTACAGAGACTAGACTAAAAGTGTATTTATATGTATTTATTCATTCCCTCTGTAGCCTAGCCACTACATGTAAACACTCGTCTACACTTACGCCTGTAGCCCTTTACTGACCTTGATTTTTACTCGTACTTTTAATTTTTTTTACTCAATATGTTTGAATGGCCAGATAAATCCCAACTAACATATTTATTTTCAAATTTTGCTTTGGAAGTTCAACTGTTCAACAGTAAAGTCATGACACATCCACTTGTGATATGAACAAGAAAATGATCTTGTATCAGTGACCTTTGTTTCATCTCTCTCCTTATTTCCTGACTTCTCTTTAGATAATAAAAGCATCAAATATCTAAAAATACTTTTAAATAGCCTACTGGTCATAGTATCCATTATTCTTAATAGATCCTTTATATTTTTACAATATGATTTTTCATTAATACACCTGTAATATTACTATTAGACAACCTACTGTACAGTTACCTTATTGTTATACTATTACTACAGTCATCCCATAATCATCACTTATCTGTCTAAATCATTAATTCATATATTATGGGATGACTGTAGTATAATAATAAGGTGATTTTACAGTATGATTTTTAAAGTAAAGCCATTTTAAAATACCCTGTCTCATCAGACAAGGTACTTTAAAATGGCAAGGTGGGGTAACATATCAGTGGTGTGTGTGTGTAGGCGCACATAGGGACTTGAAGAACCTCGACATTTCGTTTCCATTGGCAACGGCTGCAAAAAGAAAGTTGACATTGGAACTTGGAAGAAAATGAACTTGAAAAACTTTTAAAATCGGGGTTTCTTAGGTATTCAAATTGATCTAATTCATGATTTTCTAGTCTAATTGATTGATTTGGCCTATATCTTTGCAGTATGTTGGATTGGTTGCTATCCATTACACCTGGCTACGGCACTGGTCATCCACTGGTCACCTGCCAAAGCCTCTGCGTCCTCCTCCTCCTCCTCCTCCTCGGCCGGACTACCCCTCGCTGGAGGTCATTACGCTCTTCATGCTGATTAGGCTTGAATGAATAGCGGCCTTTGTTCGACTCCGGTTCCCACGACCCGGCATTCGCCTGGCAGTCGCGTGGCTCTAAAACAGGGGCCCTCGCTTTAAGGGACCCAAAGGTGGGGGGACATCTGGTCAATCTGACATCTGCTCGCTAACAGTTAACAGCAGATGTCTGACATTTGAAAACACGGAGAGTGATCAAAGCCGGATAAATAGCCTACACTGCAAGAGTGTTGCTCTTGGCAGACAAGCCCTGCTGTATTTCTGAAGAAGAAGAAGAGAGTGCGCTGTGTCGCTGTTAGTCTGACTGTCCTGCTGCAGCTAGCTGGTATTAAACAGAAGAGGTGTTAAGATTGCGATGATTTAAAAGGGCTACTTAGAAATCAGAATTAAATAATATTAATAGCTGATACAAATGATTTGAGAACTGTATCTTTCTAAGTGAAGCATCTTCCATACAGGCAGGCCTGTGCTGTGTACGGGCAGATCTACTCTCAAGTGATTTGTCAGTCTATTGTGTCTTCCTGTGAGCTTTAAGGGAATAGGCTTGGCCTTTTTGCAGGTAGTGTAATGTTGCTCCTGAAAAGAATAGGCGAGGGGCTCCCCGGAGTAAAGCACGGTAACTGCACACTCTTGTTCATCCCTGGGAGAAGAGGAAACTGCACTTTTTTGTTGGGTGGAGAGAGGAGGGGGGGTGGGGTGGAGGCGGGTAGGCTAGTGCATGGTTTCAGGCTGGACATCTGTCGCTTGTGAGTATTTTTTTTTTTTCTAGGCCGGGTCTCTCGGTTATTGAATGGAGCCAGTGACCTGTCAGTCTTGACTGATGGGACCCCGTGTGTGGGAAAATCCCGCAGCCAAAGAGTTGGAGCATTCACATGCTAATTGCGCCCGATAAATAAGAGGGCCGTGCCGCGCCGAGGGCCCTAGAGACGCGCAGAGATTGAGAGCAGAGGAGGCACAAGCGCACAGACACCCGCGAAGAAACATGACTGCTTCATCTATGGCGCACAACGTGGGGAAACATCCCAGTGCCAAGGAGGAGAGAAAGGTATTTTACTCTTGGATACACTATAGATCGATTTCTCCTTTAGGTGTGTGGGACACGCACACTCCTGCATGGTGCCTCGCCATCCTGGCTGCCTTTAACCGACGTTATTTATTTATTTTTACCCTTACAGCTGAGAAAGCCGCTCATTGAGAGGAAACGACGCGAGAGGATAAACAATTGTTTGGATCAGCTGAAAGAAACAGTGATCGGAGCGTTCAGACTTGATGTGAGTATTTTCCTCACGTGTGCCATCCCCTCTACAAGTAAACAATGGAGGCTGAATCAAGTTAACTTCAAGGCTACTCGTCTCTCAACAGCAATCCAAACTGGAAAAAGCCGATATTCTGGAGATGACAGTGAAACATCTGCAAAACATCCAGAGTCATAAACTCAACGGTAAGGAACATGGCTCTGTGCACTTATCTTTGTTAGTCACATATGTGGGGTCTAATGTAAGATTACTTTGGATTACAGTTTTTATTGACCCCTATAAGAGCCTGCTGGCTGTTATCTCAATCATGTATGTTATTCCTTGGGTCAAAAATAGGGCAATACGAAATACGAAATATGCCATGAAATAGCTTGACCTATAGGCACCAGAGAGCAGCATCAGCACATAGCATGTATCTCAGGAGTGGCAAAATGTATTCAGCTGTAAAGGTATGATTAGAGAAGGGTTGTAATGTGGTCTTATTGTTTTTAATAGTTAAGTGAAATTGTGTTGGTCAGTAGTAAAAGTTTACTGAGCAGCTTTCTGGTGGGAAACAGCATCAGTTGAAGCTGTTTTACTGGATGCATGTTGTGCTCTCACCACCAGGGGTTGCTATAACTTCACACCTCCTCCCTTTTCTCCTGCAGACCCCACATTAGGCCTGGAGGCCCAGCAGAAATACAGCACTGGGTACATCCAGTGCATGCATGAGGTCCACAACATGCTGCTCACCTGTGACTGGATGGACAAAACTCTGGGCTCCCGCCTGCTCAACCACCTCCTCAAGTCCCTGCCCAGGTCCACTGATGAGCGCCCCCTCCAGCCCACACCCAGACATGATGTCCCTCCTCCGGCCAGCCAAGGCACGGGGCTCCCCGGCACACCCCTCAGAGGAGACCCCCGCGTTGGGAGGCAGCTCCAGAGAGAAGGGCCCACCTGCCATGTGGCTGGGCACAGAGAGAGACCGGGACTCCACAGCTCCCACCTGGGGATGCTGGAGATGTGGAGGCCCTGGTGAACTGGTGGATTAATGATCTTGGTTCTCCATTTTGTTAGACCATCCTCTGTTATGTATCTTATAGATATGCTGCTCAGAAGACAAACGTGGGGCAGTTTTGTTCCAGTGATTATTATTGTAGGTGTGCTATAATGATTCTATACAGACCTTTTCTCAGTACTTCCCTTCAGAAGTCGACTTCTTGTAGCCTGCATTATAGAAGGCTCTTATTAATCTTTCATGTATTTATTGTATTAACAGCTTTATTTATTTGATATTATAAGGCATGACATTGCTTCTTAGACCACTTGCTTGGCATTGCATAGATTTTTATGTCTTCCTCCTTTGCTGTATGATTAACCCAAACATTAATAATAATAAAACATATTGTACGCTCTTGAGATTTTATTCAGCTTTTTGAACTATCTTGTCCATGTACAATTGTTCTTGTCATGAACAAGGCTGAACAATGGTTGTCATGTTTTGGTATGAGCAGTAAGTAGCATGAGCCCCTGACTTATAACAGTTTCCCTTTGTCTCACAAGGAGACTCAAACTGTTTCCTTATCAAGTTATTTACGCATATAATCATACAAATATAGATATGGAAATATAATTAGCAAATGAGTCCTGTTTAAGTGTTTATAAGCCTACAACAGTTAGCCTGGATTTTTACCAATGAAGGATTAGGTAGAAATTAGCATCAACAGTCCTGTACCTGAAAATGTACAAAAGATATTAGCCTACAGATTAATATTTTTATAGTCAGTTAACATTTTTTGAGAACATTTTAAAAGCTGCATTAATCAATATTTTATATGTAATCACCGTAAAATGAGTCCCTTGCAAATTATATGACCCAACTCTGCATCTCATTGCATCTTTTTAGCCTCTTTTGGCTCAGTGTTTTAATGGCTGCAAATGTGAGTACTGAATAGTTCAGTCTCCACATGTTTCCAGCAGCAGCAGACAGGTGTTTTCAGTAAGTACACTCAGATAAACACAGTACCTACCCAGCAACAAATGTTAGACAGACAAAGTTAGCAGCTAGCTAGTGAAGAAACCTAGCTAGGTGCTAGCTAGACCCGGATATTTTTGTCAGATATTTCAGCTCTTCTTGGTGGAGACCAAACAGAGCTGAAAGGAGAGTGAATGTTCACAGCAGACATTTTGACTTGTCATAGCAAGAAAAGCACATGGGGGTTACTAATAGCATTAACGATGGCTCCGTTCTATTCAGGTGTCCCAGTAGGCCTAAGTCATGACAGTGTAACAGTGAGCCAGCATGCACAATACCAGGACCCAGCAGCTAAATGGAATTCAGCCATCATTAATTGTATTATTTACACCTGTGTTTTCCTGCTGTGACATGACAAAATGTTTCCCATGAAAAAGATGTTGCTGTTTAATGTCTGTTTGCTAGATAACACGTAAACTAGAACAGCTTTATATGTTGATAATATATAAATATGTCAGGGGGTTAGGGGTTTTTCTGCCCCCTAGTGACCAAAATTGCAGCTTTAATTAAAGGGCCAGTGCACACAAATCTAAGCAACATATTTTCTCACTTACCTGTAGTGGCAGCCTATCTATAGTTTCAGTTTTGTGATGAAGTCTTTAGATGCGCAGTCAATACAATGGAGGTGAATGGAATATCATTTGTGGTGCCCAAAGCCGTGTTCACAGAATCCATTCCGACATGTCAGGAAAAGCACAGGCATACATAATGAAATGGCTGAATTCCACACTGTTGTGGCTCATTGGGCCACTTGAATAGAACAGAGCCATCATTAATGTTATTTGTAACACCTGTGCTTTTCCTCGTGTGACAATTTCCATATAGGGACTATTTCTTTGGTAGAAAGTAGTTCCAATGAAAGCTGTTCACAGTGAGGTCTGTGGATTATCCTGAGTAGTCAGGACATTGTTGCTGGAGAGACATGCTGCCTTTGAGTTCTTCAGATTTCATCTTTTGATGCTTTTAGCACCACAAATGAAATTCCATTCACCTCCATTGTATTTGGGGTGGTGACAGAAATCTCAGAGACTGGTAGCCTATCATAAAACCTGGGCCATTAAACTCAAACTAACTGTATGGCTAGATACCACAAGGGACTGAATGTGCATATTATATGACAATGACACTGACATTTTTTATCTGGCCACTAGTAGACTATCAAAATTCAAAAAATCAGATGGAACCCAGTGAGGTTTGGGTTTGGGAGTACTTTATAGCATCACAGCCATCTCCACATTTACGTTTTAATAAAGATTCAATTCATTATTGGGTTCTGAAAAGTAGAAATGCACATATGGTCCATTCTCCCGCTATTATTGCCGTTATGATTGGCCGCCACATGGAGCCAGGCGGCGGCTCTGAAGAGAGGGAGAGAGAGAGAGGGGGACGAGCCGAGACAGCTGCTCTCTCCACAGTCCACACCATTAAAGATCTGGAACAGGGATCTGGGGGTGGCGAGGTGCCAAAACCCACTCCACTTGAAAGGTCTGAAACTCTTCCTTCATTTGGGGCCTAGAGTTTTGTGGTGCTTTCTGCGGAGATGCTGCGAAGTTGTGGACATGCCGTGCGTAAAAGAGCACCTGAAAACACATTATTGCATTTACCTGGAAGGTGGCACTGATGCCTGCGTGATCCTTTTTCGAGCAGACAGAACTGCTCTATTGTGGCGGTAATTTGCATGATAATACCGATTACAAAACATGTAGAAGAACTAGGGCAGAGGGTTGAGCGCTGTTATTAGACATAAACAAATAGACATTGTGCGCAAAACCAGCACATCCAAACGCAGAAAGTCCAATACTGATAGCACAAGTACCAGCATCATTTAATTCTCTACTGCCCAAATATTGTTTAAAGGATGCCAGCTTCATAATTCCCATGTTTAGGCCTATAGAAACACCACATTACAATGCAGCACGAATGGTGTAGTTATCAGCAAAATCAACCAGACATTATAGACTATCTTAAAGCAGAGCAGGCAACGTGAGAATGCAGTTGCACACAAATCAGAAGTCACCAAACAACGGGGAGAACAAACGAGGCGCAGGCCAACACCTGTCGCTTTCTTTGGAGAAGGGCCCTTAATTCCCCCGGCTGATTCAGTTTGGGCCGAGGGGCCGCCAGCAGCAGCTGCCAACTGAAGGCATCGCGTTACATCCGCCAAACAGCCGGATAAATCTGCTGAGGCTCGGACACAAAACCCTGCAGAAAGAAGAACGGGTAGGGCAGAAAACAGACAGTGAGCAGATACTCACTGGTAGTAAAGCTGAGATGCTCCGACGCGTAAAAGTGGTCAGAAAACAAGACTAAACACAAAGCACTAATTTGAATAATGTCACCAAAGTATGTTTTGTATAGTCTACATTGAATGTATCACAGCTCACCCTTGAATACAATAATAACCACCAGGCTACATTTAACATGCATTAGAACATGTTGCCTATCACAGAGTTTTATTTAAAAAATAAAGCAGCCTATCCTGCATCTGCATGATAATGGATTTGTACAGCTGATTGGAGGTACACACAGATGATTAGTAGGCTACAAAGAGTGGGGGGAAAAACAGAGCGGTCGGTCCCCTAACCCAAAAAACTGTCTGATTAAAGCCCATCCAGCTCCTCGGGGCGCAGACCGGGGCTGACCGGAGACAAAGGGAGTGGGCGCTCATTGGCTCCGGCCGTGTGCGCTCTGTTGTCCCCCAGCGAGAGCAGTTCAGCCCCTATTCACATGTTAATAAGCCCCTATAAATACTAACAACAGCCACTCAGAGCCAGCAGCACGTCTCACTAGGATTGCACAATAAACACAGGGCGCCTCGCCTCGCCTGCGAGTTTGTCGATTTTTTTTTCTTCCTAAAACCGGCTCCGTTTGCCAGCTGCCCCTCGCTGACGACTCGGGAGGAAAGAGCAGCAGTTGGAGAAGCCACAGAAGCGGCGATCCGACCAACATGGCCCCCTCGGCTCGGCCCAGCAACACCGGACTGGATACGGAAGAAGATGAGTCCGACTACGGGATTCAGAAAGCGGACAGAAAGGTACCTACAGCGGGACTGTTGAAGGAATAACAGGCACTCTCTGGACACTCTTGGCAGTGACACACTTGTCACGCCGGTGACTGTCTGTAATGCATTTCGTAGCGCTGCAAATTGCAGAGTTTTATGCCAAGAATGTTTAAGAGGAAACCTATTGATTTTATCAGAAAGCGAGAAATGAACAACATTAGTTGTATGCGGTAAGTTTATGTGATTGAATGAAGTGTGATCTCTGTGTTCCTGCAGACTAGGAAACCTCTGGTGGAGAAGAAGCGGCGAGCTCGCATCAATGAGAGTTTGCAGGAGCTGCGGACTTTGCTGGCAGACACAGACGTGAGTATCAGGGATAAGTCATGTAATCATGAATAATCTGGTGCTTTTTGTTTTATGGTGCGTTATTGTATTTGTTTGTGTCTTTTGTCTATTGTTCTGTCTGTATTCTCTTGCTGAGTTCTGAGTTTGTGTTTTTAATGCATGTACCCATTGCTGAGTCTGTGTTTTGTACAGTCTCTTGTGTATGTGTTGCTGAGTTTTATGTATTTTAAAGGCCCATCTAGGGACAGGCATTGCAAATTAGCTTAGGCTACAAATGCTGTGGTGTGTGGCATTGGTTTATGCTACATACTTATACAAATAAACATTAAAGTACGGCGCGCGCATACTGCTGCACCTCAGCTCACCTGTCCCTGTGATACACAGGTAGATTTAGGTTCTAATGGAGCTCTACTGGTTGTTTTCACAGTTTCATTCCAAGATGGAGAACGCAGAGGTGCTGGAGATGACGGTGAAAAAGGTGGAAGACGTACTGAAGAACCGAACCCAAGGTCTGCACAACTCTGTTCAACTTACTCCCTAATGCTACCTAGGTTTACTAAGCAGTTCAGGGGGATTTAATCTTAAAATCCTGTATATGACACTGGGAAAAGACAACATTATTTTTCATTTACACCCTGAGAACTAAGGATTTTTATCTTCAGAGGAGTGATCTGTCCTGTGCATGATCATAGAAACCAAATGTTTCAAAATATCCACAAAATAAGGTATCACAGTATTTTGAGTCCAACCCAATGTCATTATCAATATGTGACCAAACAGGTGTTCATTTCACTCAGCTAGAATAATTCAAAAAAATCTGAAATATTGTATAACTTAACTGTAATTTAACCACTAAGAGAAAGACAATATAAAAGATGTATCACCGCATTATGATTCAAAATCCCAGCTGATGTCTGATATTATGACGCTGATATCACAAAACATGTTGCCTGACAGGTAGACACATCCAAGTTTTGGAAAAGTTGACAAAAGAATCAAGGTAGTATAGTGTGCATGTATACTCGAAGTTCAACCTGAAATTTACCAACCTGCGGGTCGGGACCCACACAAGGGGTCACAAAGTAAATTTCAGGGGTCACGAGATGTTTAACAGAAGAGGAAAGCAGAAAAAAAGATATTTCTGATACACAAAGGTATGCTTTTTTTCAGAGTTTCCTCTCTTCTTTTGAGCTTTTGTTTTGTAAATTACTGGATAATTTTACTTCTTCAGGACTCTAAAAATTATTCAGATAAAACAATGAAAAGAATCATGGTGAATTAGGGATCATAAGACAAAAAGGTTGGCAACCACTGATTTAGAGGCTATAAAAGTGATTTTGTGGTATTTTATCAATAGGTTTAATCTGATTACTCTGTTCTCACCTGGATAACCAGGAAATAGTTAAAGTCATGAGAAATGCACCCAACTGTACAGTCATTTCATAGTCTTTCTCTCTCCTTCCACAGAAACAGACGCACTCCACCGAGAAGCCAGTGAGAGGTTTGCGGCCGGCTACATCCAGTGCATGCATGAGGTCCACATGTTTGTGTCCAGCTGTCCTGGGATAGATGCAACTGTGGCAGCGGAACTCCTCAACCATCTCCTGGAGTGTATGCCCCTGAACGAGGACCACCTCCAGGACGTCCTGATGGATCTAATCACTGACACTTCTGGGAGTAACGGCAGCACTTGGCACGGAGGTGGCGAGGCGCTCTGCACGACTCTGGCTTCACCTGGAGGAAGGAGTCTATCCAGCGGCTCGTCCTCGGCCCTCTCCCCGGCCCCCTCCACCGCGTCCAGCGAGGACCTGTGCTCCGACCTGGACGAGACCGACAGTGAGCACAACCAGAGCTCCACTGAGGGCTTGGAGAACAGGGAGGCCCTGAGCATGCCCACCATGACCTACCCTCGGTCTATGTGGAGACCCTGGTAGGGGTCTGGGGTTTGGATGGGATGCAGTTGGGATATGTTGAAGCAGGGTTTGTGGGCTTTCTTTTAAGATGTGACACTGGGCCTCTTACTGGAAGGGAAAATTCCACCCTACTACACCTCAACACTTTGAAAATAGCCCTTTTTGGTGGTGTACCTTGTATTTCTGGGCCCATTTACCCCTGCAGATAACTGGCCACATGCATGGATTTTTTTTTTTCTAGATTCCCCACATTGATGTTCAATAATCACACCTGTCTTTAAGACACACAGACCAATCTGTCCACTGACAACTGCCTCAGTTGACCAAAATGCAGTGCAGCCGTGAATCACTTTGCGTTTTGTGGAGGAACCATGACTGTGGCTTTTCTCTTCACTGAATGCAGCAAGTTTACAGCCTTTCCTTGGCTTTCTGGGAGATGTAGGAAATCACTCAGTGAAGTAGAAGTAGACAGTGCAAGTTGATGGAGCAACATTTCATCATAAAAACACTCCTTAAGTGCTTTGGATATCGCCGAAAAATGTCTAACAGAGTGTTAAAGGGTGGAGTTTTCCTTTATCTCATTAGAGGCGCCCTTCCTCTCAAGGGCCCCTGCAGCTTGGGGCCTCCTGAAAGTACTCCCCCTTTCCTTTTCAGTAGTGAGTCCCTGGCTTTGAGTCGTCTGTTGTGACTTTTCTTTACACCTGGAAAAAGATGGAACTTCCTCTCTCAACATTCACTTATAACCCAACAAAGGACAGACGAGGAACAGGTCAAGTTCACACTGTTTTGTGTCAATAACTCTGTGTATATAGGATTTGTATGTGGAGAAAAGCTCTTTTAGAAACCGAGAAGTTTGGCAATGCCCCTGATTAATATAAATATTTCTATTGTATTTCATAAAGGCCTGTAGTTTATTGGACCAGTAGCCTCCTTCAGAATGACCACTTTATGTTGTAATGATATTTAGAAATGCAAGTAAAATGTCTGAATTTGCTAAATAAAATAATGGAAGTCAAAAGCTGTTGTCTGACTTGACTCAATGCATTATAACAGGAAACATATATATGGGTAAAAGGGATTTCTTCAGGAAGATCTGTGAGATAAAAAATATTGTCACGGAATGTTAATTTATCATTTAAAATGACTTTTCATTGCTGTTATCTTAAAGGACGCCAGGCTAGTTTGTGATTTAGGCCAATAAGCTATTAAAAGCACTGAGACTGAAGTTTGATTGCATGGCCCAAGGAAATAGGCTACTTGTTAAGAGTTTTGTGTTGTGCATATTTTGCACTTTTTCTCTGCTAATCCTCACAAAATGGCTTTTGGTGCCACATGCTAAAAGTCCCATTTTGATATGTTGAACATTAAAATATATAATCACTCATATTCTCACGGTATGCTCTCCTCTTATTAGCACCTCCGACCTGCCGTCCCGTCTCCCCACGAGGACGTGAAAGAGTCGCACCTCTCCAACAGTTGTCTTCCCTCTCACCTCAGATGCAATGACCATTATTAACACGGGACTGTTAGATCCTGTCTGGACGCTCTGGACCAACCATTAACCTACAGCGAAGCACCGGCGGAGCAACATGGTCCCTCAGCTCCTCATATGAAATGAAACAGTGAACTTCCACCCGGAGAAAAAACAACGTTTCTCTCTCGTTTTTCACAACATATTCGAGACAAATAGGCTACATGTAATATCTGGTGAAAATCCCACGTTGTTCATTGTCTGTTGTCAGATGATGCTGGAGTCTTGAAGGCATAATTAACAAACCCGGGTGGAGGAGGAGGAGGTGGTGGAGGTGGGTGTTCACAAACTGGATCCGGGTGTGAACGTCGGAGGAGACACATTGAAATGGGAGCGGACGAGACACGGTGATCAAAGCTGCGACCATTTGACAGAGGAGCT
Organism: Macquaria ambigua; assembly: GCA_008360985.2. NCBI lineage: Eukaryota > Metazoa > Chordata > Actinopteri > Centrarchiformes > Percichthyidae > Macquaria > Macquaria ambigua. Next base: position 36,125 of record VMKM01000234.1, on the reverse strand, counting down.
CAAAAGACACTACAAAGGATACAAGCTCAGATTCTTCAAAGGGACCAGCCAGCACACACACACACACACACACACACACACACACACACACACACACACTGACTGAATGAATGACACTTGATCATCACACTATAGACACCTATAAAGACATGGGCTCGATGCAGCCTAATTTGAACTACTTTATATGCTGTTGTGTTTAGCCTTTAACTTATTTTTAAAGCTAATTTTAATTTGTAAAATCTTAAAGGACTAGTAAGACATTTTGGGAAACAGACTATGCTTATTCGCTATCTTGTTGAGATATGTAGGTGCTCTCATATGTGTCCGTTATAATGTTTTAGCCAACAGCCAGTTAGCTTAGCTTAGCATAAAGGCTGGAAACAGGGGGAAACATGCTAGCTGTGTCCAAAGGTAACAAAATCCACTTACCAGCAAGCACCTCCAAAGCTATTGCTTCATCAACCTGAGATATATCGGTGACCTTTAGCGCTTTGTGCTAAGCTAACCTTCTGCTAGCTGTAGCTTTAAGCAAATAAGAGTATTTCCCAAAACATTAGGCCTGTATATATTTCTTTAATCTCTAGCTGTCTAATAAATGTAGTCTAGTGATGTAAAACGTATAATAATCCCCCTGAAATAACTGGAGTCGAAGTATTAAGCAGCGGAAATTTTAAATTCTCAAGTATAGAACCTTAAAATCGTACCTAAATGTAAAAAAAATAAAAGTTTGTAGGTGACTAGTATGTCTAATTCAGTATGTCTGTTCAGGCAACCAGAACCAGAGTGTAGTATTATAAATCCTAGGCCAAGTGCATATTTATTTCAACTGGACATGAAGCTGCTGTTTGTCGACCCACCACTCACACACACCTACACACTTCTGTACTGGTCTTGGATGCAGCCCTGATTGAAATGATATGTTCTCAGCAGTTTTCCTAATCAACTGTCGCCAAATTTCACCAGCAGTTCCTAGTTTATCATCCATATAGCAGGACCACTGTTTTTTACTGAAACAATTACTTCATCCTATTTTTGGTCTTTTGTAGATTTCAGCCAAACCCTGTTTCAAACAGAGTAAATTAAATTACAGTATACAATGTCCATAAACATATGCTTAGTCCCCAAACACACCAGTCATTGTAATTTTGGACCGCTGTGTAATTTGAAACCCTATGCTGTGTATGTTTGGGTATATGAAAGGAAGCAGGTGGGTGAATGGGTGTGGATGTTGACTTTAAGGACCCTCAGCCAAATTAAATTACAGTCACACCACATTCTGTCTGGTCAAACCAACACAGCTCTGAAGCGAAACCTTGAATTAAGCCTCAACCTTTGAAAAATGTAGCCAAAATATAACTGCAGTTTTCCTGCTAGAAATTCATAGTATTATGGGAAATAAGGCAATCACTTGTAGGATATTGTATGAAATTGTGTGTTTTATTGTATACCAGAGTTAATGACTGTGGGAATACTTCCCTCCATCAAACCCCTGCATGTCACAACAATCTGCTCACAGAAAACGACAGATGACAGGCTGACCACATTAGCAGATTTAGTGGGGAAAAGGGGAAAATATTCAGACAGGAGGGAGGGCCTTTGCGTCCAGATGCATCAGCTGTGGGTTTGTGACCGTGCATATGAATTCTGAGGTTAAAGGTCGGTGCAGTGCAACAGTTGGCGTGAGCACAATTCAACGGCGGAGGCGAGCATATGGCGCTGTAACATATCCCCGGGGGAACCCTGCCATCCTTGGGTGCTTCTCAACTGTCTTTGACTGTGAGAGAACAATCAGCAGCAGCATGCTTATATGTGCTGCATGCAAGACACAGTACACACTCAGCAGTTTCATTTGACTTCTTATCTTGTCACATGAAAGCAAGCTTTGGAATGACATAGATGTAAAATGATAGGTGAACTCATTCACATCATTAGTACAACCAGTTCTGTAAAACTCTTCTGTGACTCTGGAGGAGTTTTGGAGCTTTGTCAAGTCTGAGAAAATAACCCTTTAAAAATAAAATCTGTCTCTTGTGAGTCTGAGTCTGGAGTACTCCCTTAATTGCATCCAAGAAAAAGGACAGGTTTTAGAGTTCTTCTCATAGAAAGGCTCAGTGCTTGGTGGATTTCTGGCAGTCTATGATACATTACTGGACTGGAGGGCTCCCATCACTCCACTGCATTATAAAGTATATCATGAGCTGATTTGCCTTTACTAATCCTCTCATATTTACTAAATAAACTAAATGGTGAAATCTGTTTACCTATAGAGCTGCAATGATTAATTGATTAGTTGATCAAAAGAAGATTTAAGTAATTATTGCAACTATTTTGATTTATTGTTCCTGATCTTTCAACCAAAAATGCAAAAGATTTGATGGGTCCAGGTTCTCAAATGTGAGAATTTGCTGTTTTTCTTGGTCTTACATTATGGTATATGAAATATCTTTGCTGGTTGGACGTCTGAAGATGTCACCTTGTGTTCTAGGATATTGTGATTGGCATTTTTCAGTGTGATTAATCAATTAATTGAGAAATTAACAGATAATGAAAACAATTGTTAGTTCCAGCCCTATTTATCCACTAGTCTTAAAAGTAGCCACAAATTAGCAACCTTCCTAACTAAGCTAACCAGCATGTATATAACCCAACAGCGTATACATGTGCATAAAAGTGCAAAGGCACCAGTTACCTTATTTCACTTTTAGGTTTATCATTTATTTTATCATTGTTTCTTTCTTCTTCCAGCCAAGTGTATGACCTTAATATGTTGAGCAATGAGCAAGAAAACAAGTCATCTGACTCACAGGAGGTATATTTCTGTAGTTTTATTATAACATTGTCTCCATGTCTCAAACAACACATCTTCTTACCTACAAAAATACACAGAACTGTGCTAGTGTAACATACCACAGACTCATACAGTGGCAATGAAACAAATTTACATGACCGTACACAGCATCATGTGCCAGTACCGTGTGTTTGCATTTACAGATCCTGGATGCTTCCAACAGCCCACCGGTGTGTAATACCATTAAAAAATGGATTGCCTGCATGTGAGGCCTTATGAGAAAAGTAAGGCTTAATCACCAGTGTAGCATCCCTCTCTGGCTTACTGTCAACATTCAGAACATCTTATTTCCACATTTCAGTTTCCAAATGAATAAACGACATTTTCACATTCTCAATGGTTTATACACGGGTGAGCGTTGGAGGCCCCCCTAGAGATATTTTGCACAGAAAAGAGACAAAAGACAGAGATAGACTGTAGTTGCTAAAGGTGGTGACAGGCGCCTGTCCCCCTCTGTCTGTGTGTTCATTCATAGAGACAGACAGCAGACAGAAGGAGTCACAAACCTCTGCCAGTCTAAGGCAGAGACTCTGTCTGTCAGACTCTCTCTGTACAAGCCCACCGGAATCACTTAAAGTATTTGACCGCTCTGTCCATTGCGCTTTGCCCACATGCATACACATGCTATGTTGTTCTGCTTACAGTAACATGACCTGGGATTTATTAGAGGTAGGGTCCGTCCCCAAAGACACTCAAAAGCTCTCACCTTCGTCAAACAAAACACACAAGAGAAAAAAATAGAAAAATACAAAAAAGAAGAAAAAAAAAAAAGACAGAAAGAAAATCATGAAAACAACCTAAGCCAGTGAGATGCTCTTGGTCCAGTCTGCGTTACATTCACAAGCCCCAGCAGTTTCTCTCTAGTAGCACCAGAGTTGTTCCCAGTTTTCGTGCTGTTTACTTCAACTACATGGAGCCAATGTAGATCACAGTTTTCTTAATACTTCATGTTAGATGACGAAGGGCTTGCATGGTTGCTGACACATGCATGTCACAATTTCCTGTGTAACCCAGGTTTCTACACAAGGTTACTGAGGCAACATGGTCCCCTTATTTGCTACAATTATAATGCGGTTTCCCCACCGCAATCTATATTTCAGTGTTCGATATTGACCTTTGTTGAGAGAACGCTTTGACCCAACACCTTTTAAATGACTCAAGGATGTGTACTGCTGCGCACACACCTGCAGAGACTTGTGATTTAGAGTCCTCCTGATGGCTCCTGAAATATGCTAGTATTGTAAAAAACATTCTTGGTGTGGTAAAGCAGTTCAAGAAGTGTGTGTTTCTATTTTTTAATCCATTAAAACCGATGTGCGAGTAAATGAGCAAAAGAAATGCCTCTGAAAAGGTTCAAGTGGAGACAATGTAATTTTGCATAATGTATGAATCCCTAAAATATCACTGATTTGTTCTAAAAAGGACATTTTGTAGTAGAACTGCACCATATTGACAGAAAAAGAATATTGCACAACAATTTTTGCAATATTCTGCAACGTACATGAATATATCTTTCTCTCAAAAAAAGAGAACAACCATCCTCTTAACCTCTGCTTTTCATGTATCAATTGTTGATTTTCTTTATGTAAAAAAAAAAATATTTCAGCAGCTTCTTAATCTGTGAGGGTGCCCACTTCTTCATAGCACCTGTGCTGTTTTAAGGTTGCCGGAGGCCGACAACACTTCGAGGCTCTTCTGTGAAATGGACAAGCTAGCTCCAGTTTTAAGTTCTCAGAGTAAAGTGACTTTAAATATCCTGTGGAGTTAATTGTCAACGCCTGTAAACTGTTATTTATGAGTACTGTCTTTTAGATGAATAGATTTGGCTTTAGCTTTAAAAATATCTATTCTAGATACATTATCTGGTAGAAAATAAACAAGATACTTAAATAAATGAATAGCTTGCACTGTGTATCAGATTGTCATTGTTGTGGAAAGTTATAATCAGCCTCCGTGTCATTGTGTTGGCTGCTGAGTCAGGTTCTAGTAGTGGGATAAAAACTCATCCCTGATACAAAAGTGGGAGTCCCTGCCCTGTGACCCAGACTACATCATCCTATGAGCGCCACAACTGTTCTACATAGTTCCTCATGGGAAAACAAAGGGGATCCTGGGGTTTGAGGGGCTTGAATGGGCCCATGTGGCAAAACAACAAAACACAAACATAATGTCTGGTAGCATAATATTTAAACAGCAATGCTGGGCTGCTTGTTAATGACATTTTTAAAATTGTTCATTATTTTGTCAAAATATATATATTTCTGATTAAATATATTCATAAGATGTCCATTAACTGTTAACTGTTGCTGTAAAGCTCTGCCTCATGGGAAACAATTAAATAAAAAAAAATATCTGGGTCCAGAGGTCACCAGCCACACAGGCTGGGTCCAGATCATTTCAGTGAGTGTGTGTGTGTGTGTGTGAACTGGCAAAATATGAGGGTCATGCATACGAAGACCCTCATAAAGCGTTACTGCCCCCTGTATGGGTGCAATAAGAACTGCACTTCAGCAGTAATCCTCTGCACAACACACACACATGAACACAAGAGCGGCACACATCCTCATATTCACCACAGTGGCAACACAGAGTTCTGCTTGAGTTCATGTTGTGTGTGTTTGTCTCACATCCACATTGTGTGCGTGTGTTTGTGCGTACATGTGTGTGTGCATCATGAGGGTCCATGGCTGGTCGAGTGTGTCCCCCTGCTGGCGGTGTGTGCATTCAGGAGCCAACGTCTGGTTGAGGCTGAGACGACTCTGATTGGTTCTGGGCGTTCTGGCTCTCTTGGCTCAGCTCCTCGCCCAGCTCGCCCATGTCCATGTCTGGCAGGTCCTCCTCGATGGGGTCTGCTGCTGCATCCTCGCAGTACACACACTCCTACACACATACACAAAGCAGATAGTTAATATATTTAAATTGGACTATTTTCATGCAACTATATTTTTTAGTAAATTAAATTCATTTTATTTAAATTAAAACTGTTTTGTCTGTCTTTTTTCCCAGTCTTAATGCTAAGCTAAGCTAACCATCTGCTGGCTCTGGCTTCATTTTTAGCAGACAGACATGGGAGTGGTGTTGATCTACTGATCTAACTCTCAGCAAGAATACAAAAAAGCACATTTCCCAAAATGTTGAACTATCCCTTTAAGTAGTATGTCAACACCATGATTATTATTTAACATTTTCATTTGTGCGTAAGGGACGTCAGTTTGTGTTTATGAGAGACTTAGTGTAGACTGATTGAGCACAGAACTAACCCTTTTGCCTTAAAATTAGTGCTTAAGAAAGTATGGATTTGAAGGCAAATAAAAGAACCAATTCTTTTAGAATAAGGTTGTCAATTGCTGATGTTCTATGTAACAGTCAATACTTCATGCCAAATGTATCCCGGGTTTTAGCAAAGAGAACTGTTAGACTGGGCGAGAACTGTGATGGAGTTAATGTGAATACATCTTAATATGTTGCTGCCATCAGATTTCTGAAATACACAAAGTGTGTTGTCCTGACCTTCACATTGATTGCAGCCGGTAGACCTCCCCTCCTCATCCAGGGGTGTTCCTCCACTAGCTCTCGTCGCTGGTCTGAGGAGAAGTGAGGCTGGCTCTTCTGCATCTGTCTCAGTCTCTCCTTGTCTTCTCGCAGAACCTTCTGAATGTCCCTGAGGGTCAGGAAACACACACATTACAGAAGGGCCTCTAATGTAAACATTTTTCTGAGTTTTGCACTTCAGTTTCCCCTAAAATAAACCCAGTCAGTGACTTACCTGGATGGCATTTCATATGTCATCATGACCTTCTCGTCAGCATTGGCCATCAGCAGCCAGAGGGGCTCCTGGAGAACATATTTGATGAAATGCTCTCCGTCCCCTTGGGTTAAGACCTTGGCCTGCGACTGGCCGCCTTCAGAGCCTTCTTCGCCTCTCGTCTTGGCCTTGGCCTTGGGGTCGTGTTCCAGGGAGTCAACGCTGCCAAAGTATTTGCTGGTGTTGCTGCTCCCTATACACAATTTTAGAGAGACAGGAACCAACCAACCAATCAGAAACTAGTAATATAATGAATAGCATAAATAAAAGTTATGTTTACTCAGTGGTTAGAAACGCTCGTCAAGTGTTCCTCTACTGACCTGTTCTGCTGCCAGAAGCTCCACTAGCTGATGTACGACAACCTGAGCCCGATCCGGAGCCCGATCCTGAGCCCATGGATCCAGAGGTGGCTGATCCCGTGCCGGAGTGGGAGTCCTCCTGCTCCTGCAGCAGGATGTCCAGCAAGTCGCAGGATGAGGAGTTACCGTCACTGTGAGCCCCATCTCCTGGAGACTCCACCTGAAACACAAGGCAGCAAACCGTCAGAGATCAAGCCACACACTTCAGTGACATGCTGTCTTTATGTGGAAGTGTTGGTGTGTAAATGAGTGATTGAAGCCTGTTTAAGATGATTTTCTGATGGTAAATCAAAGATACTGTCCCTCTCTATCAATGGGTTAATTGTGTTTCTCACCTGTTGGTGGTTTTCAGTCTTGACTGTGCCTCCGTTCTTCTCCCCAGCTGCTCCAGCTGCCCCTGATGCTGTGGTTGTACTGTTGCCCTGGCCTCCAGCGGGGAGCACTGTGCTGTCCTGCCGTTCCACTGAGCGCTGTCCCTCCTCCATGCTCAGCAGATTGAGCTGCAGGGGCGAGCTGCACCGCGACTCAAACAGCGGCGGTGACGTGGCGGGCTCCCTCGCTCCAGAGGCTGGGGTTGAGGAGCGTGATGCCGCCCCATCTCGGGGCTCCACAGCCATGGCTTTGGGGGGCTCAGGGGCTAAGCTATAAGGGAAGGCCTGAGCTGGATATGGGGCTTGAGCCACAAACTGAGTCTGCACTGGGAAAGAAGGCTGGGCAGCAAAGGGCTGCTGGGTAGTGTAGGGGGTCTGAGCGGTTTGGAAGTGTTGCTGGGTAGCATAGGCAGCCTGAGGGGTCTGGAAAGGTTGCTGGGTAGTGAAGGGGGTCTGAGCGGTTTGAAATGGCTGTTGGGGGGTAAAGGCAGTCTGCACAGGGAACGGCTGTTGGCTGGTGTAGGGGGATTGTGTTTGGATGGTGTAGGCTGGCTGCGGGGGCTGAAAGGGCTGCTGAGTAGTGTATGCAGGTTGCGTCTGGGTCTGCTCAGAGAAAAACGTTGGTCTAGGAGCAGCCCCCAGCTGCCCTATCTGACCTAACTGTCCTATTTGGGGGAAGATATAGTTGGGTAGCACCAGAGCCACCACAGGTGTAACAATGGGTGCAGGAAATGGACTGGCAGTGGGTGGAGCTTGGGTGCTCTGCCCCTCTCCAAAGCCGGCAGAAAGGGAGGGGTCAGGGTGGGGGGCCTGAGCTGGGGCAGCAGGTGCTGGGGGGTAGAGTGGGTAGGCAGGCACCATGGCTGGGTAGGAGACGTTAAAAGCTGATTGGGATGCTTCTGACGGGGACCAAGACGTTTGATTGAGACCCTGGAGAGGGGGCCGGGGTTTGCGGTTTGACACAGCGCTGTCTGACGAATCAGGATGCTTCATCCGTGGCTTCTTGGACTTCCTGTTGCGGATGCCCTTCCTGGCAGTAGTCTCGGGCCTGGCGGTGCCCTGTTTGGCTGCACCTCGTGGTCCAGATGATTCTGAGATGATACATGGGGAAGTCAGAGGGGTTTTTCAGATATGGCAGCTGTTTGTGAACTGGAAACTTGGCTCACTGTGATTATTTTTAAATGATGACTAATTTATATACAGTATGTTTACAGTAAAGAACATGCAAATATAGAATTGGGTTCTGCGTGAAACCTTCAATTAGGGGCTTTAAAGAGATTTATGGTTTAAATCTAAAAGAAAATCTCAAATTTCTGGTATCCTCACCTCTTACACCTGTATATACTGCATGTACCCACTTGCAAAGAATAGTTTGCATGTTAAACGATGTTTAACTCCCACAAAGCTGAAAAACTGCTTTCTATACTTTCAAACATTTCAATCAACTTACTTTGATCTAATCATTTTGAGATAGATTCATAAATTAAAGCAAAATCAAATTAATTATAATAACCATTGTACTCTTAAGTGGTAACTATTAAACAGTGTGTACCTTGAGTGTTGGCTGGAAATCTCTGCTTGTGCAGATATGTAGAACAGTCCTTCTGAAAGGTCCTGGCGTTGCGGAGCTCTCGGCAGCGGGTGAGGAAGGCCTGCTCTTCTTTCTGGGTGTGTGCAGCCAGCACCTGTTTGGTCAGCCCCAGCCGCTTGTAGGCCTCCTTCTCCTGGCTGGGTGGAGACACCACGCTGACAGGCAGAGCCGGGGGCGCAGGACTCTCTGCCACGTCCTCAATAATCTCTGTAGAACCAATCAAAGCCATAAGCATCAGTCAAACAGAACTTATTATGTACACACCATATGCCGTTTCTGTGCCCGAGTGTTCGACATCACTTCTATTAAAAAACGGACACCGACACTCACCAGACTCTGGCTGAGGCTTCTTGTCTCCCACATGGACGATGGTGCTGCTGTAGCTGCACTGTGAGGTGATGGACACCACGCTCTCAGCCTTGCTGGGCAGGGTGAGGGGTGCCAGGGGGCCTCCCACCACTGCAGCTGCCCCAGATGGAGGCTTCTTTGGTGCTTTCATGTTTGACAGGCCTGGCTGGGCATCTAGCATCAAAGGGTCTGGATGGGGGTGAGAGAAATCCTCTGTTAGCTCTAAGCCATAGATGACTACAGTCTAATTCCTATCAGTAAAGCAGGTGAAAGTATCAAGAGACTGGATCTAATATCCTAGCACAGATGCATGATGTGTACATGCCTGGGTTTGTATCTTGAGGGACTTGCATGCCATCCTCTGAGCCCTTCTTATCATCATCCGAGTTGGAGGAGGTGGTATTGAGTGAAAACTGGTACTTCCTCTTCACTTTGATGGGGATGTTACAACTCTCCAGGTACCTGATAAACAGAAATGGATTTAATCAGAGTGCACGCTTCACACACGTGATCTTTTAACCATCATCATCCATGAACACCAACCCTTACCTGATGACACTGTCGAGGCAACTAATCTGCTGGTAGGAGTGGACAGTCTGGTCTTTGCAGCTGAAGTCCTCCACGCTGGATGCAGCACTGTCTCTGACCTGCAGAGGGTGTGCAGAGTCCTTCAGACGCACCGCTGGACTCTTCTGTGCTGCCGCTGTTGAGGATGGGATGAGAACATGAAGACAGGCAGGTAAACCCACAGAGCTAAACACAGATATAAACCACATTTGCTCTTTTGTTTGATTTTTATTACACTTTTTATCATATTTGACTGCCACACAAATAATATTTGATTCTAATTCTTGTGGCACATTGCAGTATGTTACTTTCACTCTGATTGCTTCAGCACAGGGATCTTTCTTTCTTTCTTGTAAATGTTTTTGGGGGACAGCTTTTTAGACTTTTTGATGCTGACTTTAAGTCAAGTGAAAATTTGAAAGAGTTTGTTGAAGTCCTTGAGGGAAATGTGCATGAAAAATGCTATTTTCTACCAATGTGATCACTTCAGCATTGTAGTGCGTGTTCACCTTTTGTCTGTGTATAGCCCAAGGTTAAGAGTTTCACCCATGCTTACAATAAATGCACTGGCTGTGATGAACTGAGTCAAAGCGACCACAGAATGGTGCCTGTTTGGTGATATTAAACTGAACTCACTGTCAGTGCTCTTCCTCTGCTCAGGCTTGGATGGCGATGGTGAGGGTGAAGGGGGAGGGGAGCGCAGGCAGACCTGGGAGTCCTGGTTCTTTAGCATGTGGACGCCTTTACATATCTCCTGGAACGTCCTGGGAGGCTTGGCCTTGCCTGTCTCCTCCGCTGTCTTCCCCGTCGTGGCGTTCCCGTTGCTCTCACTGGACGAGCTGATGCACACCAGCTGCTCGTGGGAACCATTGCTGCCATGGCTGCCATAACCGCTGGAGCCCATGTTGTGGACTGGCTGAAGAGAGAAAAGGTTGTTATAGACACTGACAAATGCGTGTATGAATATGTGTATTTAAGCAGGGGTCTAGTGTGTGTATGTGTGTGTATGTGTGTGTGTGTGTGTGTGTGTGTGTGTGTGTGTGTGTACATACTTGGAGTAGCAGCCTGTGGATCTGTTCACTAATTTCCTGGATGTCTGAGTCCATGATCTTCCCTCCATGGAAAGCTGGTGCTGCAAAAACATCTTCATTCACAGGACCCCTGAAAAACACACACACACCACTGTCACCTAGCATGTTCAAATTGAAATATATTCAAACTTTCCACTACCAAAGACAAAAAAAAAACCTTAACTAACAACAATACACTGGGAATACTCACATGCGGACTTTGTGCCTGCCAATGACGAAGGAGACCTTGCGGCTCCAGGGATTGACGAAGCTGGACCAGCTTGTGTCGATGGTGATGTACTCGCCGTTTCTTGCACAGAAACGGGTTGAGGAGTGATCGAACGGCTGACCAGCATACTGCAGGACTGTTGGCAACAGAGCGTAATGAGTGTGGCTACTAAAATCTGGTCTCCAGTCTAAACTGTGGATGTAAAAACAACTTGCACTGATACGATGCTGAAAAGTTAAGAAAATCAAGTGAATGAAAGGGGTTCTTACTCTTGCGATGCACAGCCAGCATCAAGGGTCGGTCACTTGGGTGCAGATTGAGTAGCACAGGGGTCCCGATCAGGTCTTGAGGGAGGTAACCCAACAGAGGAACAGCCCTGATGGAGAAACAACAACAATGTGTTAAAGACAGTTCAAAACATTAACTCAAAAGACTCCTGCACTGGCTCTACGACACCTCCTGAACCTCAGGTCCTCCACTTTCTATCGGTTTTTCTACGCCACGAAAACAAACCCACCTCTCATCCACATCCTGGAACACACAGTTAGGTGTGTGTGTGGTGGTGAAGATACGCTTGTCAGGAGGGATTCTGGGAGCTGTAGAGAGAGAAGAAGATACAAATGAATTGGCCAGTAAGAAAAATAAGCAAATGGTGATCATGTATCATGTACAGCACCACGCTTTTAGCCAATTGCTTTATTTAATGTTGGTACTATCCATACACTCCAACTCAACATTACCAACTTAGTAATGCTCATATGGGAAAGAGGACCATGATCCATTAAATGGATACAAAATAAAACGCATCATAAAACACATTAAACGCTTGGCCAAGTGGCTTTTCTAGAGATTCTTTTTTCACGTTGTTCTATCACATCTCATCTTGTCTATGGACAGTGCAAAGGTTTAGAGCAGTAAATATGTAAAGCTTTTTGTGTTATGGGATGTATGTCACATGACTCAGACGGGCAATGTAGTAAAATGAACACTAAAAATGCGTATGAAAGCACGTGAATGTGGTCACTGTCCTCACCTTCGTAGCCAGAGTGCACCCTCTCAGCCAGCAGGAGGCAGCAGAACTGTTCCTCCCCCAGCTCAGCATCCTGGACTTTCATCAGGTAAGGAGTCATACGGAAAGGATAGTACTGGAGATCCCCTTCACGCTCCTTACCGCCACTGCAACACACACACACACACACACACACACACACCATTATAATACTTCACTGGAGTTGAACCTAAAGAGGCTTTCAAAATACATTTCACAGTTTGCCTAAATTTGTACCATTCTTCACAAGACATGACAATACATATTTGACTTATTACATTATTGTGACTCATATTTAACATGTCACAGTAAATTGGGGTGAAGAAGAAAATTAATAAGTATGGACTTTTAATGGTTTGACACATCAGCTCCTGAAAGCTGTAACCTACAATCATTTGAAATGTTTTAATGTAGTAATTATATACTTAAGGCTAATGAAATCTAGTTTATGTCTGTCTTCTTTTCAATGATTACATACATTTTGATAAAAAAATATTTTTCTGGTAGTCCAAGTAAATAATTCATGATGGATCTTGCAGACACTTTGGATAAACTCCAGCTGTAAATGTTTTATTTTGATGGAGAAATAATTAGCCTGCATTGATTTCCTGAAAAGTTTCTAATATATGAACCTATATCAAACCTGTACACTAATGTTATCATAATATAACATGATTACATTCTATTTAAATTAACCGACTGAAGTCCTTCATCAGAAACTGTGGCTGCAACACCCCATCTGGCCACTAGATGGAGAAACAGTTCAAAAGCTCACAGTCGCTGACTTCCTCCCTCCTCTCAGTCCTCCTCTCTCTTGCTCTCCAGTCCTGTGCTGACTCAGAGCTAGTCTGAGCAGGAAACTATGGATCAGAGAAGCTGCCGGCCACTCACCTGATGCGGCAAAAGAAGGATTTCTCCTGCATGCACTCCGTGGGAGACGACTCTGAATAAGAGACAGGGAGAAGGTGGGATGAATATATCACCAAATGCATCAGACTGACTACTTCCAAACGGCCCATATGTTAGTCATCTATATTCAACACACTGTTGACTGGACCTGAGAAGTTTGTCTCTCTTCATTGTAGTCAAAGGAAAAAGTTATATGTAAAAATACAGAAACTAATTACAACATTTACTATAGACATGAATCAACATCTCTACGACACAGTGTCAACAATAATTTATAAGATTTATTGCAGAATTGCATTAGATTTATGTGTACTTTAAGTGTACTTAATACGCTAACTCAGAGCCTCCGACTGCACGATGATTATGGCTTCAGCGAATATGTGGCAGGTGTGCATGAGTAGGCGTGCATTCGTTAATGTGTGATTGAGCATGTTAATGAAATATGTGCTATGTGTGTATGAGCATGTGTGTGTGGGGGTGGGTCATGTGAAGGAAATGGATGCTTGTGTGCGTGCAGGTGGTATGGGTCGTGTTTCATGTGGGTTCTCCACGTGCCCTTTGAGGGTGATGGAAATTTACCATCCATGTCCAGCCCCATGTCGCCCCAGTTAAAATAAATATTTGTTTCTTTCAGTGAGACAAAATTTGAAAATCCGTAATGAGGATTAAAACAGTTTTGAACATTTTCACATTAAGATTTTAGTTCAGAGACAGCTGGTACCTGCTCCGGTGCACATGCTCCATGAGGGCAGGCGGTAGGGCGTGGTGAAGCTGTAGAACACGCTGACGTCCTGAGGCGTCAGGAACTCCACAAACTTGGCATTGTTAAACACTTCCCGCTTGCAGTTCAAGATGGATGCCGCCTGGTCCGAGATGTAAACAATCTTCCCCGTGATGAGCGAGACGGCTACAGCAAATATATCCTGCCGGTGAAAAGATTTGAACAAGTCAATTAGTTAGGTGTCATTTCAAGACAAGTCCTCTTTTATGTAATTACGTTTATGGTAAGCCAATTTCAAATTTCTCACAAGGTGCAGTATTTTTTGTTGTACTGATGAATTAAACCTTAAAGAGATGATGACAATATTTTGTGCATGGGTTTTCTAATATAAAGAGCCAAATTGAGAAAAGCTAGTCAGAGGTCAAACACTTTGCTCCTTTTCTACCACTGGTTTATTAAACATCATCACATTTCATCATTTGAGACGTGACTATTTTTTTTAAAAATTCACTTAAAATATGAATTTTTAAATTATATTTGCACATTTCAGACAACTCCCACCATTCCCAACTTGTATGTAGAAACTAACACACGGTATGGCCATCGACTTTCTGGATGTTCCTTCTTTATTGTGAGGAGACGATCAGAGGTACTCACAGTGTTTTTGAGGGTATATTCAGAGGTGATGCTGTTGATTTCCTCGATGGTGTAGGAGGATACATCAAACCCTGGTGGCTGACTGTCATTAATCATCAGCATCTGGTAGTATTCCTCATTGGCTGCAAAACAAAGAGAAGATGGGTCGATGCACACATCATTTCACACACTGTATGTGGTCAGTGAAAAAGATACTTTTCTAAGCATCGTGCTTTACTTAACAGTAAGAGATTTTCTTTTTTTTTTTTTGTAATTGCTTTTCGTGCTATATTCACACCCAAAATCGGAGAATATGATTCAGAATCTATACCAAAGATTGGTCCAAATTCTACAAAAGTTTATTTGCCAATGTAACAATCGTTAACATCGCTAATGTACAATAACAACGATGTGAATACATGTGCATGAAAAAAGTGCCAACAGAAGCGAGGCTTACCTTTCACCTGTTTGACACACCGCAATGCATACTTGAGCGTGTTGACGGTGCTGGACTTGCCCTTGCTCCTCTTTTCCGAAGGCAAGTGCATCTTCAGCTCCTTGAGGGTCTTGAAGAGCTCCTTCTGTGTCTTAGCTTTGGCTGACTGTTCGCTGCTGCAGGGCGTGCATGAGACAGATACACGTGTGTCAAAATGACAAGGTCTCACCAGTGCTTTCACACTCTGAGAAGAACAGCTTCCCAGCATAGAGAGCAGAACAGGAGGGGGTAGCTACCAGTATGTAGGGGGGTGGGGCATGATTGGCAGTGGGATGCCTGTGGATCACCTGTGGGTCTGACTTTGAGAACTTTCTACTGTTGCATGCAGGTGAAAATTCCCACTGCCAAAACATTTTACATCTAAGGAGAAATAAATAAGTAATCTTCTACTGTCTTAGTTTATTTTCTCTCAAACTTTTTAAACGTATCAAATGGCAAGCGTACCATGCAAGATGTAAACTGACCTGCAGCCGCTGGTGGAAGGGTTGTCCTGCTCGGAGCTCACCAGACTGAAGGCGTTGGAGCTGCTTGGCGGCGAGGGGCTGTGAGAGTTTGAGCTGAAACCATAAACAACATGTCGTGTTATTAAAGGTGTACAGAAAGACCGCAAAACAAAACCAGGTAGTTAGAAAGCCAAAACAAAAGGCAAGACTAAACATATTAAGTGAGCCAAGGACTTGCTGTTATAGAGTGTAAAAAGGTGGTGCACCGCTGAATGTAAACAAGCCCTCTTCTCTAAATATGCCTTTTCATCATATAAATGTAAAAAAATCTTCTATAAGTTCTTTTCTGATAGAAAATCTTTGTACTTAATGACATCTTATTTTTAAATTGTTGTCTAAAGGTGACATCTCACTTAATGGTTAACATAGCCTTAAGATTGTATTGTAGCTCTAATGGGAGTAATACACCACAAACAAAGTGGATGATGCAATGAGGCAGCGAAGGAGGGCACTATAAAATCATCAAATCAGAATAAGCCCTTGTAAAAGGAGACCAGAAGAAAGAGTGATGGGAAGAGGAAAACAATCGTCAGCTAATAGGAGGCTTATCACTGTGGTTCATGCCCAGCGAGTCCATTGAGTCAGACTGTATCTATCGTAATAGCTAAAGGCAATAGAAGAATACAAAGCCAGATTATAACTCACTATTATTACATGAATTGAGGAGTCATCTGACGCAATGTCAGTTTCTGGTGACGGCTTCACAGCTGACTTTAACTGCTCTGCAGTGCCCTTTGTTGCCCTGGAGATTTTATTTTACACAGATAATGTGATGCACCGTTCAAATACTAATAATAAGGGCCGCATAGTTATCACTGCTAGTGCTTGTCCATAACAATACTGCCTACCCAACCTTTAAGGTTGTGGCCCATGTCTTACTTTTGAAACTCAAAATGGGTGGCGAGTGTTTCAAGTTCCTCAAGTGCGTGTTTAATTCCTGAACTCATTCTGTCAGCACTTCCCTGTGCGTAACATCATCAGTCATTGAGAAAGTAATACATCGGCTCAGTGTTTTACAGCAGGACAACGCTGGCTATGTTTGTGCAGCAGTTCACGGCTAAAGGTGGGGGATTAAGTGTACCTACAATCTAATACAATCCTATACAAAAGGCCTTCAATTTATCATTGACATTGTGTTGGGGAGCTGTTAAATTTAAACTAATGTTTGAGCCAGAGGTTAGTGGTGGTGTTGTACTGGACTGCATGCTGAAAAGCGTCTCCAGTGTTTTCTCCACCTCACGGATGCAAATGGAGGTGGAGAAAACATTAGAGCTCGGTTATGTAACAGCTGACCTCTAGAAGGTGTGCTGTTCTCTTCAGACAAGAGATGAAAATGATAGTCGGGGGGTGGGGGGGGCTGACATCTTTGAATTGCATAATGGTTAATCAATAAACACTAAGCCCCCCAGCTATTTAGAATTACAACTGAAACCCAGAAATCTTATCGAAATCATGTAATCATTATCTCCGAGGATAGCATAGTGTTCTTTAAGTATCTCACACCATATGATTAATCTTATGATTGATCTACAGAACTGACAATTTGTAGACAATTAACCTGCTTAATTGATGAGCGTGCGTCATATACATTTTCCCTGCATAGAGATGGTTTTTCTATTGAAGGCAAAGACAAGTCCTTTCTAAATGAAACTGTGCCGATAGTCAGTCTTCTTGTAGTCTGTCTCATAATTAGGAATAAACCCCACTGCTGTCCTCAGGCTGAGACAGTCGCTGTTAGACTACAACAATGACTCAGACCAACAATGACTCATACAGGAGAAAATGGCCCTTCTATTACATTTAATGAACCTTACTTCCGTGACCTAGATGGTCCGCTCCCCCATGGTGGTGGGAAAAAACTTAATTTACCACAATTCAATGCATTTGATGTGCCCTCACCTCTTGTTGCTCCCTGACGACTCCAAGAGAGCGGAATCTTTGCCATTGCCATTTGAGCTGCCCACAGACTCATTGCCATGGGACTCATTGCCGTGCGACTCGTTACCATGGGATTCTGTCCCGCTCCCACTCGAGCCGCTGCCACCCATCTCTACATCCTCGTGTAAGGTAGGCCGTGGCCGTTTCCTGTCGTCGTGCGGGGAGCCCGGCGAGGCCGGGTGCTCATGGCCGCTGTCGCTCCCCTCGGAGGCCAGTCCTAACTCTCCTTCCAGTTCGACCCCATCCTGCCCGGCACAACCCTCGCTGTAACTGGCCATGCGGTGAAGTTGACTAATGGAGCCGCAGGGAGAGCACTCCTCTTCCTCCACCTGGAAGCCGACCCTTTCCCGGGTCCGTTCACGCCCGTCCAGGGTTGAGTACAGGTAGTGCTTTGGATCACTGTCCTCAGACATGGGATGGGCCAAAGGGCAAAAGGTGGGGGATTAAGTTACCTTCCACGTGGCAATACTATGAAGTGCATGGCACTGGGACGTAAACGGAGTTGATGCCTCAGGAGTGGGGATGCAGTCTAGAGGAGGAAAATAAAACACAGGTGAAACTACTCAGACGAACCCTTTACAATACACTGCACTTCTATATACAGTAGATCAACAGTAAAGAAACACAGTGCTAAAATAAGAAACAATGGGGATTAGAAGAAAGCATCGATCAGCAGTATTCTTTGATCCGATCAGCCAGTGTAGCCTTGGATCTCTACATTTTTAAAAGTCAGTGAGAAAGAAAAGGGCACAGCAGCACAGATAAAATGTTCTTCTTGTTGCACACACACACACACACACACACACACACACACCAAGACTGCTGCCATCTATCCTTCAAAAGGTCTGCACAGTAAATAGGTCGTCGTTTGCCCTTTCTGTGTGGACTTAAGCCCCAGACCAGTGGGATCCAGTTCAGTTTTTCAAAAGAGCTTTTTCACATGAGATGAAAGCACAGCTCTAAAGACACAACACAAACAAAAACCTTCACCTCGCACAAACCATCAGGATGAATTTGAACGTTGGAAAGACAAAATGCTTTGAAACAATCTGTAATATTCAACTTGCCTCCAGCCAGGCCCTTCATTAATGAACTAATAGACAGGTAGGAGGGAAAACTGACAACCAATCTCTGGGAAGAAAATAGCTCTCCCTCACAAATAACAGCATTATCATTAATGCCAAGGATACAGATGCCACATAAACGGATGATAAACAGATGTGTTGATGCATCGCCCATGTTTACTTAAGTCTAAATCAAATAAAGGTAGTCTTATGTAACACAGTGCGGTGTCCCTGAATCTACCAGCAATATAAAAAAAGGCGATGTGCAAAGTCCCTCAAGTAACATTTACCTTGTATCATAACACCATTTCAGTAATTACACAAGTCACCTTGGACAGCTTCTGCCAACTCTATGATAGTAACATGGAC
This sequence comes from Macquaria ambigua, assembly GCA_008360985.2. Taxonomy (NCBI): domain Eukaryota; kingdom Metazoa; phylum Chordata; class Actinopteri; order Centrarchiformes; family Percichthyidae; genus Macquaria; species Macquaria ambigua. The sequence goes on along the minus strand of VMKM01000234.1, from coordinate 17,253 downwards.
ATCCACATCGTCAGGTTGAATTTCACTTGCTTGACTATTCACAAGCACTTGGGGGTGCAAATATTTTATTTGTTCTCTAAAAGAAAGTTCATAAAAATACAAGAGCAACAGTTTTCATCAGCTCTGCCGCCGCCGCCTCTTCCTCCTCCACCCCCCAACAGCAGAACAGCAGTAGCTGGAGCTATTTATGTCTGTTAAAGCCATAACAGGAAACACTGGCAACCGCTATGAAGCCAAATCCAAAATATTTCACTGTTTTCCTGCGATCCAAGATCAGGTTGCAGCCATTTATGTAAGAGTAAAATTCAACAGCTTGCCTATTCTTCACTCTTTACATAAGCACTTTTTACATAACTTCTCAAAGTTTCAGGGAAGGGCTTTTCATGTTTTAAAGATCTACAAAAACCTAGCAGCAGACTTTCCAACCACCCACACATCCACTGCCACCTTCGCAAATGACCCACTCTCCAGTTTTAAGTGAGGCAGCAGCCAAGGCGCAGAGGGGACTTTCTATTGGCTGCTGCAAATTACCAATCAGGAGAGAGCAAGGAGTGACAACACGATGTCAGGCGGAAGTTAGGGGTTGGAATTATGTCAAAAAAAACACAGGCTTATTATTTCCTTTTGCAAAGAGAAAAAAGACCCAAACTCAGCAGCATGTTTAAGCTCATGATACAGCACTATGTGACACAAAATCAATTAGACTGTTAATAATGTATAAGCCAGCAAGTTATTTATTATTACTGGAAACAGTGTAAACTGTATGCAGCAGGGTTCTAAGGCCTTCAACAGCCAATAATAAATGCTACAAAACATTTATAAACTAGGTTAGCGCAATTAACCCATGGTCAATCACAAAACATATCCAGGTCTGCACACTTTGTACTCCAAAATGTGTGCAAACAGCCATGATATTGGCATGCCAAAACAAAATCAAAATCCCAATCAGCTTGAGCAAATCGGAATTATTTCCTGTATATCTAATTGATTTTAAACTCTCTAATGACCATGCAATATGGATATGACTCTTTTCTCCATGAGCATTACTTAACAGACCAGCAGGCAAGATTATATACAAGTGCTGAATTACAACTTTCTTTCCCAAAATCTTCACAACTCTGAGATACGTGCACACGCACAGACATGTAACTCTCAAAACGGAGCAGAAGAATGACATAATGAAACTCAACTCCCTCTGTTTCCAGCTCAGCCCTGTTTCAGCCAGAGCAGTGATGCACCCAACACACTAGCACAGATCTCAGGCATTATACAACGCTGCTCCAGTCACATGGATTTGGCTGTAGTGAAGCACAAGGCAACAAGGCTTGTTGAAACCTACATGCTTCACACTGAGCATAGATGAAGATAGAATAACACTCTAATCATTTACACAATCCAGTTAATCACAGGACAAAACATTAGGCAAGTGTTATGAAGATAACTGCAAAGACACTGTAAATGTTCTGGTACAATTTATTAGTATTTCCATGTTAAGGTCTACTCCAGTATTTCATTCAAATGACATAATTGCATTGAGTTACATCACAGTATCTGCCACTATACTACACAATTTACTGAGTAATTACATGTATCATATACCTGTATGAGTCATGACAAGAGTAATGACCTGTCAGTAAAACTGTTTAAAAAATAAATACCATTATTAGCATGGGTCTTTATTGCCTACAACTTTTCCTACTTCTTTTATTTTCCTTTTTTTTTAATCTTTTGCAAACCAACTTCAATGTCATACCATTATTGTCATTATTTGTTGTTGTCTTTTTGCTTTTGAAAAAACTAAAAGACAAATTAAAAATGAAATAAAAATAATAATAATAACATCTAACACAATGGCACCTAAGCTTTTGTAAGAGTGGTGTGGTACAGAGTATCTTCTTTGTAGCTGGAACCATGTCACCAAGACTTAATCAATCTTTTGCATGAAAGGAAAACTCCCAGCTGCTTTCTGTCTTATGGAGGCGACATATTATAGGAGTCAAACTCAGCTCAGTCTACCTGCGATTATTTAATACAGGTCTAGCATCAATATCCAAATCATATTCAACTTAACAGCATTGTAATGTGATTATCATATCGACCTATTAATCACAGGTGCAGTGTGGCAGGGACAAACGGTTGTCTGTATGTGTGTGTGTGTGTGTGTGTGTGTAGATCTCTTAAGAGGACCTTGCATAGTAGTAAACTAGAAATAAACTTGCTTGCTTGGAAACTCTAATCCGTTTATTTTTAAATAAGGTCCGCTCAATTACACTTGACATGAATCTACCTAAAATATTGAAATAAAACCATTTTCTCAGGTAATACATGTGAAAATAAGGCAATGCAATGTTGTAAATACTTTCTCTGAGTCCTACCAACTGAAATTGAAAACTGGCTAACAGCTCATTTTTAAAGTCAAGGATTATATTTCAATGTCTGTTATATTTCATACACAGACAAGCTTACACAAGATAAAGGTTAAATTCAAGAAAACACGATTAAAACATATTTGTAATGGGAACAAACATCCCTTCCCCCCATCTAACTCCCATTGACCTGCTATTCAAAATCCACACACACGTTGACCTGCAATCCACTGCACGGTACACTGACACAGTTATGTAAAAGTAACGATATCGTTAAAAACCTGCATCAAAACAGCAGCCGCTTGGCCGCGGAGGGGCTATTTCACAAAAGCAGACAAGTTTCCTTCTCTTGTCTGCTTTTGAATGAACTGAAAACCTCGAACCGGCATTTTTAGGTTATAAAAGTAGAATAAGTAGAGCAATCAGAATTTTCGCGCATGCGCAAATCGATTCTGTTATGCAACTTATTTTTTGTGCTCGGTTATTCATTCTTACTACGAAAAGGTGCAAATTAAGGGAAACCAACCTGTGCTGCCAAAATAAAAATCGCCTCTCCGGTCGTCCTCGGTGTCAAGTAAAAGCAAACCCGAACAGTTAATAAAACATTCGGCTTAAACGTCCAGCGTTCCTCAATGGGAGACGGGATTCAGACGGGTTGACACAGTAGCCAACAGTTCCTCCCCGGCTCTCTACGCCTCTAGCCTACTAGCAAATCGGCGAGCTCGGCTCGCGACCTCAATTCAGACTCCGCCCTTACCGTTTCCCAATTGGCTGCAAGCTACGGGTTTCCATGGAGAAAGTGACGGAATTGCAATAGCGAGAGCTCATTGGTTCAGAGCGCTGTCCGTCGTTTTATATAAACAAGTCATCCACCGCACGTGGAATACCATGTTGTGTGTATCGTGCGGCGTGAGACCGGGGTAGTTACGACTACGCCGGGGCCATTCAACGTATCGAGTGCTGAAATTCCAAATGCAAAATGCTGACGAGGAAACAACGAGTAAACGATGAACCACACTAAATATCAGTCACAAATACGTTTAATTTGCCTCGGCTCTGATGTACGTAGCGCGAAATCGCTTGTAGGATATTGTAGATGAAATGTCATAACTCCTAGTGAGTTAGGCGAGGTGTCCCAGAATACAAGTTATTGCACACACATCAGCTAATTACACATTAGCCTATAACCTTAAAAACTCACGCCGATATGAATATTAAAGATGTCTGTTGAAGAAAACTCTTAGAGTGCATGAAGAGAGTGTGTCGAAGCGAAGGGGCAAAGTCTACACCTTTGGTGGGAACCACGTTTTTCCATTGGTTATTTATCTGCGTCACATCTGTTATTGCACTGCAGTGATGCTGCCTTTCTTCGAGAAAGCACGGATAAAATGTCTGCCGACATTATGGAAGATTATTCGTTAGGCTATTTGAGGGAGGAAATGAAGTATCTCACATTTTCCGTAAATGTAGCCTACAGTTGTACAATTGTAAGAACACAGCCGTGACTGCTATAAAGTCATATAGGCCTAAATAAGGCTATAGCTTCTCATAGGCTAAGCAAAATATGTCTACTTGAGAAAAAAACACCTACAAGCAAGGCTCTAATCTCTCCCTCCCTCTTGCTTGCATCATCAGGTACACCATTTGAGAATGAGGTTTTTACATACTCTTCCTACTCCAGACTGAGACCTTTGTTCAACAGCCTGTTATGTTGGATGGGACTCTGCTTTGTGCCAAGCTTGCTCTTCATCACAGTTTGTCATGAGTGGCTGAGACTGGAGAGCAAACATTATGTTTTTTTTCACATGCTGGCATGGTAGCCACAACACCATATTTAATCTTCTCCAGCCAAGAGCCTCCATAGAACAGCGCAGTGCAGAAATCTGGACCCAGGCTTTCTGAGTACCTTAAGTGCCAGTTTCAAGTGGCAACCCCCCTGCTGAGATAGGAGTCAACAACACACCATGCATTCTGCCTCATGGTGCTCAGTGTCCACTCACCAGGACATGAGAGAACCAAGTCTCTCACATCCACCCTCTCTAAACTGGCTTCTTGTATGATATCACGCTGAGAGCCTAATACTGTATGAGGCTCTATTATTGGATTCCCCCTGCTTGGCACATTTCCTTTGTGTTTTCCAACATTTCCCAGGATGTGAAGTGTAGGTGGAGAGATTAAAGTCCTCAACACACACCAAAATCGTGTGTGGATCTGACTTTGACAGTAAAATGAGATTGATTACAGATCATCCTCATCACCATCCTCTCTTTGAACCACACGCACACACAAAGACACACATTTAATTTGCTGGTGGTGGCAGCAGGCTGGGAGATCCTACAGGTGGGTGGAATTCCCTTAACAAAAGTGAGTCATGATGTGGGTGGTTTTATCTGTAAAGCTCTGGAGCTTTGACTGGCGGTCATGACTATCATGATTATCTAACCAGATATCCTCTGCATTTAAAGCGTATATATCACCACATATGTTTCTGTGCATGCATTAAGCTGACTTTTTCTGTTCTGCACTATGGAGCTCAGTAGACTGAAGAAGGCACTTGGAAGTTGAAGGGAATATACTTGTATTTCTTTCCACTGAAGGGTTCAGAGTTGAGAGGTCAGGGTGGGATTCAGATCAGAGCACCTTTGAGCAGACAGGATCTGACCTGAATACCTTCACATTGGTTGAGTGGCAAGTAAAAGTCAGAATTAAAAGAATCATCAACTCATTAACAAATCTAGATTAAAAATATATATATATTCTTGCCACTGAAAACATGTCTAATGAAATGTACGAACGTATATTTTTGAGGCTGCGAACAACATTTTCATAAAATAGCAAAAGACTGGCTTGTGGATTGTCAAAAAGTATAGGTGTGATCCTGTTCATGTAAAGAGACCACTGTTTAATGTCATGTACGAAGCCTCTGAAAGTAGGCCAGCATCAAATATGTATAAGCAAATGTTGAGGGGGCTGGAAAATAATTTCACTGATGCATCAGTGGAAGAGCGACACAGCCCACAGCTAGTTAACTGCTCAGTCCTTTGACCACCTGTGTGTGGGATGCAGTCGCATCATTTGTATTCATGAATGTCAAAGTCAGGAAACATCAGCCACCTGTTTCATACAGTGATGTGAGGGGACAAAAAGGATGAGTGTGGAGGGAGCAACAGGTTTATATCATCTAAAGATACTAACGACGACACAAGAGGTTGTGCTGAGACATATTCAGATGTTGAGTATATTGACACATATCCATGTAACTATGGTTGCTGTTGTTTTTCTTCACTGCCCTTGAATTAATTTTCTGATTACTTTTCATTTGATATGTTATATCCCTTGTTTACATCTACCACTGTGTCTGCACTCCCTATGAACAACCCTTTTACCAGGTTATTGAATTATGTAACTGCAGTGAACAACAACACACACACACACACGCTCACGCGCACACACACACAGCAGGCGATTCACACTGAGCAATGATTGTGGCTTCAAGTAATAGAGAACCGATAAATGATGATCGCTGAAGGACGGTAGAGACTTTGTTAACATTCCCCACAGAGTGAAAAGAAATACAGTTCCTGAGTCATACAAACAGCAATAAAAAAGCACTTTTGTGCACCTCAGATGATAAACAGCCCTCACACAAAGGAGCTTCATGACGAGGAGGGTGGCATTTACAGAGATCCCCTTAATATCCCTTCATTCTAGTGTCGAGATAGGAGGTCACCAGAGGCAGTGCTGACACACATGCAAGTGTGGAAACGCACACACACACACACACACGCACACACACACACACACACACACACACACACACACACACACAGGCTTCAGTTCATGTAAACTAAACTGTGCACTTCTAAAATCAGTGCACACTGTTCACAGGCAAGGAGAAGAAACCTTGTACCATATTCTAAAGGGTCATTTTATATCAAGGCACTGAGCCAAACAATAGTTACATGTCACTGTAGGAAAAGCACAGGTGTAAATATAAAATTAATGATGGCTGAATTCCATTTAGATCCTTCATTTTCAGGGTCCTGCTATTGTGCATGCTGGCTCACTGTCACGGCTTACTGGGACAGTTGAATAGAACAGAGCCATCGTTAATGTTATTAGTAACACCTGTACAAGTCATAATGTCTGCTGCACTTTAACATAACAAATGTCAAACTTTAAAAAAATTCAAAATAAGAGTGTCTCAGATAATAATACAACAATTCATTTCCAGTGATGGAAAGTAACTAAGTACATCCACTCAAGTACTTGTACTTTACTTGAATATTTCCACTTCATGTTACTTTACACTTCTACTCCACTCTACACTTCAGAGTTAAATATTGTAGTTTTTGCACATTACATTTTTTTTCACAGCTATAGTTTCTAGTTACTTAAAAAATTAAGATTTTACATACAAATGTATAAGCTTTACAGTTTATAAAATGGTTAAAATTAGCTCCACCTCGACCAACTACAATAGTAAAATGCGACTTACACAGCAATGCAACAGAATTCATAATGATATAATATATAATACTATAATAGTTTCTGCATTGAATGCTTTTATTTGTGCTACTTTACGTACATTTTACAAATATTGTAATACTGAAATAATTTTACTTGAGTAATATTTTCCATGTAGAACTTTTACTTATACTGGAGTCATTCTACATTTAATTTGATGGGAGCTGACTCCACTACTAAAAGGAGTTGTCCTTTTTTGGGAACAACGCTGAGCCCTTACACTCAATTCAAGCCTCTATGCAGACAAAGTAGCAGTAAAAGCAGTTAAATGAAAACAACTTTTTTTTCAAATGGTAATCTAGTTCATTTTAATTCATCGCCTGAGACTATGAGAAAAGTTTTGCAAATTGTTGTTTTGCCTCGGTGGGTTTTCTGTGGGGGGAGAAGCCAAGAACCTGTCCTTAAATGACTCCTTGCGGTGGGCCTGGTTGCTTGGAGAGTAATGCCCCATCATGCAACAGGGTGAGTTACAGTGACAATGGGACAGTTCTGACACCACCCCCTGTGACTAGATCGACCAGCTCCAGCCCACCAGCTCCACCTCAGCAGGGGCCTGAGCCTCTCCACAACCGCCCACCTCAGATGCCCCCTCCTCCCCTACCACAGTGACGGCTCTCTGCATCCAGGAGGGGAACGTTAACAGGCTTTTCAAGAGGCAGAACGCCCGCAAAGCAGCCGGACCAGACTCTGTCTCTCCTTCTACCTGCACTTTACTGATCAGCTGTTCTTCGGTGTTCACAGACTTCTTCAACACCTCACTGGAGACATGCCACGGACCAGTCTCCTTCAAGTCCTCCACCATCATCCCCGTCCCCATTGGCCAAGGACCAATGGACTTCATAACTACAGACCTGTCGCCCTGACCTCTGCGGTAATGAAGTCTTATGAGTGCCTTGTGCCGTCCCAAATCCATCACTGACCCTGTCCTGGACCCCCTGCAGTTTGCCTACAGAGCCAACAGGTCTGTAGACAATGCAATAAACATGGCCCTTCACTTCATCCTTCAGCACCTGGACTCATCAGGAACATATGCCAGGATCTTGTTTGTGGACTTCACCGCCCTCACCTCCTCCATCCTCACCTCCTCCATCACCATCCGATACGCTGCTGCCACTGCCAAGGACAAGGGCAGACTGCAGCATATCATTCGCTCCGCAGAGAAGGAGATTGGCTGCAATCTGACATCCCTCCAGGACCTGTACCCCTCCAGGACCCTGAGGCGTGCAGGAAAGATTGTGGCCGACCCCTCCCACAAAGGCTGCGGTCAGGATCAAAACCTCACGGCATAAGAACAGTTTCTTCCCATCTGCAGCTGGCCTCATCAACAAGGCCCGGGACCCCCACTAAACTCTATACGCCCCCCCACGTAAAGTCTACACACCTGACTCAAGGAACAAGGAACTCAACCTTGTTTGGTTTAGTATCTTGCACATTGCAAATATTCTTTAAACTTCATACTGTGAACTTCCCTGGTCAATATTTTGCACATCCCTGCATAAAACTTCAGCTCTTCATTTAAATAGCAGTGAAAATTTAATTTGTAAAAAATATTTTTTTATTAGCAATTTTATATTCATGCATCTGGACTTGTAGTACTTGCTTTATCTTTCTTTATTTTTTCTACTTAGTGTATTTATTGTTATGCATCAATATACCAAGGCAAATTCCTTTTATGTGAAAACCTACTTGCCAATAAACGTGATTCTGATTCTGATGGTGGTGTATTGACTGGAGCTTTTTCAGCTGCTATTGAGCGTCTGTTTTCATCTTTTAAGTTTGAGAAACAATATTTTATGCCCTTGCTCACATTTAATATGCTCAAATAAAGTCCTCAGTATGTTCTCACCTGTTTAGTATTGTGCACCCCCTAACTGAGCCACTGAGGCTAACTGAGGCAGTGGGACCTGAAATAACTAGAAAGACATCGAAGAGAAGGTCAGTATGTGCAGATACAGCCCCATTTATTGATGCTCATATTTGCATCACAAGATTTACCTCCTGGGACTAAAAATCATAGGTTACCTTGGGTCTAGATTTTGTGTATGTAATCATCTTAGCTTTGGTGCAGGGCATACACTTGTCTCTGGATGTATGAAAAGTAGAGAAGCCTTCCCTCTATTTGGCAATGAAGCTACTTTCTTTTCTTATTTTCCCTTGCACATAAAGCAGGCAAAAATAGGTTTTAATATATTTCTGGTCTGGAATCAATAGAAAAAAAGAATCCATGGTGCTGCCCTGAGTGGGTGCAATCACACAACCCACATCTAGAAGAAGGAAAGAGACTACAGGCGGAAATGCAGCGTGGTGGAAAATAACTTTAATAAAACTCCTATGAAAACAAAAACCAGCAAAACAATAAAAGCCTGTACATTTGACAATATCCAGTGTCTGAGACTTTTGAAGGCTAGTGGTGCGAAATACAGCTGCATCACACATAAACCAACAGAGAAAAACCATTATAGGCTTAGGCCTGCGCCTAAGGTTTTATATAATAGGATATGGTTCATATACTCGGATATTGCACGAAAATCAAACACAGATGCAGATGCTGAGGAGCACCGTATGTCGAAACAAGGAAGTAGCTTTGCATCGCAGTGTAATGTCCCTACTGATAAACCCCGCCCACACATGCCCCAAACTCCGCCCACACCTGCTCGTATAAAAACAAATACACTTAAAAAGAGAGCGGCACATATTTTCACATTCAGTTCAGAAACAGATCATTAAAAACACATTATGAACAATGAAATTACTTAACATTTGCTTTTCGTTTTGGTCCTAACATGTTAAAAGCATCAGTTATTCCTCACTGAGTTTATTTGTCATGGTTGCTAGCACGAGTGGGATGGCGCTTTAAAAAGCTGACATCCTTTTAGACTTTAAGACAAGTTGACTAGTGATACCTCACAGGTGATAACACTTTGTCCAATAATGCTCTTGATTTGAAAATCTTGAAAGAAACAATGTACATTGTCATTTCAAAATAAAGGAAACTAAAAAAGTGTTTAGTTCATTAAAAGACTATTTGAAATTTCTCATACATGTCTTTCTGAAAACATTCCAGTGTTAAATGGTCCAAATGAATCAATCCTTCTCTTTCATCATTACTTCCCCTAACACAAGTTTTCTCTATGGACTAGTAAAGTAGTCTGGCACATAGACGTCTCATGATAAATTCTTAAATTGCAAAAAAAAAAGAAGAAAACTCATAAAAAATACAATCTTCCCGCAGTTTTGAGGCACACTTTGAGGCAGCGGGAGCGAGACAGTTAAGATGCACTTCCTGTGGGTGTTGTGCACATTGCTTTAAGACATGGGGGTCAGACATTTCTGTCTTTTTCCAGTCCGCCCTTGCCACACCCATCAGTTATCTCCGCTGTACTTAAAACAGTTCAGGGCTGTGGTCAAACCATGCGCCCCTTCAGTGTCCGTACAAGCAGAGTTCAAAGTCCATCTGACAAAATTCAACCACTCCAAAACAGGATTTCTTTTGTCAGCCCGCTCCGTAGCGACAGTTCATTTTTAGTGTGGACAGAGTGGGCGCTTCAGTTCCCTTCCTTTGGCTGTGTGCTCCATCAGCTGTTGTGCCTGTGCAAAACTTGCAACGACTTAACCCACCATGATTCCACAGAAATGTCACAAGACCATGAATTTGGATTTTCAGGAGGCACCATGCCAGAGTGATGCAAGGCGAGGAGGGATATAGTAAGTCAGGGTGCAGGGTAACTGTTTCGGAGAGTAGGTTTACTCTGTATGTACAGTATAGGGGTGTGAATCTGCTCATGTTTGAGATATTCTGCTAGATTCCCTTCTTTAAATCAGGGTGGCTGTCACCCTGTCTCCTTGGCACACCCCTCCCCTCCTGCACACTCACACACTCCTTCACTGTGTCCTCTTCGCCCCTGACCCCTGGCCTTTGAGGGGTCTCAGCTGCTCTAGGAGCGGTTGTCTTTGGCCACGTTGTGGGCCATCCAGTTGACTTTGGTTGTCCAGCTCTCTCTCAGGGCCTCGTCGAACTTCTGGCGGAACTGCTTCAGCGCCTCCTCGTCTGTTTTACCCAGAGCCAGAGAGTCCTGAGGAGGGGGGGATTGGAGGAAAGGAGGAGAATTAGTCATGAGGGCAGGACGATGGAGAAGTGAGTTACATATTTGCTGCTAACTAATAATAAAATAATATAATAAAAAACATCTGAAATATACAAATATACAGTATCTCCCAAGCAACCTGCTGAAATGTTGATCCACAACCAGAAATCCACAGAATTTCTAGCCATAATAATTTAACACCAGAATATGACAGGCGCATCAACTATGTCACTGCTTGGTGAAATACAGGATTGTGTAAAAAATACTCAAGTAACCTACAGTTCTAATTTAGTGACTATGCATAAAGTTGGTTTGTTTAAAGATCCACTGCAGACATGTTTCAAGACATGTAAAAATACTCTGCTTTGAATAATAATTTGTGTCTGATATTTTTCCCACAAAAAAAGTTCAATTACCCTGTTAACAATTCTTGAAATTACACCTACTCTTTCTCTCTCATTGAAAAATCCAGAATCTACGAATATGAAAATATTGTTTCATTTCAAAAGTTTAACTATTAGACACAAGATATCTCCTACTTCAGTGTAAAGTCCATTCTCAGTGTGTGCACACTGATAATGGTTTCCACATCACACTTGTGTAAGCTACATACTTGGACCATGATTGGCTCCAAACTAGTGTGATGTCACAAAATCCTGCTTGTACATCCAGGTGTTTAACTGAGATTTAAGGTGAGCACAGAGGAACTTTCCTCCTTCAGCAGATGAACGTGAAAAAGACACCTAGTGTCAAACTCTGAACACACATCATTCTGCACAGAGAAGCTTAAACATCACAGTCAAGTAACAGTAAGCTAAACATGTTTTTGAGTGGAGGGGGACTTTAAAAAACAACATTTTGACACCAAAGTCTGACATGTACGTCAGCTGTATGACATTGCTTAGTGATGAACTAATGGATCGGTTAAAAAATGGTGGCCTAGAGGTTTCAGACCAACCATGCAATTGCAACGTACCTCTCTTTCCCCTCATTTACTGTCAAATTAAAGGAAAGCCAAAAAAGACAAAGCAAAAAGGATGGATACTAATCTAACCTACAGTATTGTTTTAGTGAATCTGGATGAAGTCCTACTGAGTAATCTTTCCACTACTCCATCAGGTGACTTGGAGACTCGCAGTTTAGTTCAGTTAAGTCTACCTGGTATGTAATCTCACATGAGCTTTAACAAATTGAGTTTTATTTCTTGTTTAAGTGCACTTCAATGTTATTACTAACTAGATTTTCTGTTTCTTCTCCCCCACATCTTTTCTCTTTGCAGAAAGAAGTCTCTGGTACATTCTAACTCAAATCATCACAGTTTACAAGGTGTAGATTTTTACGTGAGGCACTGATTTTATATGTTTAAAAACTGCTGTGTGCGCGTGTGTAATACCTTTAAGTACTGGATGTCTTTGACTGAGGTGAGCTCAGGCAGTCCAGCAGTCAGCATGAGGGCAAAAAGTGTGATGAAGAGGTTCCCGTTCTTCCTCAAGATTAGATAGGCATCCTCACAGTACTGACGGAAACTACAAGACCAACATAGACACACATACACAGTTCAGTGCTTCTGACATAGACAGTACAGTTTCAACAATTATTTGAATTCATGATGTGCATGATGCTTCCAATTATGGAAAGTCAACCACCAAAAAATGTCAGTGGTCTCTTTTAGCACTACAACAATCAAGCATCTTGAAATGATTCCCTGTATGCACATGATTATTGTAACTCACACCTAATGATTGCCATTGCTGTTATTTTCTTTCAAAGTTAACAGATAAAGCGGTAATAGGTCTCTGGTTCAGGCATCTGCAGATCAGTAGGACTGCAAACCTAAATGACCACAGAGTGAGTGCTTGCTTGTTAAATAGTTCTTCTATAAACAGCTCAGTTGTTGTAGTGCAATTACAAACAGTTTAAGAAGTTTTTAGATATTATATTTTTTGTTTAAGAAATTTAAACCTGCAGTTTAGGAGGTTAATACCCAGGTATAAAGCAAACACTTATATTGTAGACCATCATACAGAGGGTACATTTCCACTAGGGTACTTCAGCTTTCACAAAATTATTTGCCTACGTGTTCTCCTTCTGATCTGGTGCACAATGTACTATTTCTTGAACCCACACATACCACATTTGCTGACGCAGCAATGCACCATGACTGTACTTCTCTTTTTACTGGTAAACAACTTTTGAGCACAGATCATTTTCTAGCTCATGCTCTCATGTCAGGCAGGATGCATTTAAGATCCAGCTGCAGCCTGACATCTCAAACTGAAAGTGCGGCACGGCTTGGGCGATGCTCCCAAAACATTGGCTGACAGGCTACAGCGATGCTCAGAAACACAGGAGGGTAGCTGTTTCACAATGGATCTCTACTTCTGTACCACACATGAAACAATTATGGGTTTATTTGGATTATTTCTCAACTGTAGTAACTTCAGCTACAGAAACAGTAACATTATCACAGTAACACAGGACTTGTCTCCACGTTTACGCTCTGTGGTGCACTTATGAACGTAGGTCATGATAACACAGATTACTGTAACACACGGGTATTTCCTCTTTCACAAAATGAGTTGCACACTTTGATCACTGATATCTGCTTGGTAAACAATGTACGCTTTGGCAGCGCTGCTTCATAAAGCCTATGCATGCCTCACCAGTGTACATGTATCTCAAACCTCAACCAAAGATAGTCATCTATATCTGGGAGTAATAAGTTATGTATCTAATAATAATATCAACATTTTGCATGATATATTTTAAATTTTACTTGGAGGCATCAGTCAGCATTGCGCAGGGTTGTTTAAAAGGATCCATCTCTTATAAAAAAAAAAAAATGCAACAACATCAAAAATGTAATTTATGGATCCAGAGAGAGACTTGACAATGACAGTATGACAATAGACAAGACTGGTGTTCATGTTTGACTAAACCATATACGCTTTGACTGTCACACACACACACACACACACACACACACACACACACACACACACAGGTCAGTTGTTAAACATCCCCCCTTAAAGTAAACTACGGCTCATTTTTTACTTCAATACACACTTTTACCAGAGAAGATTCCCCTCAGTGACCATCAGTGACACTTGCTGTTCATCAGTAACTGAGCTTCTACTGCCGGCTGCTGGTGGGAGAGAGTACTGCACCAACAAACTTATGTAAGCTGTGGTATGATTGCGATTCTCTCTATGCCCATACATAAGCCTTGTGCCTCTGACTGTCCGCCATCATTTCACATCTATCCTCTTTTATTCCACAGCTTATTCCGCACTCGTCTTCCGCTCTCCCGACCAATAAACACACACAAAAAAAACCTGTGACTTATTTTTCAGGAGCTAAATTTTGATTTTCTATGAAATGGATAAAATGTCGGCGCAGCAAACAAGCACATACGCTTTTGTTTGTGTTCAGATGATAAAAGCACAAAAATATATTGATTCATCCAGGCTTTTTATGCTTATATAGTCTCTTTGATGTAGATGTACTCTTTACCAAGTAAACTATTTAAGTCCTGTGGAAATAAAGCTCACCTTGTCTCTGTCTAATGGATTTGGGATGATACACACATCACACATTTTTTTAAGCTTTGTTCTGCGACAGGCCCGTTTATATTCAGCTGACAGAAAAAAACAGATGTTGATGGTGGGCATTCATTTATGTTGGCTGACTCTTTTATTGTCCAAACAAAGACATCTAAATACTATAATCCACCATTCTGATCATATTATTCAAATGAAACATTTGTAAAGCCAAATTGAACTCTATGATAAAAGGTGGTCGTTTGAATTCGGCTTCGCCAAGTGAGTAGATTCCAGCAGGATAGATTATATATAGAGGCAGAGGCTGAAGATAAAAGGATAAACTAAGTGGAACAAACCTGCCAAATTTTTCTGTGTATCCCGTCTTGCCCTGCTGTATGACGTGGATGAAGTCGTGTGTGAGGATAAATGGTACTCGCTCCCTCTTGATGCCAAACTTGGACTTGAAGTTGCCCAGGATGTGGCCGAAGTCTATGTGGAAGAGCTGAAAGACAAGAAGGCCAATCAGTGAGCACCGTGGAGCCACGAAAAAAAACCAATAATTTCTACAGATAAAACAAACTGTCTGTTCAACCTGTCCGGTGCTGCGGACCATGATGTTGTCACTGTGGCGGTCTCCGATGCCCAGGACGTAGGTGGCTACACAGTAACCTGCACATGACAGAGTGAACTCCTCGATGGCCCGATCAAGAGCATCACTGTCAAAATATACACAGGATACATGTAAGCACTTTTTTTCCTGGATTCTCTTCTAAGCAAACCTCAGTGGCCACTGCCATCTGTAACACATCCTGTATGTACAGTTACTTAAAGGTTCAATTCATCACCAGGCAGCATCTTACCCAGAGTTCCTCTCTTTGAGCCAGTTGAGCAAAGCATCCTTGTTGAAGGCGGCAGCTGCTGCCACGTTGCTGCTGGTCAGCTGGATGTTGGCAATCGTGTCTGCTGATGAGACTACCTCAATCAGCCCTGCCCGGTCACCTGTCGCTAGGCAACCATACGGTACGATTCTGCATGACATGTAGAGAAAGAGAAGCAAAGAGCATACTGATATCAATTGGAACATATCCATCCTGAAGTATTTGGTGGGTAGACACACAGCATCCCCTACTGATACACACAGAACACATAATCATTTCACATTCACATTTATAGCCAAAATTTCTACGGTTTATATTTCCCAGAGGAAAATATGGTAAATGTGTATATTTCACAGTCAATAAACCTGGAAAATACCAATTACAAATTCCCCATTTCTGATGATTCTGATTTTTGTCATATTTATTTCAACATACGAATGAAAACAGTCCACAAAAACACGACCCAAAAATCTGTGCCACATGAAAGCAGGAGTCTGATTTGGGTCATATGACCAGGCAGTGTCAATGAAGCTTTGTGTGTGTTGCTGTGGATCCAGTGTTGTGCATTTATGAGATTAAGATATTAGGCTGTGGTTTATTTGGAAGTTCATTCATATAGCACTCCCCTGGGCGCAGACAGTAAGACAACATCATACTGTTTACACTGAGCTGAGACAGGACAGACGGGAGCATACGGTGAAGAACACATGGTGTGACGGCGTGATGATGCATATTGTTTTTTTAATTTCATATTTTTTAATTTTATATTGTTATTTTATATTGCATTTTTACTGTATTTACTTGCATGCCCTTATGTTTCCACCTTTCAAGCTGCTGGAAATGTGAATTTCTCTTGAAGATCAATAAAGTATCTATCTATCTATCTATCTATCTATCTATTATCTATCTATCTATCTATCTATCTATCTTGTTCTTTGTGCTCTTTAACTTTTTCTTTCTTTCCACAAGATGGCAGTAAGTCTTCATTTTGCAGGATGCAGAATTATGTGACCTGGACATATCGTCCTCAGAATACTTCCTTTTCTGTAATAATTTACTGACACAGTGCCCCAAAGTCTTATACATGAGACAGCCATGACCCAGTGCTCAAAGCAGACTCAATTTCTAGATTTCATTTGCAGTTTGACAGAGGTTTAATAGAGACCAAATGCCTTCAAGGCACTTCTTACTCAACTTGATGGGTGTTGAGTTTAAATAAATGAGACAGTAAGGATATGTGGGGTAAAATACATCAGAAAGAAATCACAGAACAAACTCCCATCCAACACATCATAGTGGTTTCATTACATTGTCCCTCCCTTCATTCACAAAGTCCCATCACTGTGTTCGAACTCTGAACCCACGTCCCTGTAATCTGAAGCACTGTCCTCAAGCTCAACTGTCAAAACAACCCCCTCGGCTGCTCAGCTCCAGATGTGTCAGTGTATGACCAAGGGAGGAAAAGGGTTTGTAAAAGTGCGAAAGTGTGGATTTGATTAGGATGTAATGCAGATATTGAATGCCTGTGTGTGTGTGTGTGTGTGTGTGTGTGTCAAGGGTGTAAAAGGGTTGGAGGTCAAACTAGCATGTGGTTATTTAGTGTCTCCCCTCCTCTGCTGCACCCCACCAGAGCTTCCCCTTCCCTACAGAGAGCAGGAACAAACAAGCTTGACAAAGTCTGTCTGTTTAACACACACACACACACAGAGAGAGAGAGCGAGAGAGAGAGAGAGCGAGAGAGCGAGAGAGCGAGAGCGAGAGCGCGAGAGAGCGAGAGAGCGCGAGAGAGCGAGAGCGAGAGCGAGAGAGAGAGAGCGAGCGAGAGAGAGAGCGAGAGAGAGAGAGCGAGCGAGAG